>OX940930.1:25703737-26131237 GCA_954870645.1 Agrotis clavis
AGAAACACGGATTATTAATTGTTTAAGTTACCCAATAAAATTTTAAAGAAAACTGTTATTTCAGTCTTTTTTTCGAACTTTAATGTTAGTGGTTCAAATGTCAAAAATCCCTTTATTAGGAAAATGGCAAATTTCTTTATGAATGCAAAGGTGACTTGGTTTATCGTTACTGTGACAAACGATAACACTTTATTTGATGAATCCTTAAAGAACATTTTAATTAATATCAATCAGGAGAAAAGTTATTGCAAAAATATATGTTGATCCCTAGACACTTTTGATGTGTGTACACAGTTGGACTATAAGGGATGTTCTGGCTAGCACGTGTGTTCGAATCTTCTTGCGCATTTTGTGTGATTCTTGATACTCTTTTGTGACTTGTTATTGTATTTGGGTTGTTCTTGTGTTTGTAAAAAGGTTTGTATTGTGATACAATTGCATACAGCATACAAACAGAAATGCAACATGCAAACAAGCACCAAAAAAACATGCAAGCAAGCATGCAGCATGCAAGCAAGCATTCAGCATGCAAGCAAGCATGCAGCATGCAAGCAAGCATGCAGCATGCAACAAGCAGCAAGCACGCAGCATGCAAAGTGCAGCAAACATGCAGCATTCAAGCAAGCATGCAAAATGCAACAAGCATTGTTTCTGTCATGGCTCCGGCGCTGCGGGGTTTTGGGTGCCCCCACGCGAGCTTATCGTCGCAGATGATTTGAACGCTCACCACCGCAGCTTCGGCTTACTGGCCGGCTTCGCCGGCCAGCCTCAGCCGCGGCGGCGGCCGTTCTAACCGCCTGCTCCTCAGCTCGCGGGCCACCCCACCCCTCCGCGCCTACGCGATTTTAAATTACACTCTAGGGGTAGGGCAGACTCTTACTACGTAAAGTCGGCTTTGCAGCATTTCGTTTCCGCCACAAAGTTATGTAGCGCAATATATTGAATTTTTATAACAGTAATTAAATTTTCGGTAAAACGTTGTTTCGGTATGGTGAAAATATGGCAAATAAATGAGTTGGCAACTGAAAAAAGTTTAAAAGAGGCTTCGGTCAATAGTAAAGAGTTATTTTGTTAATCGGCGGAACATACTTCGGTAAAATAATACTTAAGGCTAATGAAACTTCGATGATCTGAAAATATGTCAAATAATGCATATAGCAAAAGAGATGTCGGCCAATAGTTTTCGGTATAATGAAATTCGAACAAACAAAATTCGGTAAATTGATCGGTTCCCCAGCCTAGTACTTTTGCTGGTTAGTAACATTATTTCAGTTAATAAGTTATAACCTAGCTTTTGTTGTTGACTGTACCAAACATTCTCATGGACCCGTTGGGAACAAAATTTTGAATATTTTTAAATGTCGTGGACCCGTTGGGAACAAATGTATTAACGTAGTAACGTAACGTAACAATAGCCTCATGGACCTGTTGGGAACGACCCGACTAAACAACTCTTGCTAAGACGTGATTCCTATATTATAATAATATGTTATAGTGGAGCTGGGCTCTTGGAGTTCCACATCAGGTGTTCCATATCTTCAAATTTATTTTCTCAGTTGAAAATGCTCATCACGTGGAAGAATTTTTGCTATGGCGCTATTTTTATATCTCTTACAGTTTAGCTGATCTGTTGCAGTTCTGCATCTGGTGCTCAAGTTTTCTAGATAAATTATAGCCTATATAGGCTATATATTATGTTGCCCAGACTTAATAGCTATACAACAAAAAAAAGAACTATCAAATCCGTCCAGTAGTTCCGAAGATTAGCGTGTATGGAGTAACTTCTCCCATTTTCCTAACATTTCCCTTCACTGCTCTGCTCCTATTGATTGTAGCGTGATGAAAAGTATACAATAACCAGCTCAGGAGTATGAAAAATAATTGTACCAAGTTTCGTCAAAATCCGTCGAGTAGTTTTTGTTTCTATAACAGTTATACAGACAGACAGACAAAAATTTTATTAATTGCGTTTTTGGTATCAGTATCGGTCCCTAATCACCCCCTGAAGTTATTTTGGAAATATATTTCATGTACAGAATTGACCTCTCTACAGATTTATTATAAGTACCTATAGAAGATAGATATAGAAGAAGATAGATAGAAGATTATTATAAGTATAGATAACAAACATAAGATTAAGTACAACGATGAATTAATTAGAGTTTGAATACAACCAACACCATTACCCACAGATTACTAGCGACGCCATCGAATAGTCTACAACTCTACAAAAAAGCGCGTGTCTTTTTTAAGAATATTATTGAATTAAGACCACGTCACAAACACAAACATTTTCTTTTAATGAGGTTGAAAAGACAAGACATTCACACAATAAGTGTAGTCAGTAATCAGTTTGTTTCCGGTTGTTTTCAGGGATTTTGAGGTCATTGAGCTTTTTAATTTGTTTTATCTTCATGTTTGGGAATAGTGAGTGTGGCGGGCTTGTCTCAGAAACAACAAAAAATAATAGTCATTCATAGTTCAGTCAACGAGGCATAATTATGTGTTCCGAAAAATTCCCTTGGTTGGCACTGTTTGGCATAATTATGATGAAAGAGGGTGATACAGATTACAGAAGTACAATAATCGCAACTTTTTTTTTCGAGATTACCAAAATATGAAAATTGCTTAGGTACTTTATCTCTCTGTGAAAAATTCCTCAGCTTCCAATACTATCTGTATGAGTGTTTATGTATGAATGTACATATTTGTGAGAAAAGTAAGTATACATAGAAATCCAACAAATTTTTGATTTCAGTGTCACTCCAAATTAACTTTTTACATCGCGCTCTAACTTCTAGTGAAAAATTACTCTGCCGATTTTTATTTTTTACGTGATTTAGAGCTTCTGTTGTGTGAGCTGCGTAAACGGTTAGAATAAGAAGGCTATAACCCATATCAATATCAATATGAGCGGTTACCAGTACCCCCGTGGTTCTGACATCCGGGTGGCGGGTGTTCGTAATTTTTAAATAAAATATCACTGTACACGTGTAGTAGTTCACACATTTTCAAGAGAGGTACGTAAAGGTACACAGAAGAAATTTTAGGCAAATCTGAAAAGTACCCGCCATTCTGATGCACGCCATTTGATTTCAATGAATATCTTAGGATATACCTACCTATCATTAGTTTCAAAATAATGTCGGCCGCAATGCCCAGCCAAGGACAATTCCCGAGCGGTCGGCGAGTTGTGTTTCAGGAGCTCCCCAAGAGAACTAGCCTCCGTAAGGCCCCACGCCTAACATGACGCGGGTGAAACCGTAGGCAGAAGCTTGTAGAAGATATACAAGATACCGAGTTAAAAGCTGTAGTCGAGTGAAAAATGAAAAACCTTTTAAAAAAAAAAAATCAAACCGATGAAACATCGAACTGAAAAGAAAAAATAAAATTTTAAGGCGGCGCCAAAAAAACAAACATATAAATTAACTATTTGAAGAGCAGAATAGCTCGTTGTCTCGTTGTATAGCTTGTAGTGGTTGAATAGCTCGTCTTAGCTATTCGTTGATTG
Source organism: Agrotis clavis (assembly GCA_954870645.1). Taxonomy (NCBI): domain Eukaryota; kingdom Metazoa; phylum Arthropoda; class Insecta; order Lepidoptera; family Noctuidae; genus Agrotis; species Agrotis clavis. The sequence continues at coordinate 25,707,249 of OX940930.1, forward strand.
TTTCTTTGGCGCCGCCTCAAAATTTATTTTTTGCTTTTCAGTTCGATGTTTCGTCGGTTTGATTATTTTTTTTAAAAAGCTTTTATTTTTTACTTTTGAGTTTCCTATCTCGTGTCAATTTCTGTGCCAAATAATCATTAAATTGTAATTGAAATACCGAATTCCCTCACTTTCAAAATTCTTTTTTTTTCTTTCTTTCTTTATACATATATGTAGCACTGTTAACTATTGACGACATCCTACACCTGCTTCTTTCATTCTCAAACTCTCAACGACTGTCATACCCCAGCTACGTCTAAAGCTCTCATCAAGAGTGAAATTAGCCCAAATACGATATAGTTGCTGATAAGGATCTCTTGCTACTGCCCTCGTGTCACCATCCTCAGACCCTCGATGACAATTATGCCCCAGCTAGGTATCAAGTTTTCATCACGACTAGTGAAATGAGCCCAAACACATTATAGGTGCTGTTAACTGTTGAGGACCTCTTGCTCCTGCTATCCGTCACCATCCTCAGACCCTCGATGGCAATATGTTACCTTAGCTAGGTCTAAAGTTCTAATAAAGCTGAGTGAAATGAGCCCAAACACGTTATAGCTGTTGTTAACTGTTAAGGAACTCTTGGGACTGACTTCACAAAATAACAGGGATCTGGAGTTGATCTGATGATGGTGACGCCATCATGTTATGTTCTCCACATCTCTGCTATATTATAATAATGTCCTCAGAACTACAATTGTTAACTTTATTTCAACAGAATCGCTTCATAATTGAAACTTCTGTAGGAAGATTGACAATTAATTCCTTTTTTTCTACCCTTAGAGGCCGATTTTAGTTTTGAACTTTAAATGGGACCAACTTTGAGATACACTCTTTCCAACAAAAAAAGAATATTTGAAATCGGACCACTTTAGGAAAAGTTATGCGTGGTCATACATAAAATAATAATAATAATAATATACAAATGTCGAATTGAGAACCTCCTCCTTTTTTTTTCGTCGGTTAAAAAGGGATCCCAATCCCAAACAATCACACAAATGCAGTGTCGACGGTGTTGTTCGCAGTGGTAGCTGTCCGAGATCCTCCGTGTTCGTGAGCCACCTATGTTCACATGTACTACACATGTCCCATGTGCTGCACAACTGCTGCTTTGTCGTTATTGATACAAACTCTGAAATCGCTTAATCTAGCACACAAGCAAAGATGAGGCGTAAGATGGAGCGAGCGAGCTCTGAAGGAACCGGAACTCCTACGCACCAGCGACAAACACAAAGTTTTTTACATTTTGCATCCTTTTGAAGCATCGTTAGTTTTGCTCATAAATAAATTACGAGAAGATATGACGCATACGGGCAATAATATCTGCGTTGAGTGCTATTGTTTCCGACCTTCCAACAACCTCGCAAAATAGCCAATCCTGACGATTAAAAGTGAGAATTCAAACCTATAACACGTACGCTATTATTATATTGTGTACAGTATAAGTATGCTAATTGCTTCGGTTGCAATGAATTGATAATAAGCAGCCCCATAATGCGGTGGACAGCCATTACAGTATATAATAATAGACACGCGTCAGCGACCTGTATTTGAATAGATTGCACTGCTATTGTTTATAACCGAAATTTTTAGCGTTTTCAGTAGTCAATTTTATTATGATGAATGGATGATAATCGTAGTTCTTAAAAATGCCGTCCTCTTTACTACTTATGCAAATGGTTTTTTTTGTAGTGCCACAGAATACTTAATAGTACGTACGTGCGGTCAATTTAACAGACTTTAAAAAAGGAGATTCTCAATTCGGTTGTTCCTTTGGATGCATAGATTACTCTGAGGTATCTAGTCCGATTTGTGTTACTCTTTTTGCCGTATATTCTCCCTTTGATCATTATTAGCAACACTATCAAATCGTGTAATAATGCAGAGTGATTATTTTCCCAAAATCAGCTGGTTCGTTTCCTGGCATCCGCTTCTAGACTCCTTTCAATTTCGGATATAGCAGTCCTGATCCATGCCCACTTATTGAAAAAATCACCCTGTAAGTATATTAAAACTTTCTCCAGAATGAAACGAACACTTTTCTGAACCGCATCAAAGTCGGTTCAGCCAAACGCGTGAGAGTTGAAGTTCAGAAGACGATTTATTGTTCACCATAACACTTTATTAAAGGTTACTAGAAATGAATTCGTTAAAAGAATGTGTATCCAAGAGAATGGAGCCCACCCGCGGTGGTGCACGCCCGCGGCGACGGACGTCGCAAGACGATCTCCGGCCACCGTAGGCGCGGGCATGCGGGCAGCGAGTAAAGGGCAACTCGCTGCCCGACCATGGACCATGCCCGGGTCGACGGCGCGTTGTGTCCCACGCGCGCCTCAAAGAGCGTCATCATAATGACGGGGCCCCCCTCTCAGAGGGCCAAAGCCTGCCGGGGTCGCGGGATTATTTCCTTACCGTGACCCCGGAACATAACAGGCTACTGAAGGACACCGTGGATTTTAGTCAGTAGAAGTCTGACAGTCCCTCCCGCCCTGTCCGGGGTTGGAGGACTCATTTGATGATTTTGCCACGTAAAAAAAAAAAAAGAGAATGGAGCCCATTTCGAGCAACTAATTAGTTAGTTTATAATTTTTTAAGATTTCCAGGATTTCCTTTCATTTAATTTATCATGTTTGTTAGAGAGATTTCATCCTTATAATTGACCCTAACGATCGATGCAATAAAAGTACAGGGTATAATTTTTTCAGATTTTAGCCGGTTCGATTCCCGGGTGTGGGAGAAGAGAATTTTCGAAAATCTTTGAATGCAGTTTGCTTTCTATTTAAAAATAAAGGAATGTTTCCTTTGAGTAAAAATTTCTATCTGTAGTATTAAGACTTTCCCTCCAGGTGGCATTACAAAATTCCACCCTGTATATTCGTATGCATGTAGTAAAAAACGGTTATTTCAATATTATAAACAGACACTCCAATTTTATTTATACAGGGTGATTGGAGGATGGGTGCAAAGCTTTAACGTCAAGATAGTACAGATAATTTTATTCAGAACTAGTGTTTGCCCGCGGCTTCGCTTGCCTTAATTTAGAATTTGAGAAACAATACGGATCGTGTAAGTGGCGCCATCTGGAATATGAACGTTATTGTTTTTTTTCTCGCAACAGCTCTCTTCTATTTTAGGGGATGTGAAAGGTACCCTATATCCGTGTCTATACTCCTGACAACGTATATACGCAAAATTTTGGGACGATGGATTCAGGTAGTTTGCGTGAAAAGGTAAAAAACAAACATAAGTACTTGCATTAATAATATTCATTTAGATCAATAATGTTATACGTAGGTACCTACATAGTTTGCATATGAAACGTCCTTGTTTGAGCGACATTAATTTCAAAGATCCGTGTTTATCTTAAACATTAGACTATCATTTTTGGTCGATTTACAGTATAGCTGCAATTTGTTAACGAAATTGAACGTACGATAGCAATGCTCTTCCCCCTTCAGCATACCGCATGATACCTAAAAATAGCTTATTATTTAACTCGATGAGTAAAACTTGTTGTCGTTTAAAACAGAATCTATGCACTGGTTTGAGCACCAATTCAAAACATAGATAAACACAAAATAATAGAAAGATTTGTTTGTTTTCGAATCTTTAAAATTCCTACACCTCGATACAATAAATTACGTTTAAAATAATATCCAAATTGGGTACACTACGATAATACGAAAAACTTTATTCCGAAATTCATAAGTACGAATTTCAAAATACCGATTTTCATAATTCCGAATGGTTCAAAATTCCTAATATAACAACTCCGATGGATCAATATTCCTATTTTAATAATTCCGAAATTTCAAAATTCCTAACGTTTATAATTACTATTTTCAAAGTACCGAATTTCAATAGACCGAATATCAAAAATTCCGACTTAACATATTTTCCGAAACATCAAAAACACGAATACCGAATATTAAAATTCCGATTATTGGAATTCCGATTCGGGTCCGTCAGGTCGAAAAGTCTGAGTCGGGGTGCCTCAAGACACATTTTGCTCGCTATTGCATCCTGAGTAATAGCACCACCAAGGTGGTTCAACGGAGCCCCGCTTCGCGGGGCTCCTATTTCTGTGAGCAAGGTTTAAAGTAACCTAACACGAAGGGGATGGCGGGGTCTTTCAGACCCCGCCATCCCCTTCGAACCTAACCTGTCCGTGTCGGGGTGTCCCCAGTCCCGAGCTCGCTTCGCTCGCTCTTACATCCTTGGTCGATTTTTTGACTACCACCTACCAAGGTAGTTCGACGGAGCCCCGCTTCGCGGGGCTCCTATATCTGTGAGAAAGGTTTAAAGTAACCTAACACGAAGGGGATGGCGGGGTCATTCAGACCCCGCCATCCCCTTCGAACCTAACCTGTCCGTGTCGGGGTGTCCCCAGTCCCGAGCTCGCTTCGCTCGCTCTTACATCCTTGGTCGATTTGTTGACTACCACCTACCAAGGTAGTTCGACGGAGCCCCGCTTCGCGGGGCTCCTATCTCTGTGAGCAAGGTTTAAAGTAACCTAACACGAAGGGGATGGCGGGGTCTGAAAGACCCCGCCATCCCCTTCGTGTTAGGTTACTTTAAACCTTGCTTAGGTTACTCGCTTCGCTCGCTCTTACATCCTTGGTCGATTTTTTGACTACCACCTACCAAGGTAGTTCGACGGAGCCCCGCTTCGCGGGGCTCCTATATCTGTGAGAAAGGTTTAAAGTAACCTAACACGAAGGGGATGGCGGGGTCTGAAAGACCCCGCCATCCCCTTCGAACCTAACCTGTCCGTGTCGGGGTGTCCCCAGTCCCGAGCTCGCTTCGCTCGCTCTTACATCCTTGGTCGATTTGTTGACTACCACCTACCAAGGTAGTTCGACGGAGCCCCGCTTCGCGGGGCTCCTATTTCTGTGAGCAAGGTTTAAAGTAACCTAACACGAAGGGGATGGCGGGGTCTTTCAGACCCCGCCATCCCCTTCGAACCTAACCTGTCCGACTCGGGGTGCCACAAGTCCAGAGCTCGCTTCGCTCGCTCTTGGATTCTAAGTTCTCCTAATAACAATAAAAATCCTGAAAGAAAACAGGGAAAGTTAAGAGGATACGCCTCGCCACTCCGTGCCTACACGGGTTTAAATAACACTCTGGGAGTACGGTAGACAAAATTACGTGGAGCCGGTTTTGCACCAATTCGTTTCTGTCACTGACTTTGTGGAATGAGAAACGAAATTCTGATTTTCAATATTCCGAAAAAATCAGTTTATTCGGAATATTGAAATTCGGAATTTCGTTTTTCGGAATGAGAACTCATCGAGCATTACATTTTTCGAATATGTAAAAATCGGAAAAAGAAGAAATCGGACATACGACTTTCGGTCAAATAAATTTCGAGATTCTTAATAATAGATATTGTAATTTTTAGGTATTATGATATTCGGAGTTTTGAAAATCGGAATATCGAAATTCGGAATAAAATATTTCGGAGTATTTGGGTGTTCCCATCCAAATTACCTTCTTTTTTAGGTGTTAAAATCATCAAATGAGTCCTCCCGCCCTGGGTGGGGCGGAAGGGACTGTCAGACTCTTACTGACTAAAATCCACCCGTGTTCCTTCCTATGCCCTTTACGTTCCGGGGCCACGGTATCCTGGGTTAAGTTTTTCTTAACACAGGATACCGTGGCCCCGCGACCCCAGCAGGCTTTTGGCGCGAAACACGACGCGCCACCTACCCGGGCTTGGTCCTTGGTCGGACGGCGATCTACCCATTACTCACCGTCCGCAAGCCCGCTCCGCCGCTGTGCCCTCTGCTGATCAGAGGGTCACGCGTTGGAGCGTCCACACGACAGGCTATTCGCATACGGGCAAAGAGACCCCTTAGGCACACAGTGCCTAAGGAAGAGTTTTTGCCCGCATCCCAGGGTGCACCGGCCCGAAAAACTGGTCTCCCCCCCGGACGTATCCGAGAGGGAACTCCAGTCCACGGGCGCGCGTGGAGGTTTCCTGTCATAGCACCCGCCCCTATCCAGCTTACCTACCTACAATTTAAATCAGCGCAGATTTATCCTAGAACTACTGAAGAAGAGAACTACTGAAAACTACTGAAAAATATTATAAATAAAATTGCAAATAATATTGAAATAAACGTATGCATTAAATTATTTTTGATTACTTGTAACTTTCACAGGATAAATAAAAACAAAAAAAAGAACCACAAAAAGTGAAAAAGAAATGCAAGATTTGATCCTGAGACCCATTACACGAAAGTCAAGCAGGTTACCAACCAGACTGGCTGGTTCGCTCACAATAGATTTCAAATAGCGGTTCTTATACAAATGTCAACAATGACTGAAAATCAACATATTATAACATTGTAAATCCCCCTAGGGGAATAGCGTAATTATACATATCCTATTAATTGAAGAGCAGTTTAAGGAATATTTGAGGAAAAATTGAATAAATAATATCCAGTGGTTTAGCTTCCAACTCACAACATACATTAAAAACAACATAATTCAAATTTGGTATCCCTTTTCGTCACCTAAAATTGTTTGTCCGAAAATCATTATCCATAACACGTTTGCTATAAAATTCAGTAACCATAATGATCATAAGTTCTAAATATTGTTTTACATAATTATCTTCACTTCTAAAGCTGTTCTGGCATAAAATCGAGTATCATAATAATTGAATCTCCTAATTTTGTATGAAATAAAGTCATATGTCCTAATCATTATATTACATAATGTGTATTATAGTAAAACTGATATTTCATGAAATTGTTTAGAAACCGAAGATCTTGGGATCCAAGAGCGAGCGAAGCGAGCTCGGGACTTGTGGGCACCCCGACACGGACAGGTTAGGTTCGAAGGGGATGGCGGGGTCTGAAAGACCCCGCCATCCCCTTCGTGTTAGGTTACTTTAAACCTTGCACGCAGAAATAGGAGCCCCGCGAAGCGGGGCTCCGTCGATTTTCCTTATTGGGTGGTAATCAGTAACAAAACAAACTTTAGGACTTATGTATTTTATGGCAATCGGTTTTATGTATTTTGTATATTATTGATTGTTATATTTATGACAAACGAATTTAGGACATACAGTATTTAGGAGTTTCAATGTTATGGCATTTGAAATTATGTGGTATTAAGTTCGGGCAAGTTATCATTCGGACAAATGATGATTAGGACAAAAAAAATTATGTCACATAAGATTATGTATAAAAAAGTTAGGTAACACAATAGAGAACCTTCAAATTTGCTTATCTCCCAGGGAAATTAGCGTTATAATACACAGCCTATTAACCGAAGCATATTATTAGGAATATTTGAGGAAAATTTGATCGACAACTTCGAGATAGATCAAACCAAAAAAACATAAAAAATTTCGAAGAAAAAATAAAAGTTGATCTGGGATCAGTATCGATCCCTTATCTCGAAAAAAATACAAAAAGAAAAAAATATTCAATGTACAGGAATGACAGCTCTACGATTTTATTATATGTAAAGATAAAGATGTAAAGATAAAAGACCATTGTCTTAGACGAAGTCTTACCAATTTTTTTTCTCTCACATAATGTACCATCTGATGATGAATGATGTAACAAAAGTTTTGTTATAATTTTGGCGATTGAAAAAGAGTGTCCATGGAGTTTCTTGCTCATTCTTCTCCATAGAGATTTACGCTTTGGAATGAGCACCTACGGTACTTTCACAGTTTTTATGTCTTGTGACTGGGACTGTAGCACCATAACTATTTTTGTAATTGTTTTATTTTGTCTTTTGACAATTCATAAGTGCCTGTAATTGACCTAGTTGAATATAGAATTAATATATAGATAAACGATTTGATTTGATTTTTTACCTAATTTTTAACCCCCGACGGAAAAAGAGGGGTGTTATAAGTTTGACGTGTCTGTCTGTCTGTGTCTGTCTGTGGCACCATAGAGCCCGAACGAATGAAGCGATTTCAATTTAGTTTTTTTTTTTTTTGTATTAAAGGTGACTTACGGGCGAGTGTTCTTAGATATGTTTGATGAAAATCGGTTGAGCCGTTTAAAATTTGTGGGGGTAAAAGTGGGGAAGGGTAACCGAGGTTTGCAATTAAGCTCGAGTGGGGTCTTAAATGAAAGCGCACTGAAAGGGAATATTGATGACTTAATCGAGAGTGTTCTTAGCATCGTTTGATGTCGCGGGACTAACGAATATCGTGACCCTGGAACGTAAAGGGCTATTAATGGACATCGTGGATTTTAGTCAGTACATTAAACCCCGACGGAAAAAGAGGGGTGTTATAAATTTGATGTGTCTGTCTGTCTGTCTGTTTGTTTGTATGTCTGTCTGTCTGTTTGTATGTCAGCGATTTCAATTTAGTTTTTTTTGTAATAATGGTGACTTACGTGTCGAGTGTTCTTAGTATATATATAGGTGTGTTTGATGAAAATTCAAAATCGGTTGAGCCGAGTTGTAGGGGTTAAAAGTGGGGAAAAATAACCGAATGTCTGCAAATATACACGAGTGGGGTCTCAAATGAACAGGGCTCCCGCTACCAAATGTGCAAAGTGTGCAATGCACACGGCCGCCATCCTCTAAGGGAGCCAAAGCCAAGAGAGGGCCTAAAAAAATTTGAAAAAAAGATATCAAAAAAAATATTTTGTAATAGGAGTTGAGAACTTATAATATATAGGATTAGGTTTAAGTACTAAAGACTTCAACTATTTGACCTCACTTTTAGATTAAAACTTGAAGTCCGGAAACGTTTTACTTTTATTTTACAGCTAACTGCGTTACCTAATTACCTTGTCCTATTCCATAAACCTAAAAAATTTCGCGCTCGCTTCGCTCGCGCTTCTAATAAGGTTGACATTCGCTTTCCTTGACCTCTCTTTTGATAGCTCATTTTTCAATTACATATGCTTCTTATATAAGTTATTCTTCTTTAGGTCTACAAATTTTAAAATTTTAAGTTTGTCTTCTATAAAGGTGGTATGGCACTCTGGGTGTGAAGTTTGAATAGCACTTGATTGTTTATTTTGCGTTTAAGTTCCAAGGCGGCAAGCTTTACAGCCCGTGGGCGCTGAATTTTAAAATACAACGCTGACCTACCTACCATAAAAAAAAGATAATTCAAAATGCTATTAGGGGCGCCAAAACCCTATTTTCACACAGGCGCCAGTAGACCTTACGGGGGCCCTGCAAAAGAAAGCCACTGAAAGGGAATACTGATGACTTAATCGAGACTGATCTCAGCTACGTTTGATGAGAAAATTGGTGGAGAGAAAATTGGGACATGGAAATCCGATTGTCAAGTGAGAGTGTCAATTAATACATCTCAGTCTTTGCAATTCTGCTAAAGATGATTTATCACGCGGGTAATTAAATAATTTGTGCTGTAACCGCCCAACATAAAATGATGTAATAATAAGTGTGTACCTATAAAAAGTATCAAAAAAAATTAAATTAAAAATTAAAAAAAACCCCGACGTGCGTGTCGGGCCACGCACAGTGTAGGGTTCCGTAGTTGCCCATCAAAATACTTATGCGAACTAATTAAACTGATTCGCTGAATTTAATTTTAAAAAGAAGAATTTTCAAAATCGGTCCAGGCGTCTTTGAGAAATCGGGGAAAATACATAAAAAAAAGATTACGACGAATTGAGAACCTCCTCCTTTTTTTGAAGTTAGTTAAAAATAGTTGACAATAAAAACCTACCTATCCCCAAAACATACCCACCTATTATAGCTGTAAAAATAAAGTTTACAAACTTACATTTGCAGTTGAAGAACATGTTCTGCGTTGCATTTTGTTTAGGAAAATATGCGATCCAAGTACGTTTTATAAGTTGGTCGACTATTACTCGTAAACTTGTAAAGCCTACTTAGTCATGATAATTTTCCTTCAAACTTTGTTATATAATTATACTACTATTGTGAATTTTTTCACACCCCCAAACATAACTGTTTAGCTGGTAGAGGGGGGGGACACTCGAGTCGAGCAAAAATTAGCACTTTAAAGCTTAATATTTCACAAACGAATCTTTTTATCAAAAAATTGTTAATGGAAACTATCAATATTTTTTAAAGACCTATTTAATGATACCCCACACTAAGGGGTACGCGAGAAATAAAAAAAACATCCCCACTTTACGTGTACAAGAGGTACCCTAAAAAAAATATTTTATGATATTTTATTTTACCACTTTTTCGGCACAACAAATCCGTATATTTACACCAAATTACAGCTTTCTAGTACTAGGCGTCTCTGAGCTAAACTGCGGACAGACGGACGGACGGACGGACGGACGGACATGGCGAAACTATAAGGGTTCCTTGTTGACTACGGAACCCTAAAAACTCAATCCTAAAGTACCTAATAATTAAAGCGGTTACTTAGGTACTTACTTAATTATGTATTTTTTTTTCACAAGTTTTCATTTTACTCTTTTTTATAAAATTAAATTGATATAAATTATTCTTTAGTAATTATTCTGAAAAATAACGTTTATACCATTCCCACTTTAAAAAGTTACTTTTTCTCACTGAAAACAGTGAGTAAAAAGCTCTTTTACTCACTGTTTTGTTGTTTGAATTTAGAACACATTGATGTGGTCGACCCCCGTCAGCCCCCGTGTTGTTAGGAAAATGTTACTCTTAATTTAAATAATTGTTCCGATTTTAATGTCAATTTGTTGGCGCAGTGACCGAGCGATTGGACTACTTCGTTGCGTGCAGTGGGTTCGATTCCCGCACGGAGCAAATATTCGTATGATCTAACTATAATTATTTGTTTCGGGTCTGGGTGTTTGTGTATGTGAATTTAGATGTTTGTAAACGCACGGTTGTCTTTTTTTTTCTTCGTTAAACATCTATTATCGCTTAATTATTATTTTTCTCGTGGTCATGGTATAAAGTATCGTATGCAACTCGTGAATAAAACGGATTTAAATTGAGGGCCTGAATCACTCGCGTCGCTCAGGATTTAAATACTTGAATCACTCGCTCGCTTGCTCTTGATTCATCTATCTATACATATAATAAAACTGTAGAAAAGTAATTTTTGTACATTAAAAAAAAAACTCAAAAAAAATAAAGCCAGGTTATTAAAGGACAACCAATAGAACCCATTTCTAGCATTTTTAGAATTTTTGTCTGTTTGTCTGTATGTCTGTTTGTATGTTTATTTGTTCGGGCATCACTTAAAATGTACGAAAGCTCTGTAGATAACTTTAATACACAACGACTGACCGTACCTTGAAGTAACGTTTAGTTTTTGTTTCATAGGAATCGGTTCAGTCTATCAAAAGATATTTGAATTTAAAGTGTTCCAGAAGTAAAATTACGGTCAGTTCACACCGAGACGCGTAGGTCAGTAGCGCGATCTAGCTTCGAATGGAAAAACTACTTATTCAATTAATAAACTTAAACATAATTATTTCAACGCACGGCAGATGGCGTTATAAGAAAACCTGGAAACGAGGTGTTATTGAAGTAACATTTATGTACGGTATTTTGTTTCATCGTAATCAATTCAATTGAGAGAAGTGGTGGCCCAGTGGTATCGGTCCCGACTTACGAGTTGTAGGTCGTGGGTTCGAACCCCGCCAGGCGCATTACTTTGCGTAATTTATTTCATCACCACTGCTCTCAAAATGGTGAAGGAAGAAAAAAAAAAAAAAAAAACATCGTGAGGAAACCGGCATGTCCTAGAACCAAAAATTCGAAGGAATGGAGTGGAGTGGAGGAATGGACCGGAATGGAATGGAATGGAATGGAATGGAGTGGAGTGGAGTGGAGTAGAGTGGAGTGGAGTGGAGTGGAGTGGAGGAATGGAATGGAGTGGAGTGGAGTGGAGTGGAGTGTAGTGGACTGAAAAGGAGTGGAGTTGACTGGAGTGAACTGGACTGGAGTGGAGTGGAGTGGAGCGGGTGGAGTTGAGTGTAGAGGGTGAAGTGGTGTAGAGCGGGTGGAGTGGAGTGGAGCGGGTGGAGTGGTGTGGAGCGGGTAGAGTGGAGTGGAGCGGGTGGAGGGGAGTGGAGCGGGTGGACTGGAGTGGAGTGGAGTGGAGAGGGTAGAGTGGAGTGGAGCGGGTGGAGTGGAGTGGAGCGGGTGGAGTGGAGTGGAGCGGGTGGAGTGGAGTGGAGCGGGTGGAGTGGAGTGGAGCGGGTGGAGTGGAGTGGAGCGGGTGGAGTGGAGTGGAGCGGGTGGAGTGGAGTGGAGCGGGTGGAGTGGAGTGGAGCGGGTGGAGTGGAGCGGGTGGAGTGGAGTGGAGCGGGTGGAGTGGAGTGGAGCGGGTGGAGTGGAGTGGAGCGGTTGGAGTGGAGTGGAGCGGTTGGAGTGGGAGGAGTGGAGTGGGAGGAGTGGAGTGGAGTGGGAGGAGTGGAGTGGAGTGGGAGGAGTGGAGTGGAGAGGGTAGAGTGGAGTGGAGAGGGTAGAGTGGAGTAGAGAGGGTAGAGTGGAGTGGAGCGGGTGGAGTGGAGTGGAGCGGGTGGAGTGGAGTGGAGCGGGTGGAGTGGAGTGGAGCGGGTGGAGTGGAGTGGAGCGGGTGGAGTGGAGTGGAGCGGGTGGAGTGGAGTGGAGCGGGTGGAGTGGAGTGGAGCGGGTGGAGTGGAGTGGAGCGGGTGGAGTGGAGTGGAGCGGGTGGAGTGGAGTGGAGCGGTTGGAGTGGAGTGGAGCGGGTGGAGTGGAGTGGAGCGGGTGGAGTGGAGTGGAGCGGGTGGAGTGAAGTGGACAAGTTTATAAAATTGTTCCAGCAACCTTTTCAAAATCTAAATCTTACCTACATAATAATTAATAATATAAGCTGAGCCCAAATCCTTATTTTTTGTTAATCTTTTTGTATGTCCGTTGTAGGTAAGTTGTACATGTTTCTTTGACAAAAAATCTAAGAATTTTATTTGTTTTGGAGTTTTAACTCTTTTTGTCGCTTTACGTTCACGCGCGCTGAAATAGGATTTAGATTAGGTTCCATCAATTTTTTTTCCATACCAACATTAATTTAATTCATTAAACAATATCGAATTCAAATCGATATACAAACTACTCTAATCCAATAGCAATTGAATGGTACTGCCTTTGAACAACAGAGGGCGTTTATTACAAACACGTTAAATATTCTTGAATTCGAAATACAGGGTTTATAAATGAAAAACGTGGCGAGAATTAAAAGCTTCGCACAAAAAAATACATTGTTAAATTCCGACATCCACGCGAACGAAGTCGCGGGCACAGCTAGTCATAAATATGGCCCTCGCTTTAAATCCGCTCTTTATTCACTAGTTGCATAATGTACTATTACCTATTTTGTTTTTGCTCTCCTGTATAGTAGCATTTTACTCACCCGAGCTAATGCTTCTTAAGTCGAGTAACTAATTAAAATATCATAACTTTCGAGTTGTCCTGCTTGAACCGTTCACTTTGTTGTAAAAGCAAAAAGCTTCAGATGCACAAGATTGTGTTAGGGCGCAGTTGTTGATGTCGTGCATGTGTGAATCAGAGGCGGCGCGCGGCGCGGCGCTATATTTAGCTTCCACCGGCTGTGCGGCGGGCGAGGGCCCCGCGCTCGTCGCGCCCTCGCCGCCTGCTGCTGCCCTCTACCGCATTCAACAAACACTCGTCTGTACGGACTTACGGAGTGACGTTTTCAACTACACTGTGGGGTGACGCTGATTGAACTTGCCAACTAAAATTGTGGTATTTATAAGTTGCACTCCAACCGTGATTCCTTCCGCAAGGGTTTCGTATTTTCCCTGTAAAGCGAACCTTACCGTCGTATAATGATGTGTTGGTTTAGGCGCGGAAAGCCCTTTTTATTGTTTTACGTGGTAAAATCTTCAAATGAGTCCCACCCAGCCAGGGCAGGACGGGATGGACTGACAGACTTACACTGACTAAAATCTACGGTGTCCTCTGGACTCTGGAGGCACGGATTGCCCCCGCCAAGACGAGCCAAGCGAAGCGCAAGGGTTCTACCTACCTTTTCTCGAAGTGTTTCGTCGTTTTTTTTAACCCTCTCATAGAGGTTTCCCTCTCATTGGTTTCCGATGTACCAGATAGTTCATATTCTTAGGATGATGTAATGTTAGTAAGAGACTTAATATCCTCAGATCAAAAAAATATTTTTTGATCTGAGGACTTATCTATATCTATCTATTCTATACTTACAATAAATCTGTAGAGAGGTCAATTCTGTACATGAATCATGAAATATATTTCCAAAATAACTATCAGGGGATGATTAGGGATCGATACTGATGCCAAAAATGGGGTCGTTTCCAAAGGTCCACGATTCTTTTGTTCTCTGTTTGCCAACGGCTCTATAACAAATTATAATATTGTATTGAATTGGCTACATGAGTTCCCAACGGGTCCACGAGATTTATAAAAAGTACAGTCAGTAAGAACGATTTCATGTAAGAGAAAGTAAAATGTTCAAAGTTGTGTTTTTGACTAGTTAAAATGTTTGTGATAAAAACTAATGAAATGAAAATGGCCTCTTAATAATAACACCAGCTTCTATTATGTGACACTTTATAAAATTACTAGGATTACATGAGTTCAACAAGGGTGGATTGTTTTAAATATAAATATTCTAGGAAGCTTTACTGAAAAACTTGCCAGCAAAAGTACTAGGGTACCATAAGTTCAAAGAGGTATGTATTTGATTGAACACCTGCACTAGACCAATCTTGATCTTTTACTTAATGACTGTTAACAATTATTAAATACTTATAATTTAAAATAAAAACCACCTTGAACTTATGGCAGCCTAGTACTTTTGCTGGTTAGTTCCTAACATTATTTCAATTTTTGAGCTTATAACCAAGCTTTTGTTGTTGACTGTACCAAACATTCTCTTGGACCTGTTGGGAACAATAATTTTAATATTTTTAAATGTCGTGGACCCGTTGGGAACAAATGTATGAACGTTCAATATTTGAGAACAATAGACTCATGGACCTGTTGGGAACGACCCCAAAAATGCAATCACTAAAATCGTCGCCTTGGAGTCCAATAGAGCTATTCCACAGAACTACACTTCTGAGTTATGGACGTTTAAAAAATAAAGGATGCAGGTAAAAACAGTTATTTGGAAATAAACCAGTGTCATATTGTAGTAGAGGATTCAAATTTTTACCCTAGACTATTAAAACGTGTAGCTATTGAATGCTATAATTATAAATTACCAAAATATCATGGTTTTTAAGTTATGTGGTTTAGGCCTATTGGCTATTATTTTATGTATAATGTAATACTCGTAGTGCGGGGTGTAAGTCGCTTAACTCTCTTGTCTCGTTGACTTTTTTGTCTTATGACATTATAAACTAACTAGATAAAAAGGCGTAAGCGAAGTAAAATATTTGAAAAGAAATACAAAATAATTACTTTTTCATTTATTAGGGTTCCGTAGTCAACAAAGAACCCTTATAGTTTCGCCATGTCCGTCCGTCCGTCCGTCCGTCTGTCCGCAGCTTGGCAGCTTAGCTCAGAGACGCCCAGTACTAGAGAGCTGTAATTTGGTGTAAATATACGGATTTGTTGCGCCGAAAAAGTGGTAAAATAAAATCTCTTAAAATATTTTTTTTTAGGGTACCTCCTGTACACGTAAAGTGGGGATGTTATTTTTATTTCTCGCGTACCCCTTAGTGTGGGATATCATTAAATAGGTCTTTCAAAAACATTGATAGTTTTA
This sequence comes from Agrotis clavis, assembly GCA_954870645.1. NCBI lineage: Eukaryota > Metazoa > Arthropoda > Insecta > Lepidoptera > Noctuidae > Agrotis > Agrotis clavis. The sequence continues at coordinate 25,722,949 of OX940930.1, forward strand.
TTAACAATTTTTTGATAAAAAGATTCGTTTGTGAAATATTAAGCTTTAAAGTGCTAATTTTTGCTCGACTTGAGTGTCCCCCCCCTCTACCAGCTAAACGGTTATGTTTGGGGGTGTGAAAAAATTCACAATAGTAGTATAAATAACGAAGTTTTAAGGAAAATTGTCATGACTAAGTAGGCTTTACAAGTTTACGAGTAATCGTCGACCAACTTATAAAACGTACTTGGACAACATATTTTACTAAACAAAATGTATCGCAGAACTTGTTCTTCAACTGCAAATGTAAGTTTGTCAACTTTATTTTTACAGCTTAGATAATAGGTTTTGGGGATAGGTAGGTTTTTATTGTCAACTATTTTTAACTAACTTCGAAAAAAAGGAGGAGGTTCTCAATTCGTCGTAATCTTTTGTTTTATGTATTATCCCCGATTTCTCAAAGACGCCTGGACCGATTTTTAAAATTCTTCTTTTTAAAATTAAATTCAGCGAAGTATTTTGATAGGCAACTACGGAACCCTACACTGTGCGTGGCCCGACACGCACTTGGCCGGTTTTTTTTTCATTAGCTTCTGCCCGCGACTTCGTACGCGGGTCCTGTTGCTTATGCCAGCAGCAATGGGGTCGTCAAAATTGAAGTTCTGAAACGTCTGATGTCGAATTCTAAGAGCCCGGGGACTGGACATGTGGAAATGGGATGCACGAGACGATTCAAGAAGTTCCAGATCTTACATTCTTGTAAATCAACAGGAAATTCCCATCAGACTAAACAACATTTGGCGGCGACCTACATGACGGCGTCGGCGTAATATGTTACGACGACGACACGCTCGTCCTGGCGAAGGGAGAGTTGCACCAGGTGGCGACTGACCTGGCGCAAGCGGTTGCGACGGTTGTTGATAAGATCCGGCAGTTGAGGCACGACGTGGCGCTGCACAAAACAGAGGCCGTGTATTTTCATGACCGTCCGAACGCACCACGTTCAGATTCCCACATAACGGTGGGAGGGGTTCGCATCGGCGTCGTGTGGAAGATGAAGAAGTACCTGGGACTCGTTCTCGACAGCCGGTGGAACTTCAGGGAGCATTTCCTGAGATTGACCTTAAAGCTGAACCAGGCAGCAGCCGCCTTCAGACGACTCCTGCCCAATCTCAGCGGGCCAAACGGATCCTGCCGGAGGCTATACGCCGGTGTCGTGCGGTCTATGATATCCCTCTACGGGGCCCTCGTGTGGGCCCTGAGCATCCGAACGCGACTACTAAAGTTAGTCGCATGCCAGAGGGTCATGGTTATCCGGATGATCCGAGGATACCGCACGATCGCCGGCGAATCGGCCAACCTACTTGCCGGATTGCTGCCCTGGGATCTGGAGGCGACTGCCCTTTCAGCGCGTTTATGAGTGGCGCGTGGAGGCGTAGCGCTGGGGCGAATCCGGGGAAAGAGCTCCGGCGGGGAACGACTGTCGCAACCGAGGTCCGGGCTCGCCACAATCGCGGCGATTAGACCCCTCTTTGAGGAGTGGCTGGATAGGTGTCACGGGCGTCCTGACCTACCGTGTGACGCAGGTTCTCACCGGACACGAAAGTTTCGGGGGGTACCTGTGTCTGATAAGAGGGAAGTAAAGCCTGGGTGTCACCACTGCGAGGATCACCCGGAGGACACGGTGGAGTATACGGTGCAGGATTGTCCTGCTTGGGCAGAACACCGCCGTGTCCTCATGGCGGTGGTAGGCGGAGACCTCTCGCGCCCGACTTTGTCGAGGCTATGCTGCAGGGAAGACGGAACGGGAATCGGTCGCCCCCTTCTGCGAAGCAGTCATGCTCGCAAAGGAGGAGACTGCGTGAGGGAGAGGACAGCGTCCTCCTTCCACCCTAGCCGCAGTGGTGGACTCCCACGTCGACGGATGTCCGATCTCCGGCCACCGTAGATGCGGGCATGCGGGCGGTGAGTACGAGTCTGACAGTCCCTCTCGCCCTGCACTGGGTTATGTGCTATAGTGTCGCTGGGCGCTTGGAATTCCACAACAGGTGTTCCAGATCTTCAACTTTTATACGTCAACAGAGAGTGCTCATCAGGCTGAACGAACAAGTCTTGCTAAGACGAATTCCTATAAAATAAATGTTATAGTGTACCGCCGCTATTTTTTTTTAGCCAAATCCATTCAGTGGTTTTTGCGTGAAAGAGTAACAAACATAATACCTACATACACACATACATCCTCACTAACTTTCGCATTTGTAATATTAGTAGGATAGGATGAATTATGCATAAAAACCTTCCTCTTGAACTACTCTATCTTTTTAAAAACCGCATTAAAATCCGTTGCTTAGTTTTAAAGATCTAAGCAAGCATACATAGGGACAGGAAGCGGGAGGCGACTTTGCTTTATACTATGTAGTGAAGTCATGATGAAGAATTAGATAAATACTATTGCCGTTTAGTTCACAAAAATCAGCGACCACCGTCATTCCCAAATCTCTCCCTCAACTCGAACCAAACTAAACAATGCATGTTGCACGCACGAACTCATCAAAATTGAATGAAGAATGCGGATTGGTAAACAGGAAAAACACGTTTTTTCTCTACCAGTTACATGTTCCCAAATAATATCGACAGAAAAGTCTAGAATACAGTTTTATAGAATACAGTTTAAGTTCTAGAATACAATCATGAGCTCTTACAACTGTTGACCACTAAATAATTCTCAATAATTATTTTCTATGACTTGTAATCACAATGAATCTAAGCTGCATACATTTTTTGACTCCAACTAAAACTACTCTTACATTTATTGGCAAAGGAGATGGCTAAATGAGTGCCCCAGTCGTCTATAAGAATTTCATTTTAACTCGTAGTATTTGAAAATTCATTAATGAATTGTTTAATGTTTAATAATTTCCTAAGACTTATATAAAATGTTAAACATAAAAAAGTATCTGAATTGCTTTTCGCTCATTTTTTATTGACATGATGACTTGGTCACGATGAAATAATGAAAACTAGGGAAGGGTAATAACGCTTTTCCAGATTGTTAAAATGAAACTGTATTTAATCGATTTTTACTAATGTGATTTAAAACGATTTGTTTTCTGAAATTAAGAATTGGCGTTGAAACAGTATTTTGGCTGGAATCGATATATTCAGAGTCGTTTCGTTGCTTTTTATTGTGTTTTCATGCGTTTTGATTCGGAAAATCAGATTGTTTTAAAGTGATTCGTCCACTAAACTCAACTTTATTATTTGCGTTAAAAGCTTCGGAATGAGCTTCTTAGTTTAATCTTAGTTCATAATTTTGTGCAGAATAATATTAACTGGACAGGTTCCGTCTGAACTGGAAGGAAGACGCCCAACATCGTGAAAGGTAGGAGTGGAAAGAGAATATTGCCCAGCACGCGTAGCATGGCGATTCTATCTCTATTCTACCAAGAAAAGACAAAGTTATTTCATCGTTATTTCTACACAAATCGACTGTTTTTTTGCACAAATATTTATTATTCGTACACTATTGTAGATAAGAACGTTTATTTTCCATATTTTTTACATTACCATGCTTAAAACGCTAAAAATATTTCTACGTTCTGTCATTTTGCCTATTCTTGCGTCGACAAAACCCCTTTCTACGGCGCCATGCTACACCAGCTGGAGTGGGAGAGAAAAAAAAATAACTGAAGTATGATCGATACTACTTTCTAACGATTTCAATCGATTCTTTTATCGCTTCTGTGACACTTTGAGTCCAATCCCATCTTTAAGAAAAAAACAAACGTCAGACGTCGTTTGAACGCTCTGCGCTCTGCTTATTATTATTGTTCGTTGTGATTCTTTCATTTTGCTTTTCCTTGACTCCCGCTTGTTTATTGGACTTCCTGCTTGCAAACCTACCGACCTCTCGCTTCTCGACTCGGACTTGACTTGTATACAGTGAATCATGCAATGCATAAACTGTGGTATATCCACGCGAAGACTGCGGCGTCATATACACTCGAGAGAAGCTCGTGGCTAAATAATTATAACCGCACAGGCCGATCTTTCAGCCAACATTGTCATCCTTGTTATGAACTGCTGCATTCAGGAGCTGGTGAAATTCGTTTATTCGGCTATTCAACGGAGTGCCTTGTGGTTGTTCTGTGAGAACATTGCAAGGCCATCGCCATGTAGTGGAAAGAAACAGTTCAAAGTTGCAGAAATTAACAACATCACACCCAGATTTCCATCATCACGTAATAAAATGACATTTAAACACAGTCCGTCGCTTCGTATTCTTTCAGACTTTATATAAAAGAATCACAGATTAACGAATAAATATAGTATTTCCTATTTTTCTTGTTTCATTTCGAAATTGTTAAATGTATCCTTAGCTAATTAGAGGGTTCAACAACGAGTTCAGAAAGGATTAATCAATCACGACAACAAAATGAAAGCGCCCAGCGCGTTTATTTGACTTTACCGATATAACTAACATAATATTATGAATGTGGTTATCATTATTAGATAGATTAGTTCTTCCAAACAGGTTTAGGTATACTGTATTCAACTATGTAAATCAAGTAAACGATATCGTTTGTTTATCATTACAACTACTTACCTACTTATATCGTCTGTGAAAACTGTCTTTATTTTAAGTTTAAGCACGTATCACATTATTTGGTAAGTAGTTTGAAGATGTTTAATTAATCTGAGTGGGTCACAAATGTGGTCATCAATAAATAAATACAATCGCAGATACATAAAAGTAAACGCCTAAGTAAAAGTTTATAGCAATATCAATATTTGCAATTTTTGTAGTACTTATAATGGTAGGTGTTCACGTTTTTTTTTATCATGATTATGAAGATATAACAAGTTTTAGAAACTTTTTTTATGTGAAATATTAATATTGAGCTATTCAGCGTTATACAGTGCTAGGTCCCATTTCTATAGCCGTCTGAATTTTTGCACATACTTGAACTTTCCCATCTCCTTTAAAAATAACCTGCTTATAATTATAATATCGATTATATGTATTGACTATTATAAAGTATGTCTCTTTGTGAGTACGTTAATGCACATAACTCCATTTCTCAAAAATTGTGGCTTAGCTCCATTGGCCTCCAAGGCGACGAAATTATTGTCTGTCTGTCTGTATAACCGCTATAGAAACAAAAACTACTCGCATTGAGCTATTATTACTACGTATAGAGACGACACCACGCATCACCACTGTGTCCCATCCGGGATGAGTGCGCGCGCATAAGTTCATTCAGTTGTTTGGCAGCACTGTGGCGCGAAAAAGGCATTAAACTTAATCGTAAAAAAAAACGTTTAAAAGTTGCAAAAACGCCTTCGGGACTGCTATGTTATTGCATAAATAATTTTTAGAAACACATCGAAGAGCAAAGGAATAACTTTCCGTCGGAAAGTAACTAGACATTTCATTATCCCTAGATTACTAACCTTATTTTTCGACGCTTATTACGAACCTTCGTCGTTTCGACTACGGTATTTAATAAAGGGGATAATGGGTTTTATTTAAATCAATCAAACTTGGTAATTTTTTATTTTTATTATTAATAAATTATATTTTTCTTATAATTTACTATGTTTACATAAACTAAAATAGCATATTAACCAATCAGCCTTATGAATGTGATCATCCGTTTTATGCTAAATTGAACATAGTGACATTTTCAAAGTTGCTTTGTTAGTATATTACAAAAAGTAAATTGTTAATTTATCTTTAAATATTAAAAATAAAGAATGAAATAAACTAATGAAATAAAAATTTTGCTAAAAATCCATCAAGTAATGTATTTGTGACATACGTCAAGTTCGTGTTCCCCGCTCATCGATTTATTGCACTTGGTGCGACTACTTTTATTCAGTTTTCGTTTTGCAAAGGGACACAAGGCTTATATTTTCTTTTTTTTTTTGAAGGCTGGTACATCAGTCGCATTATTTGACCTTGTTTTTTTTTACGAGGTAATATCATCAAATGAGTCCTCCCACCCAGGGCAGGACAGAAGGGGCTGTCAGACTTGTACTGATTCAAATCCACAATTTCCTTCAATAATAGCCCTTTACGTTCCGGGGCCACGGTTACTTGACAGTCCCGCGACCCTGGCATTCTTTGGCCCTCAAAAGGGGGCAGGGGGCCCCGTCATATTGCTGAAAACTCTTTCGGACGCGCGTGGAACAAGACGCGCCGTCGACTCAGGGAATCGTCCATGATCGGACAGCGAGTCGCCCGTTACTCACCGTCCGCATGCCCACGCCTTAGGTGGCCAGAATTCGCCGCATTACTTGGTCTGAAAAGTGCTGCTGGGTCAAAGTAGAAACGTCATCTTCACCATCTGTTTCATAAGCAGGATCAATCTCTAGGTGGTCTTCTTTTCGCTTTCGGATATCGCTGTCATCTTGTAATAATAACTGACGAACTATATCATAAACAACGAATAATAAAAAACATTGAATATAAACAAAATAAACCAATAAACAAAAAAAATAACGCGAAAGTACTCCACTAAGTAACACAAAAAGTTACGTTATTACTAACCTTCGTCGATGCGACGAGCCATGGTTGCTGGAACGGCGCTCACGGGCCCCTTGGACTCAAAACAACACCGTCTATCGCAGGGGCAATGGGTCGAAAGAGATTACATAAAGTGTGGAAAAAGTTCGATCGCGCGCGCAAAACTTAACGCGATTTAAACAAACCCGCGTCGTCGAATCGACGAAGGTTCGTAATCTAGGGTTATTTATGCATAAAATTTTAAATCTGCGCCATGTTTCCAAATTCGAAGCATTTCGGATGTAGAATTGGCCGATGTTTCGTTTCAACAGAAAATTTAATTAGTATAGTCTATTAAAGTAATAATATTATTAGTAACATTTATTTATATATAACCGGCTATGTACATAATATCGATAGTCGGGACGCGTATTGCCAAACTGTATGCTGACCCAGACGACCCATAGTCTGTGCTGAACTACGCCGTGCTCATTGAAATCATAAACAAATTGGAGCAAAGTAAATACGAGCTCAGAGCATTCTGAGATTGTATGCACTTTGCTCGCTTGTATTAAAGCAAACTGTGACACACGAATATCTGTTACTGGGGGTACATAGGGTAAACTACCAGTCATTGGACACTATCAGTTATTGGACAGAACTCCATTTAATCGTTTTTATTAAAGTTATGATTCAAGAGTCTAACAATGCAACTGACTCTTTATGTACTCCGTTTATTGGTGATACTTAAAAGTTTAAAACATTTCTAATAGATGGCAGTAATTGGTCAAAATTAATTAATTTTTTCGGCGTCCGGACGGTTACCGGTAATTCTAATGAGAAATAAAGAATTTGGTAAGTTTAACTACTACATGTTTTAACGATTTATATTCTACCTGACAGTCCTATGTTCTTAGTAGTTTGCACAGTAATGCATAATGGTATTCTGTACTGATTTTAATATGATTACATACAGTCAAATACGTTTTTTAGGTTATTATGTAATGTCCAATAACTGAAAACTTTTTTGATTAAAATCTAATTATTGGACAAGCGTCCAATAACTGCAATTTTTAAATTAAAAATAATTGAAATTATTTTGGACTCTACTGCGTATAACTTTAGGCTAAAGGAACCATTTTTAATAGTGTTGCTCTTAGGCACCTTCTACTAGTCTTTGGACAGGGTGTCCAATGACTAATTTTAACATTAAAATCAGATATTGGACACCCTGTCCAAAGACCGATGGCTAATTTTAAGATTATAATTAGTCATTGGACACCTTGTCCAAACTAAAACCTACCTAACTAACGGTACTGTCTGATAACAGTGCTTAGAAGTAATTCAAAGATGCCCAACGGGAAAAAGAAAGACTACGATTCGACAAAAAATATGCTTAATAATTAACATTCAGTGCTGATTGAGAAAATATAGAACTCAGGTAATTTTTTTGTTTGATGTTAATTTTATAAGAGGTATCTTATTTTGTTTAATGCTTACAAGAAAGCATTTTTTTTGTATTACATAGCTGCTAAGACGGAATAGTTTTGAAAGCAACTGTGATTATTAATGTTTCTTCTAAGTCTTAGAATCTAAGATATATGTAGAAAAAAAATGTTGTTTATAAATTTACCCTTTATTATTCGCTATTTTAACGATTTATAAAAATAAATCGTTAAAATAGCGAATAATGAAGGGGCACAACTTAACGTATTAATCTTCTTTTGAACATTAATGAGCTAAATTGTGCTGTCCATTAACTAGTATAGACTGTCCAACAATAGAAACTCTGTCCAATGACTATATATTTGGGTACTTTTTTTTTAACAGGATTTTTTGTTATGTATATGCTATGTAATATAATTTTTAAAAGCAAATTATGTTAACATACACATTGAATAAGCAAAATAATAACGATTCTAGCTTGTAACTTCATAAATGTGTCCAAAAATAATTTTTCATCTATAGAAGGTCCTTAAGTGTCCAATGACTGGGCGTTTACCCTATTTGAATACGAAAATCAAAATATCTATAAAATCGAAAATGAAAATATCGAAAGTTTATAATATCGACTGGTTAAATGATCTACGTCCAATATATCAAACATCTAAATATCTACAAAAGTTACAAGGTAAGTCGCCGGAGCCCTGCTTCGGGGGGCTCCTATTTCTGTTTGCAAGGTTTAAAGTAACCTGCTGAAATGAAGAGGATGGCGGGTCTTTCAGACCCCGCCATCCTCTTCGAACCTAACCTGTCCGAGTTGCTGTGTGAGCTTGCTGTGGGAACCCCAAGTTCCGAGCTCGCTTCGCTCGCTCTTGCATCCGAAGTCCGTCCAGCTACCTTGGTAAGTAATAATCAGCAATTTGACTAAGGACGCAAGAGCGAGCGAAGCGAGCTCGGTACTTGGGGCACCCCGACTCGGACAGGTTAGGTTACTTTAAACCTTGCAAACCGAAATAGGAGCCCCGCGAAGCGGGGCTCCGTCGTCTTACCTTGATAGGTGGTAATCAGCAATTTGACTAAGGATGCAAAAGCGAGTCCGACTCTGAATAGGTATACAGCTTGCTCTTCAACTACAAAGGCAAACTGCGATCGAACTCAGAGCAATGAGAGCAATCCCGGTCTGGGTCAGCATACAGTTTGGCAATACGCAGTCGGGACACGGGTATGGTTCCGTAGTTCCCATCACAAAATCGTTCAGAAAATTAATTCATATTAAATATTAAATAAATATTGAAATTAATATTAAATAATATTAATAAAATAGTCGACTTTTAACCTACAATATCTGGTTGACCGAGCTTCGCTCGGTTTTTAAAATGTCTATATTATCTTGGGAACCGAGCTTTTCTCGAACCTGGGACCTTGATAAATCGATTCCTTGAGCCGAAAAACCCCTAATCTGTAACTTTCATGAAAATCCTTGGAGCCGTTTCCGAGATCCTAATTATATAAATATATAAATAAATATACAGGAATTGCTCGTTTATTGAATAAATGATTAGATTAGATAGGTAAGGCAGTTTGCTAATTTTAATAAAATGTTCTCTAATAATACCCGATTCCATATGTAGAATATAAAAAGTGTCGCTTCTATGACGGACATCCTATCTTTGACTCTTTTACTCTTCCTCACTCCCCGTGTCTATGACCATGCTTTGACATAGATTTTGTTGTTGCTGTCGATTCTAGCACAGTATAAACAGTATTGGATCTCCCTACAAACGGACGAAACGCGAGCTATACCTACGCGCCTCGATGTCGGGGCGCGCTCGAGGCGCAGACAGTCACGGCCGTACCGTAGTGATGAACGGACGGTGCGTTGTTTTTTTTTAGCAAATATGACAAGTAGAAAATATTGTGCTGTGTTTGGGTGTTTAACGTCAACAATAACGCATCCAGACATAAGTTTTTTTAAATTACCTGCAACCTCTGAAAGGTGAGTACTAACTATAAAATAATTTTACTTACTAGTAGCTAGTAGCCGTGCTAGTAGGTAGGTACATAATGTGTGACTTTTTAATGGTTATGTATTTTCCTTTATCTCACGAAAAAAAGGGTATTTGGGTTAATAAATACAGTAAAATGAATAAAGTAAAGGAAAGTTACTGAGGCAAGTTAAATAGTTAAGTTATAGGCGGTTCTGAATGAATCATGATACGGTAGGTACTTACTCTTGTGTTAAAACTCCAGTGCATGTGTGTTTTGTTAGTTTGTATTATTCAAAGTAAAGTCATGGTGTAACGGCGCGGTGGGATTGTCGGCGGGCACGGAAATGAAGCAGTGAGCTTCATTTACCTACGGTACGGTGTACAATCAACGTATATTCAGTGTACTACATAAACTTTAACACAGTCATGAATCTTGGAACGTAAGAGTTAGTAGCATTAGGCCGACTGCCTGCGCGAGCGATGCGCTGTACGAGGTAGCGCGAGCGGCGCACTGACCTTGAAGGAGCGGTTGACGCGAATCCACACGACGACGTAATCAGACCCTTGTTATATCGTCACGGGTGCGTTTTACGTAACGGCCGCGGCGCTACAGTAATATTAGTTTATTATCTGTGTTTTGTGTATGAATAATACTAGAAAAACCGGCCAAGTGCGTGTCGGGCCACGCACAGTGTAGGGTTCCGTAGTTGCCCATCAAAATACTTATGCGAACTAACTTAAACTGAGTCGCTGAATTTAATTTTAAAAAGAAGAAAGCTTTTTATTAGAATGCGAGAAGCTTTTTATTAGAATGCGAGTTTATTATACTTTAAAATTCAATAATAAAGCATTTCGTACGAGTCAGTCAAGGCGCAAATATTTTTCGGTCGCAAATTTATAAGCACAATTTGTTTTTCAAACAAACATTTGTTTTTAAATTAAATCTATTAATAAAAAACAACACGCATTTTTATTGAACACTTCCTTTTCAATATACAAAGTATTTTATTTGTTTACTTAAATATAAGAAAAGTATATTTACAATCACAACATTATATAGAAACAGAAAGTAGGCAAATGTAATTAAAATGCTGGAGACGGGCGTCGGACAGCCCTAACGCATGTTTACGTACCGCGCGGCTGTAGGTATTTATTTCTATCATGCGGCCGAGAGCCACTACTGTAGATATTTATACTGTGATTCTAGTACGGTAGTACATTATATTATAGTTCAATGACTAGGTACTCGACGGATTTTAACAAAACTTGTAGGTACAATTATTTTTCATACTCCTGAGGTGGTTATAGTATACCTTTCATCACGCTACAATCAAAAGGAGCAGAGCAATGAAGGAAAACGTTGGGAAAACAGGAGAAGTTACTCCATTTTTAGGGTTCCGTAGTCAACAAGGAACCCTTATAGGTTCGCTATGTCCGTCCGTCCGTCTGTCCGCAGCTTAGCTCAGAGACGCCCAGTACTAGAAAGCTGTAATTTGGTGTAAATATACGGATTTGTTGCAAAAAAGTGGTAAAATAAAATCTCGTATAATAGATATTTTTAGGGTACCTCCTGTACACGTAAAGGGGGGATGTTTTTTTTTTCTCGCGTACCCCTTAGTGTGGGGTATCATTAAAGAGGCTAAGGCCTTTAAAAAATATTGATAGTTTCCATTAACAATTTTTAGGGTTCCGTAGTCAACAAGGAACCCTTATAGTTTCGCCATGTCCGTCCGTCCGTCCGTCCGTCCGTCCGTCTGTCCGCAGTTTAGCTCAGAGACGCACAGTACTAGAGAGCTGTAATTTGGTGTAAATATACGGATTTGTTGTGCCGAAAAAGTGGTAAAATAAAATCTCGTAAAATATTTTTTTTTAGGGTACCTCCTGTACACGTAAAGTGGGGATGTTTTTTTTTTTTCTCGCGTACCCCTTAGTGTGGGGTATCATTAAATAGGTCTTTAAAAAATATTGATAGTTTTTACTAACAATTTTTTGATAAAAAAATTCGTTTGTGAAATATTAAGCTTTAAAGTGCTAAATTTTGCTCGACTCGAGTGTCCCCCCCCTCTACCAGCTAAACGGTTATGTTTGGGGGTGTGAAAAAATTCACAATAGTAGTATATATAACGAAGTTTAAAAGAAAATTATCACGACTAAGTAGGCTTTACAACTTTACGAGTAATAGTCGACCAACTTATAAAATGTACTTGGATAACAGATTTTCTTAAACAAAATGTATCGGAGAACATGTTCTTCAACTGCAAATGTAAGTTTGTCAACTTTATTTTTACAGCTTTAATAGGTATGTTTTTACGGTATGTTTTTGGGGATAGGTAGGTTTTATCGTCAACTATTTTTAACTAACTTCAAAAAAAGGAGGAGGTTCTAAATTCGTCGTAATCTTTTTTTTATGTATTTTCCCCGATTTCTCAAAGACTCCTGGACCGATTTTGAAAATTCTTCTTTTTAAAATTAAATTCAGCGAATCAGTTTAGTTAGTTCGCATAAGTATTTTGATGGGCAACTACGGAACCCTACACTGTGCGTGGCCCGACACGCACTTGGCAGGTTTTTTCGATAAAAAGATTCGTTTGTGAAATATTAAGCTTTAAAATGCTAATTTTTGCTCAACTCGAGTGTCCCCCCTCTACCAGCTAAACGGTTATGTTTGGGGGTGTGAAAAAATTTAATAGAAGCATATAGAACGAAGTTTAAAAGAAAATTATCATGACTAAGTAGGCTTTACAAGTTATCGAGTAATAGTCGACCAACTTATAAAACGTACTTGGATAACATATTTCCCTAAACAAAATGTATCGGAGAACATGTTCTTCAACTGCAAATGTAAGTTTGTCAACTCTATTTTTACAGCTATGTAGGTGGGTATGTTTTGGGGAAAGGTAGGTTTTTATTGTCAACTATTTTTAATTAACTTCAAAAAAAGGAGGAGGTTCTCAGTTCGTCGTAATCTTTTTTAGGGTTCCGTAGTCAACAAGGAACCCTTATAGTTTCGCCATGTCCGTCCGTCCGTCCGTCCGTCCGTCTGTCCGCAGTTTAGCTCAGAGACGCTCAGTACTAGAAAGCTGTAATTTGGTGTAAATATACGAATTTGTTGTGCCGAAAAAGTGGTAAAATAAAATATCGTAAAATATTTTTTTTTAGGGTACCTCCTGTACACGTAAAGTGGGGATGTTTTTTTTATTTCTCGCGTACCCCTTAGTGTGGGGTATCATTAAATAGGTCTTTAAAAAATATTGATAGTTTCCATTAACAATTTTTTGATAAAAAAATTCGTTTGTGAAATATTAAGCTTTAAAGTGCTAATTTTTGCTTAACGAAGTTTGAAGGAAAACTATCATGACTAAGTAGGCTTAACAAGTTTACGAGTAATAGTCGACCAACTTATAAAACGTACTTGGATAGCATATTTTCCTAAACAAAATGTATCGGAGAACATGTTCTTCAACTGCAAATGTAAGTTTGTAAACTTTATTTTTACAGCTATAATAGGTGGGTATGTTTTGGGGATAGGTAGGTTTTTATTGTCAACTATTTTTAACTAACTTCAAAAAAAAGGAGGAGGTTCTCAATTCCGTTTAGTCCACTCTCGACCCCTCGACCCCTAAAAAAAGATTTGCTCATTGGTTTCCTCTCAACCCCTAAACATAGTTCACTCTCGACCCCTAGGGGGTGAGAATGAATTTTCATACAAAGGACCCGCACTTTGAGTCCACTCTCGTCCCCTAGTATGATAATTAATATTTTGGTACAGTGACGTACTAAAGGCGAAATTCAGGAATTGGTATTTAAAAAGACTGCCTCGTCGGTCTAGTGGTCGCAAGCGCAACTGCTGAAGCACTGATTCCTGGGTCAGGCACTCAGGCAGTGTTTCTAGGTTTTCTATTAGGAATTTCTCACTAGCAACTACGGAGTCTGGATTTATTCTTCGCTGATGGCAATATTGGGCAGGTTTACGTTAGATTTTGGGTGTAATTATAAGGTACAGCTTTGTTGAAGTACTTGTGCACGAACCGATCACTTGGTAACTACACAAAAATGTCGATTCTTACGAATAAGGAACAAAACAAAATATAATGACGGTATTTTAGTTAAATAGTAGGTATGCAACTATAGCGTAGACTGATGATTTTTCATCGTAACTGTACTTGGGGGTCGAGTGGAAACCAAAACTTGGCTTCAAAATGAACTCCACTTTCGACCCCCAGGGGTCGAGAAAAAACTGTAGTTAGGGGTCGAGTGGACACTTTAATTCTTGGGGGTCGAGGGGACGAGAGTGGACTAAACGCTCAATTCGTCGTAATCTTTTTTTTTATGTATTTTCCCCGATTTCTTAAAGACGCCTGGACCGATTTTGAAAATTCTTCTTTTTAAAATTAAATTCAGCGAATCAGTTTAATTAGTTCGCATAAGTATTTTGATGGGCAACTACGGAACCCTACACTGTGCGTGGCCCGACACGCACTTGGCCGGTTTTTTATGTGTTTTCCCCGATTTCTCAAAACCGACCTATTTTGAAAACTCTTCTTTTTAAAATTAAATTCAGCGAATCAATTTAGTTAGTTCGCATAATATAAGTACACACATCAAAAGTGTCTAGGGATCAACATATATTTTTGGAATAACTTTTCTCCTGATTGATATTAATTAAAATGTTCTTTAAGGATTCATCAAATAAAGTGTTATCGTTTGTCACAGTAACGATAAACCAAGTCACCTTTGCATTCATAAAGAAATTTGCCATTTTCCTAATAAAGGGATTTTTGACATTTGAACCACTAACATTAAAGTTCGAAAAAAAGACTGAAATAACAGTTTTCTTTAAAATTTTATTGGGTAACTTAAACAATTAATAATCCGTGTTTCTACCGCGAACACTAACAACACAAGAACATCGGTTTGGCATACTCAAAATGAGTTCATCCAAATCACGCTGTGGAATGGCCGCCCATGTTCGTTGCAACAACAAAAAAAGGTCTTCTTGCGACTGGATACCCTCCATATTCGGCAGAGCTCTTCTCTGTAGCATATCCCATGCATGCTCAATCGGGTTCAAGTCTGGCGACTGAGCAGGCCAGGGCAGGACATTGATGTTAGCTGCGGCGAGAGTCTGTCTTACAACTCTTGCGGTGTGCGGTCGTGCATTATCATGCATTAACTGAAATAAGGGACCGATTTGCACTTGTAGAGGAACGATGACGTCTGATACAATCGTCTCAGCATAAATTTGAGCGTTGAGGTTGCCTCTGATCCAAATCAACTCAGTTCTTCCGCCGATCCAAATACCCGCCCATACCATGATGGTTCCACCACTATAAGGATGGACTTCCTGGCAGGATTTTAATCGCTGTTGGCGTCCAGGGGTTCTCCAGTGTCGTATACGTCTTGTATCCGGTCTCATACCAAAACGAGACTCATCAGAAAAGCACACGAAACGCCATTGTTCTTCTGCCCAATTTCTGTGTTCAAGAGCCCATTGATATCGAATCCTACGATTGTGCATTGCTATAGGTGGTACCCGTAGCGGTCTTCGGGAATGAAGGTTCACTTCATGCAAGCGGTTTCTGACTGTTTGGTCGCTAATTAAGTTCCCTGAAGAGTGATGAAGCCTCACGGCTAACATCATGGCGGTTATTGTTGGAGCTCTTCGAGTTAAGATTTGAATGTATCGGTCTTGTCTCCGTGTGGTGCAGCGATACCGTCCTCCATGGCGCTCAGCCACGGTACCAGTGCTTCGGTAACGTGTCCAAAGTCGACTGATAACACTCTGACTTGTATTCAGAGCTAAAGCCACAGTACGTTGCCGGGAACCAGCTTCTATCATTCCCACGGCTCTGAGCATTTCTTCCCTGCTTAAATGACGTCGCCGCTCCATAATAACGTTGGTTTTAATCAGTAGTAGGGAAACAGTAGCACTAATAATGTCTTCAATGCGTTGTATGTTTTTATAGGGAAAATATTGACAGCTGATTTTCATCTTTTACTCGAATTTGATTTACAGTTCCTGATTCAAATTATGAAATGCACCAAAAAGGATCCATATAAATTTATAAAATCATAAATTTATTACAAAGCCACATCTCAATCTCAAGAAATCCGCATAAAAATGCTTCATCCCTAGACACTTTTGATGTGTGTATTTTGATGGGCAACTACGGAACCCTACACTGTGCGTGGCCCGACACGCACTTGGCCGGTTTTTTTTAAGCTTCCGTCGCGTGTGCAACCTTAATGGTTAAATCTACACAGAAATTATTTATGAAGGAATAATTTATCTTGGAAACTTGAACACCTGGCGCAGAACCGCAACAGACCAGCTAAACTATAAGAGATACAAAAATGGTGCGATAGCAAAAATTGTTCTACATGATGAGCATTTTCTGCTGGAGAATAAATTTGAAGATCTTGAATACTGAAAACTGTATAATTATAAAATAACATAAGCTTAGTACCTCCACGCAGTGAAGGCGGTAACAGTTTAGGAATGATTTTCGATGACGATGAATAATTATGAAAAACAATTTTACTGTACTGGCCCCATTTCTTTTTTTTGCTCTTGGAATCACACTTTTCAGATCTTCGATTTTGACAACCCCGTAGGTGCCCGTAGTCGCTGGCACAAGCAACAGGATCCGCGTACGAAGTCGCGGGCAGAAGCTAGTTAAGGCGCTGTATATAGCGAACCCTCTGTAAACGACTAGTTTTACGTCGCAAAGTTAGCCGTATCTGTACATGCCACAAGCCAGTATAGTAGTAGACTATACAGTGTATAGTCAAATGTATAAAGTAAAGACTTTAACAAAAACAATTTACAAAAGTGGTCTAGAACTACCTACGAAAAAAAAATTGTCAATATGACCACGAAAAAAATTTAGCGGTAACCATTATATTTTTTGTAACTCTATTAGAGGAAATTTCAAATACTAAAGACATATATATTTTTTTTAACTCAGACCTGTAATTTTTTAAATATTAAGTTAAAACTGCAAAATTTCATACATTTTTTCTTACAATGTGCCCCAGCGCGCAGCTGCTTCATCCACGCGACTACCTTTGCTACATAGAGTTTGGGTACAGCGCCTTAAACATATAAAAGTTACAATTGAATAGCTCAAATAGGTACTTTAGATTTTATTGATATCTAAAATACACCGATTTCGTCACAGATTTATATACTGACACACTGATGATCATCAAAATATTTTGCAACTTCCTGAAGTGCTAGAAAGCTGAGGTATGTAATTGTAAGTTTAGTGTACAACCAACAATTTTTTTAATTTTTTTTAACTTTCGCCCCCCATCCCCTAAAATGGAGAGGTGGAAGTTTGTATGAGACATAAAAATGTTAGGAACTTAAGGTACTTCCTGAAGTGCTCGAAGTACAGTATAAAGAAAACACAACCGTGCCACAGATAAACTTATGACAGTTTACACGTGACGGAACTGTAGACAAGTAACTAACAAACCTATTATTAAGTACTGCCTAGCAACTTACAAAAAGAACTAAAATCCCAACAAAAACATTTCATGTAAAATGTTGCCAAGAAGACCACATAAGATTTGCTCTGTGAAAATGATATCAGATCTCATGTAGAGCTAAGTTTCTGAACGTACACGGCCTAACTCTATCGACCTTAACTTCACAAATTCTACATAATATCAATCAGTAAAAATGTAAGGTATGTTTTTGGTGGGATAGCAAATTCTCTTATTCTTAAAAAAATGGGAAATGTTCCGGACGTATAGCTTGACATAAAAATGTAGAAAACCGGAAGTCGCCACTGTCTTCGCGCTACCAGCACTTTGAATGATTTTATTTTTATTTTTTTCACTTATTACGTTAGTTTTATGGCACAATAATAAATCTAACAAACCTGCGGTCTTTGTTTACATCAAATATCAAAGATTTTAAAACGCTGTCAGAAATAAAAATTTTAGTTCCGTTTCAATCCGTTCTGGCCAAGCTATATGACAAGGCCTCTCGATAATTTTCCATTATGAGAATATTTTTTTCATAGCATAGTTTAAAAGGGATCGCTAACAACCAGTTACCTAACTGTAGTGTTTTATTTCATGAGTCCTTTATTTCACCAAACAATTTGCTCAGACCCTCGGCGACGGTCGGCAGTGTCTACTGAAAGATCCCAACTGCATTGCTCAGTAGGGCAATTCACGTAACTAAAGAAGTGCTGTTGCAGTGCAGTTGCAGTTAAGTTTCGATCAAAACAACGCTTTTCGTATTCTCTGTCGCTGTCAAACACGCTCGCGTCAAGTTCGCGTCACGCGTGCGTGTTTTGGATCTTTGGATCGCAACATGATCGGTATTGTACTATTCGTTTGACGTTTCAAAATGACAGTATACAAGTTTCAATTCGATCAACGTGCAGTTTTAATGTCATATTCATTGAAATGTAATCGATTCCATTCGATTATTCAGTGGGCAATATTTTTTCTCTCCTGGTTTGGTTGTCGTACAGTTGACGTGCAGTTCACGCGCAGCTTACGCGCAGTTCAAAGATTACAAACCGTTTATCACCTGCAACTGCACTACTACTTCATCGGCGCGTCATAAAATTACGTGAATTAGCCTTCAGAGCTCACTAGCTTTCTCATCAATACTTTCTAAATAAAATCAAAAACCAATAAATAATAGATTTGTTCGAGCCGCTTAAATCGATGGGTTCATAAACTACAGTATCGCACAGGACGATCTTGCGATTTGCTAGGCCGAGATAGAAAGCATAATGCGATATCACGCGGCGGAATCCTTGAGCCGGCCGCGTGCTATCGCATTTTCTCGGTCTAGCAAATGGCAGTTCTAAGCGGCAGAAAGAGAAAGGGCGACGGAAAAATGCGATTCCGTGCTGCCAGATGTGGTTCGACCCTAAGTCTTTTTCGTGAGCCTCACACTGCCATTGTCTAATTACCTGAAACTGAGTTCTTTCATTTTGTAAGGAAAATAATGACGCTTGGCCTTATAAATTTAAAATTGCACACTATCTTTGGTATAAATAAGGACTACAGGGAAACGGTGTGTGCAGTAAAGTCAATACAATAGCTGTTGTTGGTGCACGACGCGACCGGGCGGGCCGGGCGGCGCGGCGCGGCGTCAATAAATAATTAATCGATGCGCGCGCGCACCTCGCACTTCCGGCGAGCGCTTCTCGGCGCAAGCTAATGAGCCGCGTCAGCTCCGCGACCGCCTCACTACTCTGCTGCTTATTCACTCTACACTTTTGTCTTAGAAATGCTAAACAAGTACAAAAGTTTTACCACAAACCAATTTTAGCAGAAGCGGTTCCAAAATTAAGCTAGGTTCATATTGCTGTGTCGGGGTGTGTCGGGGCGCGCCAGAACGCAATCGCTTACGTTCATTTACTATGAATAGATTCACATTAGTAGCAGAACGCGCCACAACACAACACAACCTAAAAATTCAATCCGCGGGCAGGATTCGAATTCGAATCCTGCCCGCGGATTGAATTTTTCTTTCCTAAGAAAATCTTTGAAATTCGCTACGCATGCGTTAATGCGTTTAATATTTAAAAAATATTAAGTATGGTTGACGTCATCTGTTACAACATTAACATGTTGGTTGTAGTAGTTCGAATACTCTACAATAGATGGTGAAGACAGCAATTAGGTTCTTTTGTTTATCTGTTTGCTTGGTGTGAATCACAGACTACTTGGAGACACTGGAGACACTGATGAAAATGAAAATGGCACGTCTTTCTCAACTAAACTTTTATTTTGAACTGAACTGAACTTACAATAGAACGAATGGACTGTATAACATTTTAATGAATGAGTGAGTGAGTATATCTATGAGCATGAAGGGTTCACTAGTTTATTTATTATCTGTATAGTTAGACATACCGCCCACCAAAGTACGCAGTGCAATAACGTACTTTCCAAATAATATAATTAATCACCATCAATAATTTGGAACACGATACATGAACACAGGAACAAACTTAAATAAAGTACATACCATGATACTTAAATCTACATATTCAGTTCTTGTATTCTTAAAGACTAAATATAAAAACTAATTTTAAAACACTAATTTTACCGCCCACCGTGATCTATTCATAACAAGCTTTGGTTTCAATACGGTGAAAAGGTTGGTAAACAAAAAAAACCGTATCCACATAGTGCCAGAAGGGCTATAGTTTGATACACATAAACATAAATAGGGCAAGTATGGTAAAACTGTTAAGTATTTGAATTTGACAAACATTTTCTCTTTTAATTAGGTATCTAATTTTCAACACAACTCAGTAATTGTAACCTTGTATGACAACTACAATAATAAATCAGTAAAGTTAATATGACAAAAAATTAAAAAATCATATAAGTACCTACTCATTATAACTAATTTTGTTATGGTAATCCACCAAAAGTATTCGACCAATAACCATGTCTTATAACTTCAAAACTTAGTAAGTAAGTACATGGTAAGTTACACAAGAGAGACAATAAGACTGAATTTATTTAGGTAAAACACATATTTTACTAATGGGGCGTTTAAATTCTCCATTCTTAGTTTTAATACATACAACACGTGCGATATTATCAGGACCTAAATATTTACGAGTTACTCTTCCTAGAATCCATTTAGCCGGGGGAACATTATCATCTTTCAAGATAACTACATCACCTACTTCGGGTTCAGATTTTTTAGTATTCCACTTATACCGTTGATTAAGGTTTACTAAGTACTCTTTGTACCACCTTTTCCAAAAGCTCTGTACCATTTTTTGTGTCAATCTCCACCTATCTAAACCTACAACATTACTTTCAGCATAATCTCTATCGGGAATACTTATTAACGGTTCACCTATAAGAAAGTGTCCGGGTGTCAAAGCTCGCGGCTCGTTAGGGTCATCGCTCATTACCGTAATTGGACGAGAATTAAGACAGGCCTCGATCTGTACTAAGACAGTAGACAACTCTTCATAGGTAAGAGTGCTGTCTCCAATTACCTTATGCAAGTGAGTTTTAACGCTGCGAACTCCGGCCTCCCACAGACCTCCGAAGTTAGGTGCATGTGGAGGTATGAAATGCCAGGTTGTGTGTTCTAAATTCAGTAATTCCTGAATTTCACGTGGGACTGTCGACTTAGCTTGATCAAACATCTGACGGAGTTCTTTGTTGGCTCCAACAAAGTTAGTGCCATTGTCACTAAACAGATCCTGACAGTGACCTCTTCGTGCTGTGAATCGTTTAAAGGCTGCAATAAAAGCCTTTGAAGTCAAGTCAGTCACAACCTCCAAATGGATAGCTCGGGTGACCATACAAATAAATAGACAAATATATCCTTTGTAGGATTTTGCACCTCGCCCAGGTGAGAATCTCACATTAATAGGTCCCATGTAATCACAGCCAGATGATTTAAAAGGTCTGGTTGGTTTTAATCTAACTTCAGGAATCTGACCCATCAATTGGTTACTCTTTGTCTTGGAATGTCTCAAACACTTAACGCATGATCTGTAATGACCTTTTATCCTCTCTTTTGCTCGCAATATCCAATATTTAGTTTTTATATAGCACAACATAGCTTGGGGTCCGCCATGAAAAGTTCTAAGATGTGCATCCTTAATTATAAGCTCGGTAAGATGGCTCTTAGCGGGTATAACTATAGGATGTTTTGTGTCGTATATTACTTCTGACTCCTCTATACGACCACCAACCCTTAGCAATCCATTTCTGTCTAAAATGGGACAAAGAGTGCGGAGTTTACTTTTCTTGGGGACGAATTCCTTCTTCTTTAACCAATTTAGTTCTTCACTAAAATTCTCTTCTTGAACCAGTTTGACGCATATTACTAAACTCTCTTCCATTTCTAAGGGTGT
Source organism: Agrotis clavis (assembly GCA_954870645.1). Lineage (NCBI taxonomy): Eukaryota > Metazoa > Arthropoda > Insecta > Lepidoptera > Noctuidae > Agrotis > Agrotis clavis. The sequence continues at coordinate 25,744,737 of OX940930.1, forward strand.
AATTAAATTTGAATAGTGAATACGTTTCTCTCTTGGTAATTTCAAATTGTGTATAAATCTTCTCCAGTAAGACATTGCTTTTAAGGTTTTAGTTAATGACGAAAACATAGTCCAAATAAATTCCTTTTTTACTACAGGTACAGCAGTTAAAGATGTTGACCTTTCTTCTTCATGAGTATCCTGAATGATTTCAGGGTTGTCAACCTGTACAGTTAATTGTGAAAGCCAAGACGGTCCCGACCACCATAAAGAATGCTGTTGTAACTCTTGCGCCGGTATCCCTCTAGAAACACAATCAGCTGGATTCATGTCTGTGCTAACATGTCTCCATTGTTCGTAGTCTAAAATGTTAAGAATTTCAGAAACACGGTTGCTCACAAACGTTGTCCAGCGGCTGGACCCTCCTTTTAGCCAAGATAACACTATTGTAGAATCCGACCAGGCATACAGATTCTCTTTCGGTATGCGCATTATTTGTGATATTTCAGAAATCAGTTTTGCTGCTAGAACTGCACCGCAGAGTTCCAGTCGAGGTATCGATATCTCCTTCTCTATAGGAGCCACCTTGCTCTTTGCTGATACTAGACTCACATGGATATTGCCTTCCTCATTGACAACACGAATATATACAGCTGCACCGTATGCTACCTTAGAAGCATCAGCAAATGCATGTAATTCAACTTTTGATGTTGAACTGAAACGATACCATCGTGGTATGTTTATCCCCTTTAAATGTATCAAACCTGTTCTAAACTGTAACCAATCGTCTCTCAAATCAGTAGTCAGCGTATCGTCCCAATCAAGCTTAGACTTCCATAGTTTTTGAATGAATATTTTTGCAATGATTACTACGGGTGCAATCCAACCTAACGGGTCATATAGCCGGGCTACATCTGATAAAACTTGCCGTTTAGTTACAGGTTCCTTTAATTCTGGCAAGTTTATTGTATACTGAAAGGCGTCCATCTCTCTATGCCATACCAATCCAAGAACCTTCAATAAGGTAGATGTCTTTATTCTCAACGAATCACTGTCACTATGTTTGTCCTCTTGTATGTGTGTCAATAATTCTTGATCATTGCTACTCCACTTTTGTAGTTCAAATCCACCACAACTCATTAATTTGTTTATGTCATTATAAATGTGTAAAGCTTCCTGTATGGTGTCACAGCCTGTCAGGAGGTCATCCATGTAAAAGTCCCTCATAGTAATGGATGAAGCCACAGGAAAACTTGTACATTCTTTATCAGCTAGCGTTTGAAGTGATTTAACCGCCAAATATGGCGCACAAGCAGTACCAAAAGTGACTCGTAATAATTTATAATGTCGCAGTGGTTCGTCTACTTGTGATCTCCATACAATTCTTTGGAAGTCTGTATCCTCAGAATTGACCTTGATCATCCTGAACATTTTGACAATATCTGCGACCATACAAATCTTGTGACATCGCCACCTCATTAGGATATGTCTTAAGTCCTGTTGTAACTTAGGACCAACCATCAGATTATCATTAAGTGAAAAGTTATTAAAACCTTTACATGAACCATCAAAAACTACTCTCACCTTCGTGGTGTCCTTATCCTCTCTCACCACAGCATGATGAGGGAGATAAACTGCCTTGGGATTGTCCACGTCCGCTTCTTCCACAGCTGTCATGTGATTCATGTCAATATATTCGTGTAAGACCTTGTTATACTCTTCTTTTAAAGTAGGATTCTTCTCTAATCTCTTCTCTAAAAAATCCCATCTTCTTGTAGCTATAACTACTGATTTTCCATATTGGCATTCTGGATCTTCCTTGTCAAAAGGTAATTTTACCACAAACCTCCCTTCTTCATCGCGTGTAGTAGTCCTATCATAGAATTCTTCACATTTTTCTTCAGTCTTTGTCATCCTTTTCTGTACCAAGTCGGGCTCATTCTCAATTTCCCAGAATTGTTTAAGTAGTTCATCTGTCCTTAAATGTAAATGCATGTTGATTACTCGGCCAAAAGCTGAAGTTGAATCTCTTGACACCCTCCCTGATAATACCCAACCTAAGGTAGTGTTTTGTGCCAATATTTCCTTGTGACGTATAATACCATCCAATAAAATCTCACTATAAACTTCAGCTCCTAAAAGAATATCAATTTTTCCTGGTGTAGCATAACCTGGATCGGCTAGTGGAATTTTACTCAAGGAAAGCCAATCAGGTGTGCTCAACTTGGTCGATGGAAGTAATGATGTGACAGACCGCAAGACATATGCGTTTACTTTTATCACGGAATCAGGGCTGTGCCGTGATTGCACCTCAAGAGAGACCATATACTTGATAATTGTATGACCCCCATCACCAATACCAGACACCGAACCGCTGACACGTTCACGTGATAGCCCAAGTAATTGTACAACCGACTCACTAATAAAGGATGCCTGCGATCCTTGGTCTAATAGTCCCCTCAGTTCTTGTTTGTAACCGTGCTCATTGTATGCAAAAACCGAAACAGTAGCCAACAAAACACGACTTGGTTCTAATCCTCCACTTGAGAAATTAGTTGAAATAGTACTCACGGTTTTACTGGACTCACTGTGCGTAGATACATCCTCAGGCTTTACTGTGCCGCTCGACTCCTTATCAAAATGCAATAGTGAATGATGTCTCCTCCCACAACGTCTACAACTCCCTGCATTCCTACATTTGATGACTGGGTGAGATGAAGAAAAACAATTAAAACATAGGTTATTTTTCTGTACATAATCTTGCCTGTCTTTTACAGCAAGTTGACTAAATTCCTTGCAGTGGTACAAATTATGTTCACCTTTACACAAATGGCACTTGGCAGATATTTTCGAATCATTATTTTTATTGTCGACAGCCCCATGAAAAGTTTTGCTTTTCGTGGTTGTAGATTTTAAATGTGTAGTTACCTTATTTGTGTCTATCATTTCTAATGCTCTAAATCTAGATTCTAAAAATTCACATAATTGTGGCCATGACGGTAAATCGTCATTAGTTAAGCCAAGCTGATAATATTCCCACTGCCTCATCGACTCAGGATCCAATTTTGAAACTACTAGATATATAATGAACACGTCACAATTCTTAATATCAATATTCATATTACGCAAAGATTGTAAACAAGAAGTTGTTGTATCTAATAAAAGTTTAATGGAACTAGCAGACTCACCCGTAATTGGTTTTAACGTAAACAATGATCTTAATATGGTATTACAGTTGTACCGCTTATTATTATAACGTTTAACTAATTGTTTCCACGCTTCGTCATAGTTTGCATCGGTGGTTGAGAAATTCCTTAACAAACATTCCGGTTCACCAGACAAGTTACCTTTTAAATAGTGTAGTTTTTGCACTGGAGATAAATTCTTGTTAGTATGAATAAGTGAATTAAATATATCGTAGAATGTTTGCCACTCACTGTATTTACCACTAAACGTAGGTAATTGTATGCGCGGTAGCTTCACTTCGCACTCACTGCCGACTTGTCCAGCACTTTGTTTCGCTATGTTTGCTGAAGATCCACTTGATGACACGAAATAGGGCTGCAGGGCTTCCTTCAGTTGCGTCTTGTATGCCACATACAATTCCTCGAACTCCTCGTACATATCTTCCGTAAAATATGAATCTTGCTTCTCTTTTTGGCTCACTTTACCGATGATTGTTTTATGTCCGTCTTTGAAAACTTTCCATAATTCCTCTAAATTGTCCAATCTGGTTTCTAAGTAGGACTTTCTAATTCGTTCTGTGGGCGTCTTCTTGTAATTTCTCTCTGCTTTTCTCAAGTTTTCCAATACTTCCTTTTGATAGGTTAGAAGTGCCTCCATTTTGTCCAAATGTGTAAAAGACGTTGAAACTCGGAATCCAAACAAAATAGATAATGGATTGAATGATTATTCTCGCTAATGACTTGTTATAATCTCGATTTTAGCAAAAATAACCCGCTCAGGAATGCTTTTGTTGTCACGGCAATGGCGACATTTTGCGCTCGATGTAACTCAAATCTCATTAGCTCCGGGTCGATGGACCACTTTTATGAAGACAGCAATTAGGTTCTTTTGTTTATCTGTTTGCTTGGTGTGAATCACAGACTACTTGGAGACACTGGAGACACTGATGAAAATGAAAATGGCACGTCTTTCTCAACTAAACTTTTATTTTGAACTGAACTGAACTTACAATAGAACGAATGGACTGTATAACATTTTAATGAATGAGTGAGTGAGTATATCTATGAGCATGAAGGGTTCACTAGTTTATTTATTATCTGTATAGTTAGACAGATGGCGTTAAACGTCACCATGAGACGTTAGAAATGGAAGGAAGAATTCGCCGCGGCAGGTAAGATCCTCGGTGGCTCGGTTGGAAACATAGAGTACATTTGTATATAGGGATATAGAGACTTCACTTGACCTCAACGACAAGCGCCATCTGATGTGGAGTTACAGAACTTGCAGTGCATGTGTGTGTCTATAGATACATACATATTACACACATTTATGTGCAGTATCCTAGAAAGGGATAGCTATATAGCTATCCCTTTCTTTCTTCACTTATATTAATATATTGTTTATTTTGTATAAAATAAAACACAAAATTGAGTATTACAACATTTTATTAAGTTTGTAGAAACTAAACAAACAATTTAACACACAACAGATAACACTAGGTCACAGGAAATTCCAATGAAAAACTCCACGAGTCCAAGAATGCACGGGCACTGCACGAGTAATTACCCTGATACCCTCCTTTGCGTCGCGCAGTCGGGTAAAAAGAACACAATGAATCCACAATAATTCAAATAACATAGCCACTATCCAGGGTGTCGAGTCTGCTAATTATTAGTCAGAATGGCGCCACAATGGCGTTTCAATTGTAGTGCTTATTCGAACCATTTTTTACTGCTGAGTAAAAAATGGTTCGAAAATTGAAACGCCATTGTGGCGCCATTCTGAATAATAGTTAGCAGACTCGACACCCTGGTCGTAAATGAAAATCACGGTTAAAACTTTCTCAATACATCAAACAAAACATAAAATATCGAGTTTGACACAAGTGAACACAAGACATGGGTAACCATGGTAACAAAAACAATAATAATTTCGGAATGGCCGACAAGGAAGTTCCGTAACAAACATTTTTTACAGTGCCAATATTTGACTTGAAATTGTAAATTGTAAACTATGTTATAAATTTACAGTAAGTCTAAAATTTAAATAGTTGTTTAATTACCGCTTAGTTTATTTCTTCGAGAGCAAGAAATAAAAATTATCACAACGAATTATGTCAATTTACTTCGTGTCCGTTTCGACCGCGCGGCCATGACGTTTTTTTTAAATAAAAACCATCCCAAGTTTTTGTAAAAAAATGTAAAAGTCGATTCCCAAAAACCATAAATTTGTCAAAGCAATGGTTAAAAAGTTATAAGGGTTTGAACGTGGCCGCGCCATCGAAACTTTCCGAACCGCGCGGCCATGGAGATCTTTAAAACTAAGAGTCGCAGAGACCTGAAATTTTGGGAAATAGTAGATTGAATTTGTAAACCAAATGTAAAAATATAGAAAAAAATCCTGTGTTTGTATTTTAGGAGTTGTAAGGATAAAACCTCATGGCCGCGCCATTGAAACGGTGTCAAAAACGTTATAGCCGATATCTCACTGAAAAAGAATCTCAGTCGTCTGAAATTTTTTGTAAAACACAGATTTGAATTTGTCGAAACTAGTAAAAATACAACAAAAAATCCTAGGTTTATATTTCAGGAGCTGTAAGACTAAAACGCCATGGCCGCGCCATCGAAACGTTGAAAATTTCGTTTTTCGCCAATATCTCGCTGAAAAAGCATCGCAAAGGTCTGAAGTTTTTTGTAAAACACAGATTTGAATTTGTCAAAACTAGTAAAAATACAACAAAAAATCCTAGGTTTATATTTGAGGAGCTGTTGAAGAAAATCTTCAATGCGTCTTGAATATGTCGATTAGGGTGACCACGGATTATTATTTACAGAGAAATTTCCACCTTTTTTTATAAGAAATGATATCCCAAGGATTCGTCGAACAATGAGGAGCAATAATATGGCTATATCTTTAAAAATCACATAATTTAGAGATTGTTCTATGTTGAGTGCTCCACTTATTCTCACTATAGTTTTTAAAATTCTCCTGTTGTTTAATATCTTAATAGTCATCGATTAAACCATATGTTAAATTATGTATCGTCTTACACCGACCTGAAACCGACCTGATTTTTTTATTTAATAATTACTATTTTTTAAAACATATATGTACCAACAATCGAACAATCTCTAATTTATGTGATTTTTAAAAATTTTGTTCAACGAATCCTTGGGATATCATTTTTTATAAAAAAGGTGGAAATTTCTCTGTAAATAATAATCCGTGGTCACCCTAATCGACATATTCAAGACGCATTGAAGATTTTCTTCAACAGCTCCTCAAATATGAACCTAGGATTTTTTGTTGTATTTTTACTAGTTTTGACAAATTCAAATCTGTGTTTTACAAAAAACTTCAGACCTCTGCGATGCTTTTTCAGCGAGATATTGGCGAAAAACGAAATTTTCAACGTTTCGATGGCGCGGCCATGGCGTTTTAGTCTTACAGCTCCTGAAATATAAACCTAGGATTTTTTGTTGTATTTTTACTAGTTTCGACAAATTCAAATCAGTGTTTTACAAAAAATTTCAGACGTCTGAGATTCTTTTTCAGTGAGATATCGGCTATAACGTTTTTGACACCGTTTCAATGGCGCGGCCATGAGGTTTTATCCTTACAACTCCTAAAATACAAACACAGGATTTTTTTCTATATTTTTACATTTGGTTTACAAATTCAATCTACTATTTCCCAAAATTTCAGGTCTCTGCGACTCTTAGTTTTAAAGATCTCCATGGCCGCGCGGTTCGGAAAGTTTCGATGGCGCGGCCACGTTCAAACCCTTATAACTTTTTAACCATTGCTTTGACAAATTTATGGTTTTTGGGAATCGACTTTTACATTTTTTTACAAAAACTTGGGATGGTTTTTATTTAAAAAAAACGTCATGGCCGCGCGGTCGAAACGGATACTTTACTTCGACTTATGTTTCAATGCGTGCGTAAAATGAAACGTATCATTATTTTACTACGGGTCAGTGTTGTCATAGAAATATTTTATACAATATTGTCTTCTTTTTATTTAATTTTCTTTCTAACAAATTTAATTAGTTAAAATTTTATAGATCTTCGAGCAATATTTCTTTTCTTTTATTTGTATTTCAGTATAGATAAAATTGAGACATGCCATCTAATGTCCAGTTACAGAACTATAGCCCAGAACAAAATGCAAACTTACTGAGTTACAGGACCCTGGTTGGAAATGAGCGTCGGATGTACTGAATCCGAAGGCCGCAGGTTCGAATCCTGCCCGCGGATTGAATTTTTCTTTCCTAAGAAAATTTTTACACTACTTAGATCTTACTACCTTTCACGGGATAAGTGGAAATAACCCTGTCTAAAATTTTTAATAATATTTTAACAGTACAACCAATAGTTGATTGAAAACAATATTCCTACTGTTAATTAAAATCTTTTGCGGTTCGGTAACATCTTTTGATCCATACATATTATGTATAATAAAACTGTAGAAAAGTAATTTTTGTACATTAAAAAAAATCTCAACAAATGTGGCCAGGGTGTTAAAGGACAACCAATAGAACCCATTTCTAGCATTTTTAGAATTTTTGTCGGTTTGGCTGTTTGTATGTTTATTTGTGCGGGCATCACGTAGAATGTACGAAAGCTATGTAGATAACTTTAATACACAACGACTGACCGTAACTTGAAGTAACATTTAGTTTTTGTTTCATTGAAATCGGTTCAGTCTATCAAAAGATATTTGAATTTAAAGTGTTCCAGAAGTAAAATTACGGTCAGTTCACACCGAGACGCGCAGTTCAGTAGCGCGATCTAGCTTGGAATAGAAAAACTACATAATCAAATAATAAATCTAAGCATATTCCAACGCACGGCAGATGGCGTTAAAAGAAAACCTGAATAGAGGTGATTAAATTGAAGTACTTAACATTATGTATTTTGTTTCATCGTAATCAGTTCACACCTTATATAAAAAATATAAATTAATTAAAGCGATTTAAAGGAATCATAGAATAGAACAGAATGGAATGGAGTGGAGTGGAGTGGAGTGGAGTGGAGTGGAGCGGAGTGGAGTGGAATGGAACAGAATAGAACAGAATCATTTATTTGCATAGAGCGGGCATTAGGAAAATAGTCTTACAAAAACCTGAAATAAAGATGTTAAGTATAGGATAAATGGATAAAATAAATCATATCCGACAAGTTTATAATTGTTCCAGCGACCTTTTCAAAATCTAAATCTTACCTAACCTACATAATATAAGCTGAGCCCAAACTTTTTTTTTTGGTATTATTTTTGTATGTCCATTGTAAGTACTTACATGTTTCTTTGACAATGGGGATTGTCTTAATTTTTCAAACATTCGATTTTATTTTATTTTCTGCAAATTTAGAGCATTTTGAGAAACTAATTTGAATATTTTTATGATTGGCTCAGTAGTTTTTTTATTTTTAATATTTTAATTTTTGAGGTAGCTGACGTCACCATTGACCAAAAAGTTGTGCCGTTGCCTCACCAGTGAATAATTTAAAAAACTGCCTGACAACACAACGTCACTTTCTCCTGATAGTAGACGTCAGTTAACATCCTTAGTCGGGGAGCCCAGGGAGGGAATTTTAATGTGACTCCAGCGCATCAGATTATCATAAAGGAGAAATCTTGCACCCTTTAATGTACCTGTACCAAGTATCAACCCTTCATATGGTCCCCACCATTGGTTGTGTGGGAGAACCCGCCAGATTAGTAAAAAAAAATCGATCCACAGAAATACTTGAGCGAGTCAGATTACGAAAAGGTAGATTAATTACGTTCAAAAAATTGTATATGATTATGTACATTGAAGATGGCGGACATTAAATCACGACCGATACTTGCGAACTAACAGGTAGTTCACCTTTTCTCCGCGAGTCTACCGACATCGCCCCATGGAAAACGTCAGATTATTAGTGAGTATGATTTTTACAGTGTTAGTTTCAATTAAAAAAAATGGAAAGCGCTCGAGTATTTCAAGATTACGTTTTTTTTACCAATAGAAATATGAATTATTACTTTGTGCCACATCCAAATCGTCAGACATTTTAATACGACACTTTTTAAGGTCTACTTTACATACACTTTGAATATCTGACGCGCTTGATTAACTTTTTTTTTGGATTTTCAACCGCTTGCCACGGACAGCCCCCTCGAGTTAATCGTCCGATTAATATGTATTGGTTATCAGAAATAGAAAAGCGCGTTTACACTGTAAATAGCTGACGCGCTCGAGTACTTCTGTACAACTGTTTTTTTTACAGTTTTAAAACTGTTTACACGCCCTCCCCCCCACTAAAATAGAAAACTTGTCAGAAACTTTTTTCTTTTTAGAACATATTCTTTCAAATCCAATAGGTCGCCATGATGCTCGAGTAACTGCAAATTAGAATCCTCGCCTCCCCTACTATAAAAATACAATAAATTTTTGAAATCGGTTTTTATTTTTGTTTTTTAAAACGGAAAGTCGTCGACGAGGTGACATTATTGTTCGTTTTCCTGAGCAATACTTTAGCATTAACTTAATGAATATACAAAGGTATTTAAAGCTTTGATATCTTACTTACATCAAAATGATCTTCGCAACAGTAGGTACATTTTATAAACCTTGCAATATTACACGTCTACATCACGGCATCACTTTTCTCGCAAATCTTATAAAGAGATTATGAGGCATGTTGCAGAAATAATCATAAAATATATAAAAAACTAAACATATTATTTGTTTACACTTTTGACATTTTTAATTTGACACTTGACAGATTGTTGAATATACTTGCCACGTACTTTTTATTGTCTGAGGCAACGATACAAAACGGTACAGCCAATAATAACGTCACTTGAAGGGCAAGGAAGGTCAAGCGTATTTTATCAAAAATATCAATCAAATATGAACATTTTTCATTTTTGATTGGTTACTAATGATTAGTAACGCTATTCCTAGAAATGGTTTTTCAATTACAACATATTGAAAAAAATGAACAATGCCCATTAGATCTATTTATTTGTTTTGGAGTTTTAACACTTTTTTTCGCTTTACGTTCACGCGCGCTGGAATAGGATTTAGAGTAGGTTCCATCATTTTTTTTTCCATACCAACATTTATTTAATTTATTAAACAATATCGAAAATTCAAATCGATAAACAAACTACTATAATCCAGTAGCAATTGAATGGAACGACAGAGGGCGTTTATTACAAACACGTCAAATATTCTTGAAAAATCTAAGAAAATTCTAAATATAGGGTTTATATGAAAAACGTGGCGAGAATTAAGCGCTTCGCACTAAAAAATACATTGTTAGATTCCGACATCCACGCGAACGAAGTCGCGGGCACAGCTAGTTCTAAATAAGTACCTATAAGTTTTTTGCTATACATATTATTTCCTAAATATAGAGGATTACTTGTAACTCGACGTTTATCCGTAAGGACCTGAAGAATTCAAAATAGAAAACAAATTGAACCTTCATAAACATAATTATATAATGCATCATTTCCCAAATTCAATAGTTTTCGAGATAATATTTGAATTTATAGAGTTGGCAATGTGGCCTAACCCATCAACAGTAGACAAACCACCATACAACTTAAAAGTTAATTATTTAGTTTCTCTTTACTTAATAGAAACAAAAAAATCTGAGCTACCTAAAATATTTGATTGAGTCTCATCCACAGAAATATTAATCTATGGCCTCATCTCACTTCTGAACTATGAATAATGTCAACTTGCTACAAGTCGCGTCAGCAGCACATGAGCTGCGACCGGCGGCGTGCAGGCTGCAGCCACAGTGGCAGGCGTGCACACAGGCTCCCGAGGGGGACCGGTCTGCGCGGCCCGCTACCGTCCCAGACCGTCCCCCGCAGATGTTTCACACCGGTTTCTTAAGCAGATGTGCGATTTTTTGAAGGAAATATCAGAATTTTGATGATGTTATTTTATTATTCTTTTCTTCACTATCACTAGTCACTAGATAGTATAAAACAAAGTCGCTTCCCGCTGTCTGTCCCCTTGTATGCTTATATCTTTAAAACTTGGATTTTGATACGGTTTTTTTAATAGAGTTATTCAAGAGGAAGGTTTTTATGTATTTTAATCGAATTAAAAAAAGGAGGTTTATCATTTTTTATGATACTGTAGTCGTACGTTACTCTCTAACGTGTATTTACAAACACATTTAGCTCACATACACAAACGCCCAGACCTGAAACAACTACCTGTAGATCATACATATTACATACACTTGCTCCGTGCGGGAATCGAACCCGCGACACGTAGGGCTGCAGTCCATTCGCTCAGCCACTGCGTCAATGGTGCTGCCAGCCATTATTGGAGTGAATTGTGTACAGCTTGGCAAGAAAGTGTAGAAACGTAACAATTTTTTTTGTTTCCTGGCAACGTTTAATAAAAGAATCTTTGACATTTGATATAAGTAAACAAAGAACGCAAGTTTGGTTTATTGTGCCATAAAACTAACGTAATAAGTGATAAAAAAGTGAATAAAACTATTCAATATTTTGGCCTATTTCACTCATTTCTGTGGACAACTCATAAATGACCAAGAAAAATAAAAACGCCATAATTATCAACATAAAAAAAAAGTTTGAAAAGGTTCCTAATATCCTAAGAAAGTTTTCCCGTATCTCTGGATGCGGATTTCTCCCTTTTGGCAAAGGAGGTGTTTTTTTTTCGGCCCGAACATGTACCGAGGTACAAATTACTATTAAAATCCCTTCCAATAATTAGTATTTTTAGCAGTATTTAAAATCCTTCAATACTAGATAGAAAAAGAAATAAAAGTATATGAAAAAACACTACTTCGCAACGGAACTGCGTTCAAAGAAACCTTTATGATAGCATTTACGGCTGTCAATCTGTTTCATCTGTCAAAATCACGTCAAAATGCAACATCGGTGTTTCATTATTTGACAACTTTTTGACAGTAATGAATATCAACAACAATAGAAAAAAACTATCGGCCTAGGTCGGGAACCCTGGCTTTTGGCCGGCAGATAACCAAACGCAAAAAATAATACGAAATGTGAAATAAATGTATTTTATTTAATTCTTGTTCCCATGATTATTCACAAAAAATGTGTAGGTACTAGTAATTAAAAATTATTTGAAATACATAAATAAATTCTATAAAGTACATTTTTGGGTTTTCACACGTTTATAAATGAAGTAACGAAACGCATCATGTCGGAGACGTATGACATTGCCAGATTGAAAATCAATTCTTGGGTTGCAAGTTGTAACATCTTTGATCGACAATTTCTGGTGGTACAATTAATGCGCGAATAAATCCAACATATTTTTATTCAAAATCTACGATTTTTTTCCTATAATTTCGTACTTTTCTCCTTGAGGTACACGGTTTGGCCATTATTGTAGGGAAAAAAAACACCTCCTTTAAAAGAAATACTAATAAGCCTAACTGAATGAAACTAAAAAAAGACAACACCGAACAAACTGACTGACGAGACTGCATCGAACAAAAGAAAGCATCATTGTTTATTCTGTCATATACTGTCCACCAAAGTATTCACTAAAAACAGATCAGTACATGACTTTTCTAAACGGTCTTGGAAACAGATTTATACCTACTGGGAGCCGACTTTAATTCTAAACATACATTTTGGGGATCTAGATTGACAAAAACCAAAGGAAGAGAGCTACTGTGCGCAAAACAATGCAAAACAGGTAAGTAAGCCCACTTATTGGCCTACTGACACAAAAAAGATTCCTGACCTCATAGACTTTTTTAAATACAAAAATATATCACCGAATCTTCTCCACAATAGAGAAGGTTATGATATGAGCTCAGACCTAGGGTTGCCAACCGTACTATAATAATATAGTATTGTACTGTATTTAGGGTCTCCGTACTATATACTGTTGAAGAAATATATAGTACGCGAAAATACTATATTTCAGTACAATAATAATATAATATTCCACAACTAGCACACAACGGCATCTAGTCCCAAGCTAAGCAGAGCTTGTTTTATGGGTACTAGACAACTGATAAACATACATTACTTATATATTTCTAAATACATAAATATGTATAGATAAATTACACCCAGACACAGAACAAATGATCGTGCTCATCACACAAATATTTGTCCTGGGTGGGAATCGAACCCACGACCCCCGGCACAGCAGTCAGGGTCACTCCGGTCACTAACCACTAGACCAAAGGCCTGTCATAATTATAATAGCTCAATGTTTATATTTTGCGTTTCTTTTTCATTAATAAAATTAGTAAAAAAAAAAACTTCCTGCAATTTTCGAACACGTCTTTAAAAATTGAAGAAGTGCAAAAAAATATAGTTTTTTTTTTTTTAATAAAATAAGTAAAAACATAACTTTAGTCTATTTTTTATTCTTTCCTACTTAAATACTATATTGTTTTGAAGCGTACTATATTTTTAATGGCTTTTTCAAAAAAATACTATATTCAGACAAAAAAATGTTGGCAACCCTACTCTGAGCACTCACCTATAATACTTACTCTAAGTGAGACTTTCTTGCTGAAAGAAACCTTGCCTACATTGGTAAATAAGAACACTGATTGGGCAAGCTTTAAAATTGACTTGGACTCTGTAATAGATTTAAAAGTTCCGCTAAAGAAACCTGAAGATCTGGATCGGGATATCAGACAGTTTATTACACAAATACAACAATGCGCCTGGAAAAACACGCCTACATTTAAAATCAAAAACAGACTTACCTACTATCCAGTAGAAATCACAAAACTCATAGCTGAAAAGAGGCGACAGAGACGAATATGGCTACAAACAAGATTTCCACAAGATAAAAGGATCTTGATCAAACTTACAAAATAACAAAGTGCAATTCAGAAACTCAAAAATGAATCAATGAGCAGTTATCTAAAACAACTAAGTAGCTATCGCACGACAGATTACTCTCTTTGGAAAACTACAAAAAGTTTAAAAAAGCCAATTATGCATATTCAGGGGGAATATTATGCATAATTGGCTCACCATACTATACAGAGAGAAGCTCGACTTTTGAAGTAGGTTAAAAAGTTTGTATGGAAGTTCGACATAATCAAAGATATAGCCATAGCAGTCCACTGCGTATTCAGTATTCACACACCGCGCTGCAACAATTATATTACTTACCTTCGTTGGCTCGGGATAATGATGGATGCGTCTTTACTGCAGCATGTTACGTTATGTGCATTCATTATATTTTAGACAGCTATCAACATGGTCGTTGGCTATCAAGCAGTTGTTTATTTTTCCTATTTTTTCCACGTTTTTTTTTCGCGTGGTTAATTGCGCCTAACGACTTAATATCAAATTGGTTTTATTTGAACATGTTTTATTAAAAGCTTCATCAGCACTGCTCCTACTCCAGGTGGCGTACTGTGGTCTGAAAGTTTTCGATCCAGCAGTTTTTAATTTTTTTAAATGATGTGACGTGATGATCTGGTCGGGAGTTAGTGAACCAGTCGGAGGTCACGTCGTGTGGTGACGTAGAGGGTGCAGGCGGGGCGGGCGCGGGGCGCGGGCCGGGCGGGGGTGTGGGGCGCATCCCGCGGAGGCTGCGCGCTCCGCCAGTCGACCGCCGGCGGGCGCGAGCCGCGTCTGCGATGTTCCACTGTATAGTGCAGCCGCGCCACGACTGGGGACCGCCCGACCTCGCCAATGCCTTCCCCGGTACGAGCACGTCGTCGCACCGCTGACACTCTCATGACTCCGTTATGATCTATTAATGGCTGTTGAACGCTTCGTGCTAAATGCCAATAACTAATTATAACTGTGTTCTTACTAGAAAAAAAAAACATTGTGGATGTTACGGAGCCGGAGAGGAGCGGTGACGCGGCGCGGCTCATGTGAATCTTGTGTTATTGTTGTCGTTGCATTGTGTCGGATGCGTGAGAAGTCCGACCGTTCGGTTCGGTTTGGATGAGGAATGAGGATGGACGCTCACTAGCTCCCTTTGTATACTCACAGAGAAGAAAACATTTTGTATTCGATGAATATAGTATGTTTTTGTAATCCAGTCACTCTTTGTTCCAATGAAAAGCCTAGCGCAGGTGCGATTGCAAACTATAGGATTGTAGAAGGCAGGTAGCTATATTGTAGAAGGCAGGTAGCTATACTAGTCCCAGACAGATCATGAAATGTTTACCAATGCGGACTCCAAGATTATAATGTGATTGTGAAGGATTGGACAGCAGCACAAATCTTACTAACTTGAATTTAGTGAAGAGTATTGTTTGGCGAACAGTCAACAGTGCAGTAGAGTGCAGCGAGCACGCCCCGGCGGCGGCGGGGAGCGCGGGGCGCGGACCCTCGCCCCACGTCACCAGCCCGCACGGTGCACACTAGACGGCTCCAGCGACACTCGTTTTTTGTTTTTGTTCGCTGGTTCCTCTCCCTCGTGTAATCGATGTGATCAGTACCTCTACTGCTTCTACCATGAGTTTATACAGCCAAAATTCGTACCATGCATGAGCAGGAGGACTATAGGTTAAAAACCTAACGTAATCTATACGATAGTTAGGTAGGTACAAAACGGCACCATCGCTATCGAATGATACACTGACGAAAGTAGTTTCGTAGCTCTCACTATCCTCTTGACGTGTGTTTACACCAAAGACATTAAACTATATAAGAGCAATAGACGGGACATCACGAAGAAATTTGTGATCCAAAACTTTTTACCAATATGTAAAAAGTCGCTCAGTCTAGTTCGAGACGTTCCGCCTGACAGTTCGTGTGACCGTGCGTCAAAATGTAAACTTTGATAGACGATTATAAGAAAATTTGCCTAGTTTCGCTTTGCCAAACTGCAAATCTAGGTACGGAAAAAAAAGTGGACTTGAAATCAATTGATTTTCGTAAATATTTTTTATTTTTACCTAGTATTTAAGATGTTTTTCAATATTTTCAGATATTATTCTAGAACATTTGCATTTTTGAAATAAACGCCATCTGTTGCTCAGTAGCTGTACGTATTTTACTAAGGAATTAGAGTTGTCTGTTTATCGATATGAACTATCGATATTTATTAAGTCGAAGACTCTTGTCGAAGAGTAATTAAAATTTTCTTATACTTGTTTATGAATTAAAGGACTGTCTCGTTGGTTGTCAGTTCATGTAAGGCTCATAATATAGGGAATAATAAAATCAAGACGGTGGAAGTAGGTAAAACAAAAGACTTTTTCATAAATTAGTAATACGAGTACAAGATCGTATTAATAACATATATAACATAATTTTATTTCCGTTCTGCCCTTACACACTTTTTTAATTTATTAAAATATTATCCTAGTTAACTTTATCGATGTTAATGTATCGATAATTTATGTCATTCTTTAATGTTGCACCCCTATCTTAAGGTGCTCGGCAGTGCCATCTATTGCGCAATAGCTGAAATATATTCTGATGAATTATTTTAATACGTGGTTTTGCTATACACCGCTAGATAGCGCTACTAACGCACGGCATCAACAATTTTGTATGACAATATTCCCAATGCCCGCTCTATAGTTCTTTTAAATCTCTTTGGTTTACACGAATAATTAATAGATATAAAAATCTAAACCCACGTTTTTAAATTTCCTAAAAATAAGAAAATAACCCTACGGGGCTGAGAGAGGGGCCACTCAAAATAATATACGCCCCCACGGGGCGTATATTATTTAAGGG
Organism: Agrotis clavis; assembly: GCA_954870645.1. Lineage (NCBI taxonomy): Eukaryota > Metazoa > Arthropoda > Insecta > Lepidoptera > Noctuidae > Agrotis > Agrotis clavis. Next base: position 25,761,603 of record OX940930.1, read on the forward strand.
ATTATTTATGGGATATAATATATTTACATGACGTGTATAGATCGTGGGTGTAACTTGCAAAGATACGCCCCCACGTTTTGAGTGGCCCCTCTCTCAGCCCCGTAGGGTTATTTTCTTATTTTTAGGACATTTAAAAACGTGGGTTTTTAGATTTTTTTAAATCTATTAATTATTTTATTATTTTTATCTTTTTTCATCGGGTTTGAAGCTACCCTAAAATTTCAGCCTGCTAGCTTATCGAGAAGTGCCTCAAAGCCTGTCCGCCATCTTGGACGTTCGCCATATTGGATTTAAGTCACATGAATATTTTTTTCGTATTCCTGACAGCAAACCCTTTCATTTAATACCCATATCATGGGGGTGGATTTCAAACAGCCAGTCTGCCATCTTGGACGTCCGCCATATTGGATTTAAGTCACGTGACTATTTTTTTCGTACTCCTGACAGCAAACCCTTTCATTTGATATCCATAATCATAGGGGTGCATTTCAAATAGCCTGTCTGCCATCTTGGACGTCCGCCATATTGGATTTTAGTCACGTCACTATTTTTTTCGTATTCCTGACAGCAAACCCTTTTATTTAATACCCATATCATGGGGGTGGATTTCAAACAGCCAGTCTGCCATCTTGGACGTCCGCCTGCATATTGGATTTAAGTCACGTGACTATTTTTTTCGTACTCCTGACAGCAAACCCTTTCATTTGATATCCATATCATAGGGGTGCATTTCAAAGTGTAATCACTATCACATAAATTGGCTTGGCGCATTTACTTGCGCCGCGTCGAGGAGCAATAATTTCGGAATTTTGTAACTAAGTACAAACACTCCTTTCCATGAACTCCACTAACAATTGAAATAGAAAGTATTGACGCTAGCACATCAACCTACCTCAATCTGATAAATTTCTTTTTTTTGATTGGTAAAATTTTAAACAGATTGGGGTAGGTTGACATGCTGGCGTCTGAACATAATTATGGTAGGTAGTATAGAAGCTTATACACAACTTGGTACACGACAGGCGAGCAGTTAACCTCTGGGACATTACGTGCTACATGGAGTTGTGTTCGCAGACATCCGCATGCAGCTGTCGGAGCAGACGCGCGTGCTGGAGGCGCGCGCCGAGGCCACGGCCGGCGTGGCGGGCGAGCTGCACGACTACTGCCGCCGCCGCGCCGACCTCGAGCACGAGTACGCGCGCGCGCTCGACAAGCTGGCGCGCACCGCCAGCCAGCGGCACAAGGACCAGAAGCACAAGTACATACACACTCACTCACTATCACGGCCGGAAGCAGCCAAATTTTTTTACCGTTCTCATGACATAAGACAGTCCCTCAAGAGGCACGCCTTTCTATTCCGTACGACGTTCGGTTCGGCAGACGCGAGCAGTGGCCGCTGACGGGCGCGTACTCGTGCTGGCAGGCGGCGCTGGACACGACGCGCGCGCTGTCGCGGGACCACGCGGCGCTGGGCGAGCTGTACGGCGGGCCGCTGGCCGCGCGGCTGCAGCGCGCCGCCGACGACGCGCTGCGCCTGCACCGCAAGTGCCGCGACATCGTGCTGGAGCGGCACGAGGAGCTGGGCGCGGCGCTGGCCGAGGCGGCGGGCGCGGGCAAGACGCACGCGGCGGCCGCGGCCGAATGGCGCGCGGCCGCTCTCAAGCTGCGCCACGCCTACGACCAGCGCCAGCGCGTCGTGGCCGCCGACCCGCCGCGCCACAAGAAGCTCAAGGCGCTCGACAAGGAGCTGGATAAGGTACACATTACATAATAATACACTCATTCTTTGCGATTGCCTTCTCAAAGCAATCTGATCGATTGAGTTTTAGGACCTTCTTTACGATTTTTTTTGGTTCCGGATCTTAATAGCCCTTATAGGATAACTTAGTTTTCCCTCTGTCCGTCTGTCGAGATCTTTTTTCTCACGAACGCGTGGAGGTATCAATCTGAAATTAAAAAATCAATTACTCAAATCTACAATCTCTTAGAGCAGAGGAAATAAAACGTCGACCGTTATGTGTGACCAAAACAATAAATGTGCCAAAATTGACAACATAAAAAAGAGCTAAAGGTTCTTAATAAAGTTTTCTTGCATCTTATATGGATGCTTATTTCTCCTGTGAGACAACTCTAAAGAATAACCTTATTTATAACCACCTAGCCTGTGACCTTTCTCGATAAATGGACTATCTAACTAAAATCAAACTTACAATACATAATCTGCCCTTCCTTTTGGCTTAGTCGTAGTTAAGTAAAAAACTAACTGAAAATGAGTAACAGGATTAATTGCCATTTTTGATGTTCCGCGTAACGTATCGTTCCAGAGACGCACGCGACACAGCGAGGCGCGAGTGCGCGCGCTGCGGGCCCGCGCCGACTACGTGCTGAGTCTGGAGGCGGCCAACGCCACGCTGCAGCGGTACTACCTGGACGACATCGCCGACATCATCCTGTGCATGGAGGTGGGCTTCGAGGCCGCCGTGGGCCGCGCGCTGCGCACCGCCGCCGCGGCCGAGGAGGCGCGCGGCGCGGCGGCGGGCGCGGCCGCGGGCGGGCTGCGCGCGGCCGCGGGCGCGCTGGACGCGCTGGCCGAGCGGCAGCGCCTGCTGGACGCGCACGCCGCCGCCTTCGCGCTGCCGCGGCCGCTGCCCTTCGTGGGCGAGGCGCCCGCGGCCGCGGACGCGGCGCTGCGCGACCTGTTGGCGGACGCGGCGGACGCGGCCGACGAGGCGGGCGCGCGCGTGCAGGCGGAGCTGGGCGCGCGCCTGCAGCAGCTGACGGCGGGCGCGCGCCAGCTGCGGGCCGAGTGCCGCGAGAACGCCAAGACGCTGGACGCCGCCGAGGCCGAGCTCGTCAAGCAGGTGTGTGTGTAGCTGTGTGTGTCCATTTTTCTCGAAGATACGAGCAACATCTTGTACGTAAAAGCTTACCTCGATTTCAATCTCTGGTATGCTTATTAAACCTTTTTGTAAATAAAAATAATTTGTCAAACGTAAAAAAATCTAAGTGAGAAGCAATAAACGTATATTTGTCTATTTATTTCAAACATTGTTGACATTGTTTCTATGGTTCAATATAACGTCTATTTAAAAGTTTGAAATGTTTTGAATTACATTGGTGCATTACTGTAATTGTTATCGTGTTCACAGATGGAGGGCAGCGACTCGATGTGGGACGTGAGCGGCATGTTCGGAGCGAGCGGCGCGGGCGCGGCCGGCGTGCCGCCCGGGCCGCCGCCCGTGCCGGACGACCAGGAGGACTACTACCTGGCGGTGAGTGCCGCGCGCCCGGCCCGGCCGCGGATTTACAAGGGTATACTATTTTAGTCACGAGTCAGACTCTACTCGGTGAGCTTTTGTTAATGTATATTACTCTACAATACCTAATCTATCTCAGTAATAAAATTGACTCAAATGGAATAGCTTTTTAGGGTTCCGTAGTCAACAAGGAACCCTTATAGTTTCGCCATGTCCGTCCGTCCGTCTGTCCGCAGCTTAGCTCAGTGACGCCCAGTACTAGAAAGCTGTAATTTGGTGTAAATACATATACGGATTTGTTGCGCCGAAAAAGTGGTAAAATAAAATCTCGTAAAATATTTTTTTAGGGTACCTCCTGTACACATAAAGTGGGGATGTTTTTTTTTCTCGCACACCCCTTAGTGTATCATTAAATAGGCCTTTAAAAATATTGATAGTTTCCATTAACATTTTTTTGATAAAAAGATTCGTTTGTGAAATATTAAGCTATAAAATGCTAATTTTTGCTCGACTCGAGTGCCCCCCCCCCTCTACCAGCTAAACGGTTATGTTTGGGGGTGTGAAAAAATTCACAATAGTAGTATATATCTAATATCTTTAAACGAGCAATTCTTGTATATTTATATATTTATATATAATCAGGATCTCGGAAACGACTCCAAGGATTTTCATGAAAGTTACAGACTAAGGGTTTTTCGGCTCAAGGAATCGATTTATCGAGGTCCCAGGTTCGAGAAAAGCTCGGTTCCCAAGATATAGACATTTTAAAAACCGAGCGAAGCTCGGTCAATTAGATATTAACGAAGTTTAAAAGAAAATTATTATGACTAAGTAGGTTTTACAAGTTTACCAGTAATAGTCGACCAACTTACAAAACGAAGTACGTTTTGTAATTTCTTATTCTATTCTATTCTATATAACCTCCTCCTTTTTTTGAAGTCTGTTATTAAAAAGGAGGAGGTTCTCAATTCGTTGTAATCTTTTTTTATGTATTTTCTCCGATTTCTCAAAGACGCCTGAACCGATTTTGAAAATTCTTCTTTTGATTGAAAGAGTACACTTTTCAATTGGCCCCATGATCATCAAGTCAGGATCTGATGATGGAATCCTGGAGAAATCGTGGGAACTTTTCTTCTTCTATCTTCTTTCTTTCTTCTTCTTTTCTTCAATCCCGTCGAGTTTCGGCTCGTTAGAGGACCGTCTTTATTACATAGACATTGATGCTGGATGATGTCCATGGTCTGATGATAGAGCTGGAAGGTAACCATGAGTTCTTTCTTATACAACAACTCAATCCTACTGAGCTTAAGGTCATTTGATTCGTCTTTACATAGACTTTGGTGCTGGTTAGACGTTATGAGTTGGCTACTGAATCACTTAGGTACTTAATAACTATTAATATACGTAAATTAAATTAAAATTAAATTCAGCGAATCAATTTAGTTAGTTCCTACAAGTATTTTGATGGGCAACTATCGAATAGGGTTCCATAGTTGCCCATCAAAATACTTGCGTGGCCCGACACGCACTTGGCCGGTTTTTTTGTTTTGATATTTTCAAAGAAAATGCACGGACAAAATGTAGTACCATTTTAGTCACGCACGAGTCATACTCTTAAGATGAGGTTTTGTTTATGCATGTCGCAGTGAAATGAGGAAATCAGGGATTTCACGAAATCCCTAGGGATATCTCGAAATCCTGGAAAATGTGGAATATTCTTGTTCAACACGTCTTCTTACTAAAAGTATCTAGTGATAATTATGACAAAATATTAATATAAAGTCGACGGTCGTCCTACTTTTGTGTGGTTTAAAAAAAAATAACCACGAAGGAAACGAAAAAATAACTTCTAACCTAACCTGTCCGAGTCGGGGTGCCCACAGTCATTTTTACGACATTCAAGTAGATGCTATAAAATTTAATAAAAGATAATTCTGAGGTACTCATAAGGCTAGTGAGCCTCAACTCGACAAGGTTTTGTTCGTACGTAATGTTTTAAAATGACTCGCCAAAAGCTTAGTTATTCTAGTGATATGAAATTATACCTGCTTGGCTGGCCACGCTCTCGCGTGTCTAGATGGAACTAGATTTTGTCCGTGCATTTTCTTTGAAAATATCCAAACAAAAAGCTAATCTATTGCAGTCAAGTTTTTTAATGAGATAGATTAGGTATTGTTGAGTAATATGCACAAACAAAAGCTCATCTATTAGAGTCTGACTTGTGACTGAAATAGTATAGCCTTTGTAAATAAGCGGCCCGGCCCGGCGCTCACACAGTTAAGTGTCGCCTTGCAGAAGTTCCGCTCGTACGTGGCGTGCGCCGGCCGCCTGGCGCGACTCGAGAGCAAGAGCGCGGCCGTGCGCGGGCGGCTGCTGGCGGGCGCGGGCGCGGGCGCGGGCGCGGGCGCGGGCGCGGGCGCGGGCGCGGGGCCGCGCTCCCCGCCGTCGCCGCCGCGCCGCGCCGCCGCGCGCCTGCGCCGCGGGCAGTTCGCGGCGCCGCTGGACGCGCGCCTGCCGGCCGTGCTGACGTCGTGCGTGCGCGTCATCGCGCGCTACGGCCTGCGCCACCAGGGCGTGTTCCGCGTGTCGGGCTCGCAGGTGGAGATGCAGGCGCTGCGCGCGGCCTTCGAGCGCGGCGAGGACCCGCTGGCGCGCGTGCGCGACGCGTCCGACATCAACTCGGTGTGCGGGCTGCTGAAGCTGTACCTGCGCGAGCTGCGGCCGCCGCTGCTGCCGCCGCAGCTGCAGGAGCGGCTGCTGCGCGTGGCGGCGCTGCCGGACGACGCGTGCTTCGTGCGGCGCATGCGCGAGCTGCTGGGCGCGCTGCCGCTGCCGGCCGTGCTGGTGCTGCGCTACCTGTTCGCGTTCCTGGCGCACCTGGCGGCGCACGCGGACCACAACATGATGGACGCGTGGAACCTGGCCATCTGCCTCGGGCCCACGCTGCTGGCGGCCTGGGGCGAGGGCGGCGCGCAGGTCACCGCTCAGAACCTGGTCAACGAGCTGGTGAAGCGCATCATCCTGCACCACGAGGACGTGTTCCCGCAGGACGTGGCGCCGTACGCGCTGTACTCCCGCGACAGGTCAGTGCGGCCGTCTTACTTGTCTCTTTGTATGTATGTTCTCCGATTTCTCGATACCGCCTGGACCGGCCCCGGGGGTTTATACTTTATAGATGATCCCATGACATGGCAATAAGGTCAGGATCTGATGACGGAATCTTAGAGGAATCGAGGGAACTCTTCCAATCACAGCAAATCAAAGGCGATTGTTGCTATCGCATATCTGTGCATTGTTTGCGCAGTCCCAAAAGAAAATAGTACCTATTAAGAAAGGGTAAAATGAAAAACTATGGGAAATTATATGTGCGGCAACAAAAGTTTTCTTTAGCACCTGCAACCTAGCGTCTTTTTTTATATGTGAGCGACGAGTTAATAGAACAGCTTCAATTATATTAATTCATCATCTTTACTATTCCAACAAAATATCAAGAAACCAGCGTCAATTTACGAGCGTAAATTAATATGACTCCGAGCTACCGATAAATATATTTACTTCTGATTTGATAACTCAGCGACTAATGCTGTAAGTGAGCTACTTTATATATTGTACCAAATCAGTACCAAATCTAAAACTCGCTTTAGCAAGATTTCAGGGACACCCCGAAGTTCGGTTTGGTTAGGTTCCTTTAAACCTTGTACACAGAAATAGAAGCCCCGCCAAGCGGGGCTTCGTCGACCCTGCTTAGGTAGATTTTTTTTATTACACCTCGTTATGACATATTTTAATGAACATATTTTGGTGCACATTCAGTATATTTGGTGGAACACAGACAAAATTAGGTAAATATAACGGTGACTCTATGAAATTAGAGTACGTTGATATTATTTTATAGATGAAGTTGATACACTTATTAGAAGCTGGCAATGAGTAGACATAATATCACAAATTTAGTTGCTTAAGAATTATCACCATGTTGCGTCATATTAACAGTAGCTTGTTTTACAATATATGGTCGCTTATAAACCATTTATTAGACGCTAAAAGTTTGTCGCTGACCTATTAATTCATTAGACAACTAAATATATTTGCAGACGAGAATGACATTTTAAAGAAGCTGCCTTAATTAGCACCCAAAAACTATTTGAAAAACACAAAAAGATAAAATAACTTTAATTATAAAGTTAATTTGAAGTCTGTGACAAAAAAGTCAAAGAAATAAGAAACAAAGTCAACGACTTCAAATAATAATTTATTGTAGTCGTGTTAGTTGAACGGTGTTGCATGTGTGTGTATCTGTTTCCTTTTTGTGATTTTTACGTGTCTAACAGCTAGCAGTACATTTTTAGAAACAAGGTGTTCTGTACCGGAATTATTTTGATGATACAGTTAGTTTTCTAGATTAGTTTTTGCTCCATGTTTGTTAATTTTTTTATTTGGATGTGTTTGTTGACGAGTGAGCAGATTACATTAAACTGGCGGCCAGCGAGTGCTGTATTCTGTAGCTGGTTTGAATAGAAACCTTTTTTTATTTGTTGGATAGTTTATTCATCAAAGCAGAATGTAGGATAAAATCACGCTACGACCAAAAGGATTCGAGCGGGAGTGAAACCGTGCGGAACAGCTAGTACAAAATAAATGAATGGCCTGTTGGTCTTGACAGGCCTGTTGGTCTAGTGGTTAGTGACCCTGACTGCTATGCCGGAGGTCGTGGGTTCGATTCCCACCCAGGACAAATGTTTGTGTGATGAGCACGACCATTTGTTCTGTGTCTGGGTGTAATTTATCTATAATATGTATGTATTTAGAAATATATAAGTATGTTTATCAGTTGTCTAGTACCCATAACACAAGCTCTGCTTAGCTTGGGACTAGATGGCGTTGTGTGATAGTTGTGGAATATTATTATTATATTATTATTATTAAATTGAATCAATTTCAGCAGCCCGGCCACGCGGTAAAATGTCATACGACATTATACTGTGAAAGTAGCTTAAGGGACTGTAACCATGCCGCGACGCGATACAGAATTGCATCACTTGACGATATCGATCACATATCACACAAGCGTCCGGCCGACGAAAATATATGGACAATCGCTAGTTTTTGCTAATGGAGTCGCACGTATTGACGATATCGCTCACAGAACTGCTCGATATCGAGTTGCATGTACGTGCTAATGACAATGCTACAGATTACATAACAATGCACTTGATTGTTTCTTCGAAATTCGATTGCGCAACTACACATATTATCATTGGCGACATCTTTTGTTTGCAGCGCCTTTATGTCGTAGTAGTAAGGTGGATTTTTCTAGTTCATGATCGAATTGCATCGCATCGCTCCATTAGTAAATTTTTGAGGAGCTCGTGGCTATATAACTACAGCCGCACAGGCCGATTTTCCGGGTTAAGCCGCGCTTGCCGAGGTTGGTCTGTGGATGGGTGACCATCTGTCATAGCGAGTTTCCTCCGTGCCTCGGAAAGCACGTAAAGCCGTTGGTCCCGGCTGTCATTTGTAGATCTTTGACAGTCGTTACTGTTAGTCAGAAGCTCTAAAGTCTGACAACCAGTCCTACCATGGGGTATCGTATTTCCCAATAACTGGGTTGTGGAGGTCTGATAGGCAGTCGCTCCATGTAAAATACTGATATTCAGCTGCATCTGGTTCGACTGGAAGCCGACCCCAATATAGTTGGGAAAAGGCTAGGCAGATGATGAGATGCTCCATTAGTAAATACGTGCAACTCAAATCGGCAATCGACTCGATATCGCACGCATCGCGCCGCGTCGCATCACGCCATGGGTAAAGTCCCTAAGTACATCGATTGCTTTGTCACGTCTGTGTGAGTAACGTTGCTGCATCTGCGGCAGTGAGGCGGACGACGACGGCGACGCGGACGACGACGCGGACGGAGCGGCGGACGGAGCGGCGGACGGAGCGGGCGCCGGCGCGGAGCGCGGAGCGGAGCGCGGAGCGGACGGCGGGGCGGGCGGCGGGGCGGGCGGCGCGCGCGGCCGCGACGAGCACGACGCGCACGACGACCTGTCGCTGTACGACATCGACGACGACGACACCGGTAACGACACCCTCCACTGCCACTGGCCGAGTCGAAAAACGTGTCCGAAAAGCTTGGGATTACTTCCTAACGAAGCTACGATGGACTCTTTTCATAGCAAAAATATAACTCATCGACATGTGCGTTCTCGACTGGAGTGAATGATGACGAGCTAATTTTGGTAGAATTAAAGATTAGCGCATGCGAATATAATAACAGTTCATCGTAAGACGCATCGCGCGATTGCTATCACTTTTGGTAAGGCGTTAAAACCTGAACAAGAGAAAGATGTAAGCCGAGGATAGTATGAGTGTGGCTATTACGAGCAGACAATGTTTGATGCACGTTCCATGTCCGTAGGCACAATAACTCAGATCAAAGAAATTTCTATTATTTTCTTTGATCACAATAACTAGAACTAAGAAAAAAAATCTAGAACACAAGATACTGGTAGCTAGAAGTAAAGATACTACTGGCAGATGATCAGTGTCAGAAGAATTTATTAGTTTCACTGTAGCATATGTATAGCAGCGGGCCGAGTAAGGGAGAGGACAGCGTCCTCCCTCCACCCCAGCCGCTGTGGTAGACGCCCGCGGCGCCGGACGTCGGCAGGCCATGGTCGCAGCCCGGGTCGACGGCGCGTTGTGTTCCACGCGCGCCTCAAAGAGTGTCAACAAAATTACGGGCCCCCTCCCTTTAGAGGGCCAAAGCCTTCCGGGGTCGCAGGACTTATCAAATTACAGTGACCCCGGAACATAAAGGGCTACTGAAGGACACCTTGGATTTTAGTCAGTACAAGTCTGACAGTCCCTTCCGCCCTGCCCGGGGTGGGAGGACTCATTTGATGATTTTATCACGTAAAAAAAAAGAAAAACCCGTACAGCCGTTCACACGTGTATGCATAGGTTTCACACAGTCTTAAATGCCTTTTTTTACTGTTCAGACGACATCAGCGACGACGACGACGCCGAGAGCGGGGACTGGGGCGAGCGCGACTCCGGGGACTTCTGCAGGTGAGTGCGAGCGGAGGCGGGGGCGGGGGCGGGGGCGGGGGCGGGGGCGGGAGCGGGAGCGGGCCACTGACCGCGCGCGTCTGTTGCAGGTCCGGCAGCGCGGAGCTGTGTGCGCCCGCGCAGGTACTGTCGTGGCACACGTGACGTCACGCGCCGTGCGCTACCGGTGCGCTGCGCCGCGCCGTCACTAGCAGATATTTATCGCTCCTTTCATAGTTTTGCATTAAAACAATTAGAGCATACATACAATACAACTGAACCTTCGAATATTATGGCGAGCAAAACCGATAAAAAAAATAGGAATATTATTGAAATGCATGTTCGACTCTACGTAGGTATCACCGTCCTGATGAACGATATGGTTGTATTGTATGTGGTGTGCGGGGCCGACGATTGCGCAGCTTTCGAGCTTGTTCATCTGTTGTTACATAGGTTGATTCTTTAAAGTGGGCGAGGGTGGGCTCCAAAATACTATTAAGAATATCAAAAAATAATCAAAAGACTTTCGAACCCAATTTTGGAATACCAAAAAAAATCTAGTCAGGAATCGAATGCGTTGATTGCAAAAAAGTTGTATTATTATTCAACCATTCGGCCGTGTCGCTAATAAGGATCGAATCCCAAAATGACCCACAAATATAAGTTTGTAGTGGTTTGCGAAGCGCGTGTGGGGTAATGTTGAATGATGGACTGAGGAATGAGGTCATACGAGAACGTTGCGGGTCAAAAAAAGACGTAGACACAAACAGTGAAAAGGGTATAGTTATATTGTTCGGTTATGTTGAGAGGATGAGGGAAAAGCGACTAAGAAAAGGAATTTATAAGGCGAGGTGAGTTGAAACGACGGGAGGACGCCCCACACCTGCCTTCAGATGTATGAAGGTGGACGAGGAGAAAGGTGGATGTAAGAATCGTAACAGGTGGCGCTCTGTAGTTTCTGTCTAACCTAACATGGGAAGAAGGTGTGAAATGATGTATGTATGTTTAGTTATATATGACCAAAAGATTTAGTAGGTTTAGTTATGAATGAGCACTGTCGCTACCGAGGTACGGGCACGTCGGTGATTCCCCTCTGAGCAGTGGCCGCGGAGCTTCACGGCGTCTTCACCTTCCGCCCGACACAGTCCTCACCGCACGACACAGTCCTCACCGCACGACACAGTCCTCACCGCACGACACAGTCCTCACCGCACGACACAGTCCTCACCGCACGACACAGTCCTCACCGCACGACACAGTCCTCACCGCACGACACAGTCCTCACCGCACGACACAGTCCACACCGCACGACACAGTCCTCACCGCACGACACAGTGCTCACCGCACAACACAGTCCTCACCGCACGACACAGTCCTCACCGCACGACAAAGTCCTCACCGCACGACACAGTCCTCACCGCACGACACAGTCCTCACCGCACGACACAGTCCTCACCGCACGCGGCTGTCCAGGAGCTTCCTGCGCGACACATGCAGTCGACGACCACCTTGACTACTGTAGCTTATGGATTAGAGAACAGTCATGTTGTACCAGATGATTAAGATATAATTATTTGTTATCCCATAAGAGGAAGCTAATTTATCCCATCGAATTTGAATTCATTAGAAGAGGAAGGTCGAACAAAAGATGGATGGATCGTCTAAGGAATGGTATGACAGGAAAAGAAGTAAACGATCTTTTAACACGAGGGAAGAGTGAAAGAAGAGAACGTGTTGCGACGACCAAATGGGATGAGGGCAGGAAGATGATCTTTATAAATATTTCTGTGAACCAATAATAATATTTATTTATATATTAAAAAAAAAAACTACTTTTTGTATTCATGCTTTTATGCAAATAAATATAATTCTATTCTATTCCATATAAACATCGGAATTCGATCCATAATAGTGACACTACAGAATGAAACTCTTGATGTTAGGCTATCTACGCCCACTTGAATAATATTTTATCCGCAATCTAGTCCAGTCGCTTTTTCATTTGAAATTATGTTTATTTACGTTAAATCCGGTAGTTCTGATGTGCACACTTGTTTATGATATTGCCCCAGTGAATAATACAAGTTCGAGAGGTCGAGCGCCAAACGCAACTTAGTCAAAATTAAAAATAACCCGCTAAAATTTCGATTATCTTTTTCAAATTATAGCGATAGTAACTCGAAAGGAACCATGAACTCTTAACGCGGGAGTCTTTAGGCTGTGGGAAAGAGATGGCGCTAGACGTCTTGTATAACTCTGTCTCTTTCCGACAACCTAAACTAGATCGCCTCAAGAGCTCGTGGTAAAGCCTCAAGGCGTTTTCGAAGATAACTTGCTACAATATGAGACTAAAATAGGTTATTTTAGTAAAAAATAATAAATTAGTCCGAATTATAGATAATCGAAAAATATTTGAACCGAATTTTTGCTTCTGTTACATTAACCAAAATTGACGAAGAAACAACGCTTCTAAAAATCACAAAACGTCACTTGGATTGGATGGATTATTCATTGTGCTAACATCATAACAAGTCCGCACAAGTTCAGAGTTCCAGTATCAGTCGCAAGCGATGATATTTGTAGTAACTACTATTGGTGTGTGTATGCATGTCGCTTTGTATTATTTATTTTGTTATTATAATATAGCTACTACATCTGTGCTGTGTAGTGTGGCTGGTGTGTTCTGATGTATTTCCTTACTTTGCTCGAAGCATCGGTGTAACGCTCCGTAGATGAAGCATCTCAGTGTCACTCTGCGGTCACGTTTGTTATAATTGACAATTTTGAATGAAGTCGACTTTAAAATAGTAACAATCGACAGGGACAATAGAATTTAAAGTGGAATAACATCGGGAAATCCGAATCCATCTCAATATTGTAGAGAGGTAATTTGTGTGTTTGTATGTAGGGATTAAAAACCCGCTGTAATGATTCAATTTACTTTTTTTTTCTGATAAGAAGCTACATTATACCTGAGTGATATACATTGGCCACAAATTGTATTTATATAATGCATATTAGCAGAGCTCTCATCTTTTTAATATCGCTAAACGAAAAAGTGATAGCGTGTGTTTGGGACGGGATGTGACGCGGTGGGTGCGGGCCAGTACTTGACGCGACTGAATTTGTGGGCAGAAGCTAGTCAGAGATACAATCTGTTTTTCCTGTTTTGCGGTCGTTATTAAGTGTATAGAAGAATGAAACCTTACAACAAGCGGACGTGTGCGTGTATATCGTTCGGCCCCTCGAGCCTTAATCCTGAATCTAGGGAATGTTATATTGCTAATTAAAAGTGCTCGAATGGCATGCTAACCGTTTTATCTCGAACTAATATTTTGAACTTATTTTCTTTCTGTACAAACCACTAGTTTTTTCACCGGTTTCTCTGGCGTTATTTTTGAATTTAACAATCAATTCCGATCGTACATGTGAGGCCATCTGTTGTTATATGAACGCTATTGTCGTTTTTCTTTGAAACTGCAGTACTTTTTCTGGACGAAATATATTTTATGCTATTTCCGGTCCTGTATACCTGACAACATAATTATATTCAAAATATTAGATGATCGGTTCAGTGGTTCGGGCGTGAAAAGGTAAACAACACTAGCTGTTGCTGCACCCGGGGGAGGGGCCAGGAGTCCATAACAGTGGCCGGAGGGAGCGCGGCACGAGCCGGGCCTGAGGCAGCAGTCGACAAGTACAGTGTATGAGCGTCGCGGTACTAACAAGCGGCAGCACTACTCGTGTGTCCGCCCGGTCTGCTTCAATCACAGCCCGCGCACAACAGTTAGCGCCTATGGAGAATATGATTGTGTGAAGCTGCACGACGAAACTATATTAATTGGCCGTATAGTAGGCATAGAGTGAGGGGTGCAGCCAGGAGGTCGCCTTGCATGTGAGGGTGGTGCGGCGGCGCCCACTGTACATGTGAGGGTGGTGCGGCGGCGCCCACTGTACATGTGAGGGTGGTGCGGCGGCGCCCACTGTACATGTGAGGGTGGTGCGGCGGCGCCCACTGTACATGTGAGGGTGGTGCGGCGGCGCCCACTGTACATGTGAGGGTGGTGCGGCGGCGCCCACTGTACATGTGAGGGTGGTGCGGCGGCGCCCACTGTACATGTGAGGGTGGTGCGGCGGCGCCCACTGTACATGTGAGGGTGGTGCGGCGGCGCCCACTGTACATGTGAGGGTGGTGCGGCGGCGCCCACTGTACATGTGAGGGTGGTGCGGCGGCGCCCACTGTACATGTGAGGGTGGTGCGGCGGCGCCCACTGTACATGTGAGGGTGGTGCGGCGGCGCCCACTGTACATGTGAGGGTGGTGCGGCGGCGCCCACTGTACATGTGAGGGTGGTGCGGCGGCGCCCACTGAACAGTCGGCCAAGAAAGTGGTGTACCACCCTAAGGTTGAATATCGCTTGCAGATTCATAGGTGATAAAGATTAGTTTCGCTTGCAGATCGATCTGACAACTTCTATTGCTGTCTTTATCTGATTATTGATAACGACTATTACTGTTTGTAACGTGACAGCTGTTCTTAGTTAGAACTTGATGGAACCAATGACGTCGTAAAATCAACGGCGGGGGGCTGTAGATTTTGATGACAAAATTGTATCTACAAATTCAGAATTGTAATCAATAAGTTACATAAAATTGTAAAGGCACAAGGCGAATCCACAAACCTACAATTTCTGTAAACTTGTAATTAAAATATCAATAAAAAACAAGCTAAAAATAGATTTATCCTTTTATTAAATTTCTACAATCAATTTTAAAATACTTATAACAAACAAAAACTTAGCATATATAGTAATATTTAGAAGATATTGAAAATTTTTAAAAATTAGAAACGGGTGTAACCGCCGTTGGCCTCTATAACCTCTAAAAGACGAGACCTCATTGAACCAACAAGCCGTGAGCAAATATCGGTTCCCCGCATTTCCTCCCAAATATAATTACAGTGACTAATAAGAGCTTGTTTGGTTCTTTCATTTTGATGCGACCATCGTTGGACCATAAGGCCCCAAAGATTTTCTATCGGGTTGAGGTCCGGCGATCTTGAGGGCCACTGAATTACCCTTACGTCAGTGTGTGAACGAAACCAGGCTCTTACGATCCTCGCATTATGAATTGAACAATTATCTTGAACAAAATCAAATTGTGGCACTTCGTTCTCCGGGTAAACATTACGGACTGTCGGTAGCATTGCATTCTGAAGCACGTCGATATAATTTACAGCCGTCGCTCGAGGAGGTAGAGAACACAATTCTCCTACACCATCCGCACTCATCCAGCCCCAAATATTTACGGAAATTCGACCTGATTCTCTATCTGGAATTACATGATCATCTTTATACCGTGTTGAATTATATCGCCAAAGGTGAAGACGTCCATGCTGACTGGATTTAAACGTTTTTTCATCACAAAACACTGTATTAGACCAATCAAACTCTAAGTGCTCTCTGGCGAAGTTCAGACGAGCAAGTCTGTGAGCATCCGTCAAATATATTTTCTTGGCGTAATGCCTGTGGTGCAACCCCATGTAATGTAGATGATTCCTTATTGTTTGGGCACTCACATCGAACATCTCCGCAAAATGTTTTGTGGGCTTAAAACCATTGATTTCATATTCCCGTCTCATGAATTCTCTATCGTTATTGGAGAGTGCAGGCCGGCGACCACTTCTGTGATCCAACAAACTTCCCTCCTCTCCTTCACGACGAATCCAAAAGCGGACAGAACGCCTCGATATATTCAAATTCCGGGATATCGCACTGATACTGCTTCCCTCATTAAATTGGGCAATTATTTGTGCTCTTTCGGCAATGGTCAAGTTGGCAGGCATTGAGATGATTTTATATGCAGTTGATTGAAAAATAACACGGAAAATATATCGATTTTTTGCATATATTTGACAAAATGTCAATTGTCAGTTTTCTTTTTCAGATGGAATTCGGTTGTCTATTTAAATAGTTTTTATTACTTTTGTTTGGAAACATTTCAATTGCTTTGTAGAAACTAATGTCCTTTTCATTTATACTAAAGGTTAAAACGTCATGTACTTATATGTGACATATGACGTATGAATACTAAATACATAGGTTTACGTCATGATAATGTTGTCTCTTTCAGTAATATCTTTTTATAACGAACCTTGTTGTAATTTTCGATGACCGGGAAACTAAATCAAAACTGGTACACCACTTTCTTGGCTGACCGTACATGTGAGGGTGGTGCGGTGGCGCCCACTGTACATGTGAGGGTGGTGCGGTGGCGCCCACTGTACATGTGAGGGTGGTGCGGCGGCGCCCACTGTACATGTGAGGGTGGTGCGGCGGCGCCCACTGTACATGTGAGGGTGGTGCGGCGGCGCCCACTGTACATGTGAGGGTGGATCGGTGGCGCCCACTGTACATTTGAGGGTGGTGCGGTGGCGCCCACTGTACATGTGTGCCGCGCAACATCCTGCTCGCCAGGCGCCGACCAAGAGCCTTATAAAGTCGTCCAGGGCTCCAGGCTCTCCCAAGATCGCGCTGGATGACATCGTTTGTAAACGAACTTACTTTCTGCATATTGTATAGTAAAAGTTTCCGGCCGCTCAGCACCCCCACGCCGACCCTATTGCCATGTCACTCAGGACGAAAGCAGCTTTCAACTGATGAAAGAATTTTTGAAATCTATCCAATAGTTTCGGAGCCCTTATAAAACAAAAAAAAAAACAATCAAAACTTTCCCCTTTACAATATTAGCGTAGATTAATTAGGATTAGGATTCAAAGTCATCGCATCAAAACAAAGCCTGAAATACGGAATAATTCATTTTTCGAAATGAAATGATGATGTTTATTTATGGAAGTAGATTTTATCAACACTTCACGTATTTTCATAAAACTAAGAGAGGCCAATGTTTCGTTGACTACTCTGAGAAGACAGTCGAAACAAACTCAGAGGTCACAGTCACTTTTAAAGTCCAGAGAGTAAACCTTCAGGGTACATTTTTCAACTGGGCGTTTATGGCTTCATCCTAATCAATGAGGAGTATAGAAAAGTACTGAGACGAGTCAGAATACAGTCATTTCATGGATCCGTATTAACACTATCGATAAGTGTAAAAACACAGGTTGTGATTTTTTTCCAAAGTCAGCGGGTTCAATTCCTGGCCAGGATTTTTGATTCTTTTAAAATCCACTGATATAGTTGGGAGACTCGAGACCCTTTTCAATATTTTTCTTAGTTCCGGATACTTATCCGCGCCCTGTTGGAATATTTATGCAGTATATAGGTTATACAAGGTTGACACGAGCAGGAGCGTCTGAGATGCTCTTTTGAAGAAAGAACCACAGGTTTGAGTGGACCTGTCCAGTCAGTGCAAGCATATTTTGTTGGTTATCGTGTAGATCGACTCATAACTAAAGGAGATCAACGACAAACAGTACCAAAGAGAGGACATTTGGGTAGGCCGCATGAACTACTCAAACAGTCAAATTACAAGAAAATATCACACATTTCAGAATGATGTATAAATATTAAAAAATAAAAGAATAAATAATGTTGAATATCCCGACACTGTTTAGTCAATACATTTGTGAGGACCATGTAGGTTCTTTCCAGAGATGGTCTTTCTAAAAAGAGCCATGTGTCCAAGAATAGTTCAACTCAGTACATAAGGAGCTAATATTCTTTTTAACAATAATCAAATTGTCTTACGTGTATTGAGATGCTACCTCATTATATTTATTAATGAACACTCAACCTATGCAGTCAGTAAGAGGCTGTTGTAAATGATCTTAGTGGACGCGTAGAGCCACATTGTGCCACATGTATTGCATATGAGAGCGTTGCATGGCGTTGTAGTAACAGTCGCGCTTTTTGTTACGGGGAACGAACTTATGACCACACTCTTAGCTGCCACTTATTGAGCCTCCCGCGTGTTCTTTTACCAACTTACGATATTGGACGTACTTTATAATGGAATTGGCCTAACAGCTACGTGCATTCTTGCAAAAGTGCTTGAGGCACGCTGAAAACTGGTTTATTCTTCAATTATCCCTAAACGATGCAGACCTGCCTGAGAAGAAGTGGTATTGAACTAAGCCAGACGTATTTAATGATGCGATTTTCCCATCGGTCCCTTTAAAATTGAATATTTAAAGAGTGGAAATATTAATAAGCCTTATCATTTAGTCGAGATCACATCGCCAAACGCATTTTTTTTTAATTATCGCTTGGCTAGGTGTAAATTCCGACTAAATGACCGGCTTATTTTTTCCACACTTTAAAAGTTTCACTTTTAAAGGTTCTGTACTTATTTAGGAATAATTGGAAAAGTTTTCAACGTGCTTTAAGCGCTTTAGGCTTAAATGCACACAGTTCTCCAATTAAATTTATTTTTCAACATAAAGTTTCTCTACTCAGATAAATTCAATTTGAGAAATGAACGCTCAAAATGTAACAGTAATCGTTTCTGAAGTAAGTTTAATTTCTTCCACGGGATGATGTGGTTAATGAGCTCGATGCACGCTTCATTTTGCTTGGCGTGGTGTGTCATAAGTCTGTTTCGTCTTTGACAGCGTAATAATGTAAGACTGTAATATTTATTGTTAATTGTATGTAAGTGTATGTAGTATAGCTAGTATGCGGTGGGCGGTGCCTGTTTATATTAATAAATATTTTTTTCACTTGCATGCGTGTGTTTGATTTGGTCTGCCGCCGCACTCCGTCATGGTAAAACCCGTTGGTGCACAAGTATCGTATTTGTTCATTTTTACAGGGTGAATTTTGCAAGTGGGCGTGAATGGCCAAATACGTTATGATGTATAACGAAAAATGCTCAAACGAATTTCGAGGCCAATTTTAATGAAAATTGTATATGGTTTAATAGAGTTTGAAAAAAAATATTCCTGGCCAGAATCCGACCGTGATCATTTTGTAATTTAAAACACGCTGCCATTACACGACACTGTCGCTATATTTATTTATAGCCGTTGTTGTCCTAATGCTGGGCAAAGTTTTTTTCCTATATCCTCCAATGTCACAAGATCTAATTCTTTAAAAAACACTTCAGAAAAGTGATGATTTTTGGTAAAATATGAAACAGTAGAAACGAACAAAATCACAACCCACAAATAAGTTCTATTGTAGGTTTTTAACGCAAATTGATAATATTTGAATTGAGAACAGAATGTTGTGAACTTGTGAAGATAATAAAATATAATTGAATTCTTTATTGAAACCAAAACATTAAAAAAAAATAAGTTCGGTAATAGCAACATTTGTTAGAAACAGTGTCGTGCTTCCACCTCGCAAGAGATGCCATCAACGTTCTTAATTTTCTCCGAACCTGCTTGTCCGATTCAGTAGAAGTTTGGTAAACATCTATCCATCTTCTTCTTAATTCTTCTTCTTTCTATTTATCTTCTACAATATAAAAAATAATCGCAGAAGTGAATGTGTTGCTAAGCGAAAATCTCGAGAGCACCTGAACCGATTTTGCTAATTCTTTTTTTATAATATTCCTTGAAGTACGAGGATGGTTCTTACGGAGAGAAAAAAAATTAAAAAATGCCTGAAATAGTTTGAAAACAACAATTTTCTATATTCCTGTACAACACATTCGTAATAATACTTAGGCTGCTCCCAAATTTATCGACGCGGAGTCGGCTTAAGGGTGCTCCCACATCTATCGACGCGGAATCGGCTTTTTGCGTCGCCCTTTCTCTTTCTGTCGCTTAGAACTGCCATTTGCTAGACCGAGACAGAAAGCATAATTCGATCGCACGCGGCGGGATCCTCGACGCGACCGCGTGCTATCGCATTGTCTCGGTCTAGCAAATGGCAGTTCTAAGCGACAGAAAGAGAAAGGGCGACGGAAAAATCCGATTCCGCGTCGATAGATGTGTGAGCACCCTAAGCCGAGTGCGTATCACCACACTACTCGGCTTGCCTCTGATCAGCTGCCGCGACGGATGTTCGCATGCTATCGGCAGTCGATTACTCCGAACGGCCGTCACGACGGCTGTTCACTTGCGTTCGCCCTGTGCACAGTGTTTTATGAAGACCACGTAATTGGGATGTGGTATTTTTGTGGTGCGCAAGGAAAATGAAGGGCGAAAATTCAGTATAACAAATACGACGGAACAACAAAAAAAAAAAAAAAGACTAAAAACCTCGTATAAGTCTGGATCTATCGAAGTTCCTGAGTACGTAAAATATACAGTATAAAAAACTCCGTCGTTTTTCTAAGGTCATAATTATTTTGCGTATCATATTTATTTTCAAAGAATTACTTTTTTCTCAATATCTTGTTGAAAAACTTGCTCTACTACCGGGAGGGCGACCAACAGTCCCAAGGTGGTGTCGGGTTTCTCGTTCACATGTCCCTCGTAAACAACATAATAACCATCGACAGTGTGTCGAGCAGGGTGGTATACCTAATACTCAGAATATCCAAAAGATATTCGCTGAAGGTCTTCAGGTATACGCACCGACCTCGTCACACTCCGATGATGAAGTGGAGACTATGTATGAGGACGTAAGTAGGGCCATACATAGCTCCAAAACCCACTTCACTGTTGTTATGGGGGACTTTAACGCAAAGTTGGGTAAGAAAAGCGGTGATGAGTTGAGAGTGGGGCAATTTGGGTATGGGCAACGGAACCCTAGGGGACAGAGGCTGGCCGACTTTCTGGAGAAAGAGGAACTCTTTATGATGAACTCTTTCTTCCAGAAGCCGCCTCACAGGAAATGGACCTGGCTGAGTCCCGATGGTTTCACGAGAAACGAGATAGACTTCTTCATGACCGACAAGAAACGGATATTCAGCGATGTCTCTGTGATCATCAGGGTAAAAACCGGTAGCGATCACCGAATCGTAAGAGGCTCGCTGAATATCAATGTTAAACTTGAAAGGTCCAGCCTGATGAAGTCTACGCTCCGACCTACTCGGCCCCATATTCAAAACCCCGAAAGCTTTCAACTCGAGCTCTCTAATCGCTTTGCTTGCCTTGAGAACTTAGTGTCAGTGGACGAGATCAACGACGGGCTAGTGGAAACTGTCCGCATGGTAGGGTCTAAGTTTTTTAGACCCTGTCGTAAAGATAGACCTCAGAAATTGACCGAGCAAACCTTAAACCTCATGGCTGAACGACGTTTGCTACAGTTGCAGTCTTCCGATGACGCGAAGTCATATAGGCAGCTCAATAGACGTATATCTAAGTCCTTGCGACACGATCTGCGTCTCTTTAATACGAATCGTGTTAAAGAGACCATACAGCGAAACCACGGCTCCAAAGTGTTCGCAAAGGACAAGTCTATTGGGCAAAGCCAGATGACAAAGCTGAAACGGGAGGATGGCAGCATAGCGTCGACCAAAGCAGAGGTTTTAGGCGAGATCGAGAGGTTCTATGGACAGTTATACACTTCGGTCGCAAAGCCCGTTGACAGCTTGGTAGGAGATCCAAGAGCCAAGCTGTCCCGACATTATACCGAAGATATCCCGGACATCAGTCTGTACGAGATTAGGATGGCCCTGAAGCAGCTTAAGAACAACAAGGCGCCGGGCGAGGACGGAATCACTTCAGAGCTTCTGAGAGCGGGTGGAACACCGGTACTTAAGGTCCACCAGAAACTCTTTAATTCCGTCCTCTTCGAGGGCAAAACGCCTGAAACATGGAGTAGAGGTGAGGTGGTGCTGTTCTTCAAAAAAGGTGATAACAGCCTATTGAAGAACAACAGACCCATCACGCTTCTAAGTCATGTTTATAAGCTGTGTTCAAGGGTTATCACGAACCGTCTCGAGCACAGACTTGATGACTTCCAGCCTCCCGAACAAACCGGTTTCCGAAGAGGCTATAGTACCATAGACCACATCCATACGCTGCGGCAAGTTATACAGAAGACCGAAGAGTATAACTTGCCATTGTGCTTAGCGTTTGTGGACTATGAGAAAGCCTTCGATTCGGTGGAAACATGGGCGGTACTTGAGTCACTCCAGCGATGCCGTATTGACTATCGGTACATCGAGGTGTTGAAGTGCTTGTATAATAACGCCACCATGTCGGTCCGAGTACAGGAGCAGATCACGAAGGCGATTCCATTGAGAAGAGGCGTAAGACAGGGGGACGTTATCTCCCCGAAACTGTTTACTGCCGCAATGGAAGACGCCTTCAAGCTCCTGGAATGGCAAGGACTTGGCATCAACATCAACGGCGAATACATCACTCACCTTCGGTTTGCCGACGACATCGTAGTCATGGCAAAGTCGATGGAGGAACTCAGCATGATGCTCGATGGCCTCGACCGAGTTTCACAACGGGTGGGCTTGAAAATGAACATGGACAAGACGAAAATTATGTCAAATGCCAATGTTGTGCCCACCCCAGTCTCTGTTGGAAACTCGGTACTCGAAGTTGTTGACTCATGGGTACACTACGATAATACGAAAAACTTTATTCCGAAATTCATAAATACGAATTTCAAAATACCGATTTTCATAATTCCGAATGGTTCAAAATTCCTAATATAACAACTCCGATGGATCATTATTCCTATTTTAATAATTCCGAAATTTCAAAATTCCTAACGTTTATAATTACTATTTTCAAAAGACCGAATTTCAGTAGACCGAACATCAAAAATTCCGACTAAATATATTTTCCGAAACGTAACGTAACGGTATTCGTGTTTTTGATAAACACGAATACCGAATATTAAAATTCCGATTATTAGAATTCCGATTCGGGTCCGTCAGGTCGAAAAGTCCGAGTCGGGGTGCCCCAAGACACATTTTGCTCGCTATTGCATCCTGAGTTACAGCACCACTAAGGTGGTTCAACGGAGCCCCGCTTCGCGGGGCTCCTATTTCTGTGAGCAAGGTTTAAAGTAACTTAGCACGAAGGGGATGGCGGGGTCTTTCAGACCCCGCCATCCCCTTCGAACCTAACCTGTCCGAGTCGGGGTGTCTCCAGTCCCGAGCTCGCTTCGCTCGCTCTTGCATCCTTGGTCATTTTGTTGACTACCACCTACCAAGGTAGATCGACGGAGCCCCGCTTCGCGGGGCTCCTATTTCTGTGAGCAAGGTTTAAAGTAACCTAACATGAAGGGGATGGCGGTGTCTTTCAGACCCCGCCATCCCCTTCGAACCTAACCTGTCCGAGTCGGGGTGCCCCAAGTCCCGAGCTCGCTTCGCTCGCTCTTGGATCCTAAGTTCTCCTAATAACAATAAAAATCCTGAAGGCAAACAGTGAAAGTTAAGAGGATACGCCTCGCCACTCCGTGCCTACACAGGCTTAAATAACACTCTGGGAGTACGGTAGACAAAACTACGTGGAGCCGGTTTTGCACCAATTCGTTTCTGTCACTGACTTTGTAGAATGAGAAACAAAATTCCAATTTTCAATATTCCGAAAAAATTAGTTTATTTGGAATATTTAAAATCGGAATTTAGTTTCTCGGAATGAGAACTCATCGAGCATTACATTTTTCGAATATGTGAAAATCGGAAAACGAAGAAATCGGACATACGACTTTCGGTCAAATAAATTTCGAGATTCCTAATAATAGATATTGTAATTTTTAGGTATTATGATATTCGGAGTTTTGAAAATCGGAATATCGAAATTCGGAATAAAATATTTCGGAGTATTTGGGTGTTCCCTTGACTCATATATCTACTTAGGACAAGTAGTCCAGTTAGGTAGGTCCAACTTCGAGAAAGAGGTCAACCGCCGAATCCAACTCGGTTGGGCAGCGTTCGGGAAACTACGCAATGTCTTTTCGTCCGACATACCTCAGTGCCTCAAGACGAAAGTCTTCAACCAATGTGTGTTACCAGTGATGAGTTACGGCACCGAAACGTGGTCTTTCACTATCGGCCTCATCTCAAAGTCGCTCAACGAGCTATGGAGAGGGCTATGCTCGGTGTTTCTCTACGTGATCGAATCCGAAATGAGGAGATCCGTAGACGAACTAAAGTCACCGATATAGCCCACCGGATTAGCAAGCTGAAGTGGCAATGGGCAGGCCATATTGCTCGCAGAGCAGATGGCCGATGGGGTCGAAAAGTACTAGAGTGGAGACCACGGACTAGCAAGCGCAGCGTAGGACGTCCACCAGCAAGGTGGACAGACGATCTTATAAAGGTCGCCGGAAGACGCTGGATGCAGGTCGCTTCCAACCGGTATCTGTGGAGATCAAAAGGGGAGGCCTATGTTCAGCAGTGGACGTCCTATGGCTGAGATGATGATGATGATGATGAGACATGCTAGTAAAATGGGGATACAAAGTAATGCATTTAAATAACTTTAAACTATCAGATTTTCACATAAAAAAGCAATGTCCGAAAAATGGTCTTCATAAAACACTGTGCTATGCCACCATTGGTACTCGGCCGTCTCCAGCGCCGTTCGGCTACCGTCGGAGATGAAAGCATGCGTTCGGCCGTCTTCGGCGCTGTTCGGAAGCAGTTCGACGCCGTACGCAGCCGTATGGATGCGATCAGCTACCGTCGGAGATGAAGGCATGCGGTCGGCCGTCATCGGCGGTGTTCGGAAGCAGTTCGACGCCGTACGCAGCCGTGTATTTATTTATTGCGCTTACATTTTTATAACTTCAAGATATAATACGTAGCTTAGCTTATCACTAAACATCGTCGTGCAACTTCTCAGTGTCTTGTAACATCCTATTATGTAAGGTACAGAGTTTCGATAGTGTAACAAGGATTACGAAGAATCAGGGTCAAATCAGTTCTTTGAATAAACCTTCCTAAATGCCCAAGGCATCGGAAATCGCAGGGCAAATTACGGCCACCGTAGCACGGCGACGCATATCAATGCCTATACCTGCGAACGCATCAGCGTTTGCCGTGACCCCGTAACGTAAAGGGCTATTGAAGGACTCCGTGGATTTTAGTTAGTACAAGTCTGACAGAACCCCCTGCGTTGCCCTGTGTGGGAAGACTCATTTGATAAAAAAAAATCCTCGACGCTTTGTGTTCCACACGATCTCAATGGGAACTGACGATGCCTTCATAAGGCCGAACGCCTAACATGACGCAAATTAGTGAAACCCCAGGCAGAAGCTATTGTATGCATATACAGGGTATTTCTTTAAAGTTGTCCAACAGGGAGAAAATTGCATCCATGTATAACATAACGTGTTGTATAACATTGCGTTATTTTCGTTTCAGATAATACGGTAATTGAATGTTATAAAACATGTTATTGATATGTACAAAATGTTACATAACTTAGTCACATGTAGCGCTGAAGAACGACAAGCGACAATGGTTATACGAGTACATTTTTATATTGCATCGTTATTCTAATGTGTACAGTATTGTTTTATGTTGCAATGTTGAGTAACAAGGTAACATAGTGTGGGCGTGTTATAAATCTCTCTAAAAAAACATGATAAATTAAATGAAAGGGAAACCAGGAAATCTTAAATTAATTTAATTATTTACAAAAAATGGTAAACTAACTAATTAGTTGCTCGAAATGGGCTCCATTCTCTTGGATACACAAATTATTTTGTAATTTGTTAGAGAGATTTCATCCTTATAATTGACCCTAACGATAGATGCAATAAAAGTACAGGGTATAATTTTTTCAGATTTTAGCCGGTTCGATTCCCGGGCGTGAGAGAAGAGAATTTTCGAAAATCTTTGAATACAGCCTGCTTTCTATTCAAAAATAAAGGAATGTTTCCTTTGAGTAAAATTTTGTATCTGCAGTATTAAGAGTACTTTCCCTCCAGGTGGCATTACAAAATTCCACCCTGTATATCTAACATGGTCTGTACAAACCTTAAGAGATAAATGAGATGAAATGATCCTTACATGAAAAAGAGACGAAATGCATTTTAAAAAATGGCCTAGGTATATCATTCATTTTTGTGGACAACTCATACCTTTTTTTTTTTTTTTAGCGTGGTAAAATCACGGACACGCCGCAATTGCGGCGGTAAGACCCCTCTTTGAGGAGTGGCTGGAGAGAAGTCATGGCGTCCTGACCTACCGCTTGACGCAGGTCCTCACCGGACACGGAATTTTCTGGAGGTACCTGTGTCTGATGCGAAAGGAGGAAACGCCTGGGTGTCACCACTGCGAAGATCGCCCGGAGGACACGGTGGAGCATGGAGCATACGTTGCAAGACTGCCCCGCTTGGGCAGAGCACCGACGTGTCCTCGCGGCCATGCTGCGGGGCGAGACGGAGTGGGAAGCGGTCGCCTCCTGCGAAGCAGTAATGCTCGCGAAGGAGGAGGCGGGCCGCGAGCGAGAGAGGACAGTGTCCTCCCTCCGCCCCACCCGCGGTGGTGGACGCCCACGGCGACGGACGTCGCTAGACGATCTCCGGCCACCGTAGGCGCGGGCATGCGGGCAGCGAGTAAAGGGCAACTCGCTGCCCGACCATGGACCATGCCCGGGTCGACGGCGCGTTGTGTCCCACGCGCGCCTCAAAGAGCGTCAGCATAATGACGGGGCCCCCCTCTCAGAGGGCTAAAGCCTACCGGGGTCTCGGGATTATTTACTTACCGTGACCCCGGAACAGAAAGGGCTAATGAAGGACACCGTGGATTTTAGTCAGTACAAGTCTGACAGTCCCTCCCGCCCTGCCCGGGATGGGAGGAGTCATTTGATGATTTTACCACGCTAAAAAAAAAAAAAGCGTGGTAAAATCATCAAATGATTCCGGGGTGAAATGGTGAAATGGGTGCGAGAGGTCTCCGCCTATCGCCGTCGTGAGAACACGTCGGGGCTCTGAGTTCTGCACCGCATGTTCCATCGTCCTCCGGGCGATCCTCGCAGTGGTGACACCCAGACGTTTCTTCCTTCCTCATCCGACATAGATACCTCCCGAAACATCCGTGTCCGGTGAGGACCTGCGTCAGGTGGAAGGTCAGACCGCCGTGACGCCCATCCAGCCACTCCTCAAAGAGGGGTCATACCGCCGCGATTGCGGCGTGCCCGGAACAACTCAGACCTGGGGGGGTATTACAACGTCTAAAACCAGGCTCGTTTCAGTAAGTGAATGAGATGGCGCTAGACGACTTGTATAGCTCTGTGACTTTCACTCGCCGGAACAAGCCCCAAAAAATAAATAATATTATGCCAAAATGTTTTGCATATTTCAAAGAAAGAGCTAAAGTCTCCTAGCAAAGTTTTTTCGTATCTCGATTCGTATTTCCCACTGTTGGACAACTTAAAAGAACAACTTTATTTTTTTGTACCTAGTGCTGATTCTGTTAAGACCTTCCCTTTTATTACCAGGCCTACGCTTGTGTCTCATGTCTAATTATTCATAAGTTGTTTGTCCATTGTCATTGTAACAACACAAATGTTTTAATTCCATGCAGTTACCACTATCTGTGGTTATTAAATAAGACTTTGTTGTCCGTGGAAACGACCAACCCGAACCGAGCTTTTGACTGTCGACATTTTAATAATGGGCTCCTCAGGCTATGTCAATTAACAAAAAAAAAATGATATTATTAGTTGGAGAGAATGTAGTAGTGTGATGCACGAGTAGCGGACTAAAATGTCAATGTGCAGGTGGAGTCTCCCGCACCCGAGCAGCCGCCCGCCGCCGCCGCGACCGCGTCCTGCAGGTGAGTACCGCCCCCCCCCGCCCCGCCCGCCCCAGCCGCCCCGCTCACCGCCCCGCTCACCGCCCGCCCTCCGCAGGCGCCTGGCCGAGAGCACGCCGGACCTGGTGCTGGACCTGCCCGCGCGCGCCGCCGCCGCGCCCGACGCCGCCGACACGTTCCTGCACAACCGGGACACGCTCAAGAAGCGCCCGCGCCGCCCCGACGAGCCCGCGCCCCCCGCGCCCGCGCCCGCCCCCGCGCCCGCGCCCGCCTCGCCGCACGGCAGCCCGGTGCCGGCGCGCAACACGGCGCGCGTGGCCGCCAAGTTCGCGGAGCTGACGCTGACGGGCGGCTCGCTTAAGCCGGCGCTGGCCGCCAAGCCCGCGCTGCTGCGCCGGCCCACGCCGCACCCGCAGCACTCGCGGCCCGCGCCTGACGCCGCGCCCGCTCCCGCTCCCGCTCCCGCGTCCGCGCCCGCGCCCGCGCCTGACCCCGGCTGCTAGCCGACGGCTGATGGTTTCGTGCCGTTGTATCGACGTCCTTTTGGAAACGTGTCTGGTGAATCTCGTTTCGAAGATGTGAAGCTGTCGTCCTTACTACCTATAGTATGGATATACATCGGTTCGCGTGGACCTCTTGGCCGCGCTGGGTGCTGCAGGCATGTCGCTCACTGTTACACTAAACTAAAGGTCCACCGTCCACGCGAGCCAGCGAGCGATACGTTTGTGAGAACATAATCTTATACTATGTCATTATTTTTTATACGCGCCGCGGAGGAACATGAAAGGCCATCAGTGCTTTCATTGAACCGCAGTTCATTATCGTGCTGTAGATTTAGCTAGTAGGTAGGTATGTATTTTTTTAAGTAATTTTAAGCCATCGAATGAGGCTAATATTTTAAAGGTGCATTTATTGCGGAATACTCACGCGTCGTTCGCTACCTCGGTCTTTAATCATCAACAATACACTAGATTACCAATAAACTTAAAATAACCCTACAAATATCAGTTTTATATATTTAGTAAGTTTTTGTAAAACATTTTTAATCATGGGTAAAATTTTACTTACTTCCATTCAGGGGTTCATTTCTCTGCTTTCCTAAAAGGAACAGGTTATGTCTGGATAGCCATACAAAAATGAAACATCTCCTTTCTATATTATTTTCATACCTATTCTCAAAATACAGTATTTTTTTAAGTATACTAGCATACCCGGCGAACTCCGTTTCGCCACCAGATGGTTTCGTTTTTAGAGTTCCGTAGTCAACGAGGAACCCTTATAGTTTCGCCATGTCCGTCCGTCCGTCCGTCCGTCCGTCCGTCCGTCCGTCTGTCCGCAGTTTAGCTCAGAGACGCACAGTACTAGAGAGCTGTAATTTCGTGTAAATATACGAATTTGTTGTGCCGAAAAAGTGGTAAAATAAAATCTCGTAAAATATTTTTTTTAGGGTACCTCCTGTACACGTAAAGTGGGGATGTTTTATTTTTTTCTCGCGTACCCCTTAGTGTGGGGTATCATTAAATAGGTCTTTAAAAAATATTGATAGTTTCCATTAACAATTTTTTGATAAAAAAATTAGTTTGTGAAATATTAAGCTTTAAAGTGCTAAATTTTGCTCGACTCGAGTGTCCCCCCCCTCTACCAGCTAAACGGTTATGTTTGGGGGTGTGAAAAAATTCACAATAGTAGTATATACAGGGTGATTTTTTAGTCACCATCCAAATTTTAATATATTAATCTTTGGCGAAAATCATTGAATACGTGTTTTTTCTTTTTGTGTCAATCAATACAAAAATATCGAGATATCACGTCTCAATGTTATCTATAAAAAGTTGATGAATCTGGACACCGCGCTGTGATGTGTCGCTCAGGTGTAGCGGGGCGGGGCGGGGGGTCAGCGGGGTGCGCTCTGCCCGTTTCATGCGTCGGCAAGTGTATATTATTAACATTTAGCTTAGTGACCACACAGAGCGGATGAGAAAATGATTTAATATGACAATTTGACGTATCGATTTTTTTTCAAAAATGGGTTTAGTGATTGATACCTAATGCATAGAAAAATTTTGGACGGTGGTAAAAAAGTCACCCTGTATAACGAAGTTTATAAGAAAATTATCATGACTAAGTAGGCTTTACAACTTTACGAGTAATAGTCGACCAACTTATAAAATGTACTTGGATAACATATTTTCTTAAATAAAATGTATCGGAGAACATGTTCTTCAACTGCAAATGTAAGTTTGTCAACTTTATTTTTACAGCTTTAATAGGTATGTTTTTACGGTATGTTTTTTGAGGATAGGTAGGTTCTTATCGTCAACTATTTTTAACTAACTTCAAAAAAAGGAGGAGGTTCTTAATTCGTCGTAATCTTTTTTTTTTATGTGTTTTCCCCGATTTCTCAAAGACTCCTGCACCGATTTTGAAAATTCTTCTTTTTAAAATTAAATTCAGCGAATCAGTTTAGTTAGTTCGCATAAGTATTTTGATGGGCAACTACGGAACCCTACACTGTGCGTGGCCCGACACGCACTTGGCCGGTTTTTTTCTTTGCTATAAACCTCACGGAGCCCGAGACCTTTCCAACGAATGCAAAACCGTGGAAATCGGTTCGTGCGTTCTGGAGTTATAGCGTCAGGAAGGAAAACCCGACTTATTTTTAACCTACTTCAAAAAAAGGAGGAGGTTCTCAATTCGGTCGGTATGTTTTTTTTTTTTTAATGTATATACATCGATTGCTCCGAGGTTTCTAGTCCGATTAGTGTGATTCTTTTTTTGTTCGATGCAGTATACTTGCAGTGTGGTCCCATAAAAATTTCATCCAATTTGGTTCAGTACTTTTTATTTTGTGAGCATTTTTATTGATTTCGGCTACTTGGATGACATTACTTTTTGCGTGTTTGTTACGCGATTACTCCGCCAATTGTGGACCGATTTTCAAAATTCTTTTTTTGTTGTACTAGGGATCGTTCACCTTAGGGAATACTGCAAGTTTCATCAAAATCTGTTCAGCAGTTTTTGAGATAGGGAATTTTATTAGAATGTGTACATGAGCGATGTTAATACCGGTGTCACGGATTACAAAATTCTAGTGCACTTATAAGAAAATGATGTATTTGACAAGAATTTGGGTTGAATATTTAAACTAAAAAGGGTAAAAAAAACTTTTTTCAAAAAAAAATTAACCGACTTCAAAAACAACCACAAAAAAGTGTAAAATAACCTACAAAATAACTTTTCTTTCGGAAGTCGGTGGCAAAAAGACAACGAAATAAAAAACAAAGCCACCGACTTCCGAAAGAAAAGTTATTTTGTAGGTTATTTTACCCTTTTTTGTGGTTGTTTTTGAAGTCGGTTAATTTTTTTTTGAAAAAAGTTTTTTTTATATAGTAGATGTTATGACCACTCTGGTCATAACATTGACGTCTAAACAAAATCGATGTCTCTCGTATCGTGGGGTATTCGAACCACCTCTACGTGTGCTCCGCGACTTCATAGCATCCTCGAGCTGGCCACATTTTTTTTTATCGTGGTAAAATCATCAATATTGAGTCCTTCCACCCAGGGCAGGGCGGGAAGGACTGTCAGACTCGTACTGAATAAAATCCACGGTGTTCTTCGATAGTCCTTTAATTTCCAGGGTCACGGTAAATTGGATAAGTCCCGGGACCCGGACAGGCTTTGGCCCTCTAAAGGGCCCCGTCATTGCTGATGACTAGCCATGACCCTGTGGCCGGCGACCAACTGCCGGTCAGAGGGCCGCGGACCACGACACCGGCGTACAGGATCGAGCTGCCCACTTATCGAATTTCAATAACAAAAAGTGGAAGGAAGACATTTTCGTGTTTTAATTTTGAACTTTTCTTCATGAGTTGCATAAAATAATAATGAGCAGGTTCAGCAAGCGTATAATTATGTTAGCAAGTCTAATAATATCCAACATCTTTTATGATTATGAAAGCTTTCTTTTTTGCGTCTGGCGCATAGGTGTATGAAGTGTACTTAGACATCATGACGTTTTAGTTTTATCAACAGTTGAAGATTTAAGTCACAATTAACTGAATGTTTATATTTTACTTTAGTAAAACATTTTCATAAAACGTTACTGATGGGGCCCCGGCCGGGGTCACCGGACTATCTTATAAGGGCAATTAAAAAACTGGTTAATTTAAAAACCCAGTCAAGTCTCTTCCGTTCCACGTTCCTCACGGGAGGACATTTGAGGATTTAAAAAAACTTAAATGCTCAAATAACAAATAAAAGTTTTTAAAGTAAGGAAATGTGATCTATTACCTACTGACAGAACTACACAAAAAAGCTGACTTAAAATTGACATCTACAAAAAATACTTGTTGTCTGAGCGTCACTGCCATAACTACGGCACCTGCCAGTCGCGTTTGTTATATAGCCCCTGAGGCCTTACCACAAGCTCTTAACGCGATCCAGTTTAGGCTGTGGGAAAAAGACAGAGCTATACAATTCGCCTAGCGCCATATCTTTCCCACAGCCTAAACTGGATCGCATTAAGAGCTATTGGTAAGGCCTCTGGTTTTATTTCTAGGTGTATTGTTATTTATTGATCAAAGCTCGAAGTATTTAGTCTCGAAATCGTCTCGTTTAAATTTGTTCCGATATCGAAAACATGGACATATCAGGCGGACGTGACAATATTATATCCGTGACGTCACAAGCGCACGACGCGGCCTGCGGGCCCTGCGTGTTCATCCGCGGCGCATTATACATTGTACTCTGGACTGTGCTGTATCGATCTGTACCTTATAATAACCTCATACTCAATAAACCAGTATTACACACTTGTCATGTTCTTTATTTCGCACACCCTAACCCTCTAGTCTTAAAACATAACCTACTTCAAGGGTTTCCAAACTTTCGATCTTGCGGCGCACATACTGACTTTTTTTATCGGGGTAAAATCCATCAAATGAGTCCTTAACCCAGGGCAGGGCGGAAATGACTGTCAGACTCGTACTGACTAAAATCCACGGTATCCTACAATAGCCCTTTATGTTCCGGGGTCACGGTAATTCGAGAGGTAATCTATACATATAATAAAACTGTAGAAAAATCGTTTTTGTACATCAAAATAAAATCCAAAAAAAATAGCTAGGGTGTTGAAGGACAACCAACTGAACCCATTTCCAGCATTTTTAGAATTTTTGTCGTTTGTCTGTTTGTCGGTTTGTCTGTTTATTTGTGGCACTATCGCGTAAAATGTACGAAGGCAATGTAGATAACCTTTAAACACAACGATCGAGCGTAACTTGAGGACTTATTTAGTTTTTGTTTCATTGCAATCGGTTCAGTCTATCAAAAGATATTTGAATTTAAGAGCGCTAGTACATACTGAAAGAACACAGTTTCTGTCAATTTGACATCGTGATGCCCCCCGCATAAAAACAAAACACTAACAAAACAGCTATGCCTCGTACACCACGAAGAAAACAACATGAGCTTTTGCCACTTTTCTTTCGAATAAACAAAGTAAGATCCCGAGTTTCTAGACACTACTTGTATTCTTAAACGAATGGATAATATGATAAATGTATACCTATCAAAATAAAATAAGGGCCATTCATTATATTACACTTTAAACCGCACATTGTGTCACACTACGAATTGGATATATTTGTAATTTACAAAGTGTGCATTATAAAGATTAATTAATTCCATTCTATAATACGAGTAAATAAATTATCTTGTTATGATACACACATCAAAAGTGTCTAGGGATCAAGCATTTTTATGCGGATTTCTTGAGATTGAGATGTGGCTTTGTAATAAATTTATGATTTTATAAATTTATATGGATCCTTTTTGGTGCATTTCATAATTTGAATCAGGAACTGTAAATCAAATTCGAGTAAAAGATGAAAATCAGCTGTCAATATTTTCCCTATAAAAACATACAACGCATTGAAGACATTATTAGTGCTACTGTTTCCCTACTACTGATTAAAACCAACGTTATTATGGAGCGGCGACGTCATTTAAGCAGGGAAGAAATGCTCAGAGCCGTGGGAATGATAGAAGCTGGTTCCCGGCAACGTACTGTGGCTTTAGCTCTGAATACAAGTCAGAGTGTTATCAGTCGCTTTTGGACACGTTACCGAAGCACTGGTACCGTGGCTGAGCGCCATGGAGGACGGTATCGCTGCACCACACGGAGACAAGACCGATACATTCAAATCTTAACTCGAAGAGCTCCAACAATAACCGCCATGATGTTAGCCGTGAGGCTTCATCACTCTTCAGGGAACTTAATTAGCGACCAAACAGTCAGAAACCGCTTGCATGAAGTGAACCTTCATTCCCGAAGACCGCTACGGGTACCACCTATAGCAATGCACAATCGTAGGATTCGATATCAATGGGCTCTTGAACACAGAAATTGGGCAGAAGAACAATGGCGTTTCGTGTGCTTTTCTGATGAGTCTCGTTTTGGTATGAGACCGGATACAAGACGTATACGACACTGGAGAACCCCTGGACGCCAACAGCGATTAAAATCCTGCCAGGAAGTCCATCCTTATAGTGGTGGAACCATCATGGTATGGGCGGGTATTTGGATCGGCGGAAGAACTGAGTTGATTTGGATCAGAGGCAACCTCAACGCTCAAATTTATGCTGAGACGATTGTATCAGACGTCATCGTTCCTCTACAAGTGCAAATCGGTCCCTTATTTCAGTTAATGCATGATAATGCACGACCGCACACCGCAAGAGTTGTAAGACAGACTCTCGCCGCAGCTAACATCAATGTCCTGCCCTGGCCTGCTCAGTCGCCAGACTTGAACCCGATTGAGCATGCATGGGATATGCTACAGAGAAGAGCTCTGCCGAATATGGAGGGTATCCAGTCGCAAGAAGACCTTTTTTTGTTGTTGCAACGAACATGGGCGGCCATTCCACAGCGTGATTTGGATGAACTCATTTTGAGTATGCCAAACCGATGTTCTTGTGTTGTTAGTGTTCGCGGTAGAAACACGGATTATTAATTGTTTAAGTTACCCAATAAAATTTTAAAGAAAACTGTTATTTCAGTCTTTTTTTCGAACTTTAATGTTAGTGGTTCAAATGTCAAAAATCCCTTTATTAGGAAAATGGCAAATTTCTTTATGAATGCAAAGGTGACTTGGTTTATCGTTACTGTGACAAACGATAACACTTTATTTGATGAATCCTTAAAGAACATTTTAATTAATATCAATCAGGAGAAAAGTTATTGCAAAAATATATGTTGATCCCTAGACACTTTTGATGTGTGTATCTTTCAAGTGTTAATTTTGTTTCTAGTGGCTAATTTGAATTCATAACTTATTTAATTAGATTTTTGAAATTATTTAGAATTTACGATTTGGTGTTTAAAATTTTTCAAACTTTTTCTTTGACTTATACATCAAACAGTCATTTATGCCATCTATTCAGAGACTTAATTATGGACGCAAAACCAGCCACTTGGGGTGATTACGGTGACATAGATAAGGAGATATAGCCAGAAGTGGTCGGTTTAATGCTCGAATATTTCCAACCAGTGGTACAAAATATTTGTCAAAAGAGACGGGTAATATCACCAAACGCCGTGGTCCAGGAAGAAAGTGAGTAAGGCCCAAGAAGACCATCAAGTTCGTTAAAACGCGCAAAGAGAGCGATAATTAATCTACTGCGCGGATCATACAAACCTCATTGCGACCAGCCACAAGCTCCCCTATAATTGATAAGACAATTTCGAATCGGCACCATGAAGATTAAAAATTAATATTCAAGAAGATTCTTGGTTCGCCTGCAGTTAACTGTGAGCAGATGGTGCAAATCGTTAAACATTTGCAAAGGAGAAAATTCGACTCATCCGAAGAATAAAGTCCGATGTGACCATAGGCCAAAAATCAGTTTAATAGCTTAATGAGATAAGCAATTAAAAGTCTACAAACGTGTGTTTTTAGAATTTTGATATTTCATTTAGTTCCGGAAATATAGAATCGAATAACGTCTCATCTGGAATTCGTTCCGCAGAACAACGCACGAAGTGTATAAGTGACGGTACGCAGGCATCTGGGGCCACGTCTCTTCGTCAGATCGGCCATTGTTTGTTGGAAAGTGAATATTTTCGTTGCATGATCTTATTTTTATACACTGTATAGTCTAAGTCACACATCACGTTTATATACTTTTTAGTCTAAGTAAACAGTTGTGGACTATTGATGTTTACATAGAACGGTTTTCGACGGAAATGTTCAGAAACGCATTTTTTTCGATGGTATGATTATTTTTATAAATATTCACTGGCACTCATGAACTTTTAAGACGCTGTTATACGAATTTAAATAATCCTCTAAGCGTTTTATTTTAAAATAGAACGTTTCTGTGCGGAATCAGTGATATGATTTATGGGTTCCATGTTAAGATGGGACGTTGTTCCTGGTAGAATGAAATCAGTTAGGACGTTGTTTGTTTAAAATGTTTGCTAAATATAAAAAAATATGTATTTATGAGTGGGTAAATTAATTCCTACGTGCAAAGTCTTGCACTTCACATAAATGATATTTCTTGAATATTCTATTTTACAGTTTTATTTTATTTCATATGTCAATTTAGAAGGAAATATCAATGAGTCCTTTTTGTGGCCTTTGCATCCTGATGCAGAAGAAATGAGCCAATAATTAGCAGAAATATTAAATTAAGAACTTCTACGTGAAGATCATAACACCAAAGAAATCATCGGTGATAGCTAAAAACAGGTTGTCACGTCAACTCAGACAGCAGAATATATTTACAGTAATCAACCTAGTACATTTTCTTTGGAATGCCTTCTAATCTCGAAATTTCACCATTAATACAACATGAGGACTTAGAATTTTCTCATCATAATATTTAGTATCTACCCCAGTTATTTAAAACTATCAGAGCCAACTCTTACCACTGTTCATTCGATCTGCGATAACTCATGTAGACAATTTCTCTGCGATTCCTTTTTCGTCATTAGGCGCCACAAACTCCCTTGCTATTGCTACTTTCCTACTCCAAAACATACAGTACCAGTACGCATACGGACTAATCGTGTGTAGATCGGAATGCAAAGCATGCATAAAGTTGCATGCTTGCCATTTTGATTTGCCTCTCCTTCAATTCCATGGTAATACCTATCAGCATTTCTATTTTAAACATTGCATAATACAGACCCATTTTTTACGCGTATGAACCAAAAGAAAACGGTCAACGTCAGGGCACCCCAAGGATTTAAGACGGTAATAGGCATCTTTGTTGACTTGACATAGATCACCCTGCATCAAAGTCCCCGCCTACGCCTCCGCCAACACTGCCGAACCCTCACACTACACACCTTCAATTATTTCGCAAGACTGAATCAAGTTAACGGAGCCTCACTTGGCGGGACTACTATCTGGGGTCGGCCTGCATTATTTCATAGGAACCTAACTAAATGGTTTGGTACGGTTTGGTTCTGTTTTCGGTCCTCACCCTTGAAGTCGGTTCTTCTCGTTCAAAAAAGCACAAAGGTCAACATTATTATACTAAAAACATCTTAAACTCTTGTCAGGCATATGTTATGAAAAGCAACTAGGTGTTCGAAGCATGCACTGAAGTTTCGTCATGAAAATAATGGAGAGTTTAATTTTATTTTAATGTGCGATGTGAAATCTCGTTTCTCCTTTCTGACTAAACAAGGGCACACAGCCAAGTTCACTAAAATGATCTATGCCTGAATTAGGTATTCCTATATTTCAGGCAGAGGAAGGTTTAATAAAGAGGCGTAACGGTTATGATAAGCTACATATTTGAGATTTTTTTAAATATAATAAACTTTTGAAATAATAATATCAGTTTTATTGACTCTAAGGAAATGTAATTATTTAACACATCGAAAATTTAAATATTTCAAGGTAGGTAGTCAGATAGGACTCATTAGGTGTCATCAGGGAATGTCCCATTCCAACAAAAAGACACTTGTCAATATAGAACGTCACTAAAGTTGAGGCGTTTCCGCAAAACAACGTCTAATATTCACTACGGACCCACTTTTTTCTTCGTTCTTTCGCTATAAAACGTCTTATGTTGATATGGAACTCACTATATCGTGTATTAAAAGGATTATAAATATACAATACCTGTCATTTAACTAGTCTAGGGTAATATATCTCAAACTGTGGCCATTTTTTTAACAATTGTTTTGACAATTGAAAGCCGACCAATTGGTCGCCATGTCAAGTATCGTAGTTTTAGAGTTACACAAGTCAACAACTTCTACAAGCTCTACTGAAAACCATCAATCTTGCAAATCGGACTTTATTCTTCGGATGAGTCGAATTTATTGAACTGTTTTGACTGGGCTTCAGTGCTTCATATACTGGGTTACAGCTGGTTTTTTTTTTTAATAAAGACAGATCTATCAGAGTTCAACAGGTTTCGGATCATTTCACTCTTGAAACAGAATGTTTTGGTGAGCTTTAAATTATCATCTCTATCTCGCAAAACTGAGCTTTCACTTCCTAACGAAGGTACGTAACTGCTCAAAATTGCGTAGAAAATGTGGTTCAACTACACATTATTTCATTTGCACAGCAAGTAGTACCTGATTTCATCTTCGATCAATCGCGACTAACAGTGCATAGACTCGTTTATGCTCGAATTACGATGCTACAATTGGTCACTCAGGCTTTTTACCTGATTTCTATTGAAATGGTATAGAAAATGTTCGTTATTTAATACAGAACATTTCACCTTCAGTAAAATAACACAGGATTTAAGAGAAAAAAGAACTCTCTGGAACATTGAAAACATTATTTTTTAGATTTCATTATTTTATATGAAACTTGACACATTCCTGTAATTTCTCACTTTTCATTCAATTTCGCTTATTTTTACGATTTATTGGAATGCTAACTTATTTTTTGTATGTTTTGTTCTGAGTAGTATCTGTATTCATGAATAAAATTCACAAAATGATATCAGGCGAAAGAGCCATGGCCGGCTGAGTGCTTGAACTTCAATGCTGCTAAGACGTGAATTTTTCCGCAAAAAGGAGGGAATCCGACCCGGTTCTATCTTTCTGAGGTGTAACCGTAAAAATGACAGGCCATCTTGACCTTTTTGGGGTGCCGTTGACATCGACCCACAATATTAGTCTACTTATTGAGTTGGCTGCAAAAAAGTTAGGTACATGGAGTGGTACAGGTTTGCCAAATCCCAACTCGATGCAATTGAGTCAATTTGATAGCGCCCTGCATTGATCGAGGCCACGATCTGCGGGGCGAGACGGAATGGGAAGTAGTCCTCGAATCATTATGCAAAGCAGTCATGCTAGCGAAGTAGGAGGTGGAACACGTGAGGGAGTGGACAGCCGCGTGACCTACGCCGCCGAGAAGCGATTTCCAATCAGAGAGGTACGCCTTGGAGGGCCGGAGCTTGTCTTGGTCACTGGACTGTCTTATCAGGTAACGGTGACCCTGGAACGTAAAGGGCTACTGAAGGGTCACCATGGATATTAGTCAGTACGAGTCTTGTAATACCCGTCCCACTCGGGAGGACACATTTGATGATTTTACCAAAAAAAAAAAAAAAAACAATGCAGCTGCCAAAACGGAATACCGCAATTGACTGGATGCCGAACCTGATACAAGACTTCAACTCTCTTCGATCAAACCTAATAACAAGAAATCGACTGATAAAAAAAAACTTTTTGAAAAAAAGTACCGACTTCAAAAACGAATACAAAAAAGTTTAAAATAACTTTTCTTTTGGAAGTCGGTGGCTTTGTTATTTATTTCATTGACCATTGCCATCGACTTCCAAAAGAAAAGTTATTTTAAACTTTTTTGTATTCAGAAAAGTTATTTTAAACGAAAAAGTTAAAATAAATTTTCTTTTGGATGTCGGTGGCTTTGTTATTTATTTCATTGACTATTGCCACCGACTTCCAAAAGAAAAGTTATTTTAAACTTTTTTGTATTCGTTTTTGAAGTCGGTACTTTTTTCAAAAAGTTTTTTTTTTAAAGTTACTTTTCTCTGGGTTAACCGCTACCTCAAAACGATCAGATCAATTTTTCACGGATTTTCGGGGCGCACGTTAGAGAGCCAAATCCTGCCGGCGTCGTGGGACTGTCTTATCAGGTATCCATGGCCCCGGATCGCAGTGGGTTATTGAAGGACACCGTAGATTTTAGTCAGTAGTGTCAGTACAAGTTTGTATGTCCTTCCTGTAGTCCTGTCCTTTCCTGGGTGGAAGGGCTGATCTGACGATTTTACCACGTAATAAAAAGACATACCACCAGGGGCATGGTCGGTGGTATGTGGTTCCCGCAGCGAGCTATATTATCCAAACGAACTGGAATGTTTGGGAAGTTAGCAAGTCTAAAATTACATTTAATTACCAATTCAGAAAAAAAGCTATCAGAATTATTTACATTATTTTATTATCTACAAATTATATCCACATTCGAATATAGTAGGAAAATACAATCAACACATTTATATATTTACATTGCAAACAGATCAAAATTAAATTAATTCAAAATATTATATTATTAATATTATTATATATCTTGTATCAAGAAAGGTAGGTTATGCTGTATTCTTGGCGATTGGGAAAATTACTGGCCACCACTCATGACCTGCGGAAAATTCGAGGTACCTACTACATTTTTCACATGGAATTTGATGTCATGACAAAGACACTAGCGCCGCGTATGAAGGTCATGAATGGTGGCGTGTATTTTAAAATTTAATAATTACGTGACTAATGTCAAAATGGTTGCGAGCGATACGTCCTCCCTCAAAAGGCGCCCCGCGCCGTCTAAATCAAAGAACAAACCGTTCTTGGTTTTATGTTGAATTTTGTCATTGCATATTATAATTGTTTAATACTATTATTTTACTTTTAAATGAGCTAATTATTTTTTTAATGCAAGCTAAGATAGTAACCTTAGTTACTCAATACTTTTTGATTGAATATTCAGTAAATATTGATAGATAAAAAATATAATCTCGGACGAAAAAATGTCAAATTCTTCCTGTTTTGAAAAATTATTTTTGGTGTATTTCTGAATGGAAAATAAAAAAGTGATTAATGCAGTCCAAATATAATCTTTCAGATGTACCATGGACATTTTCAAATATTATTTTACTATTATACCTTCTATGTAATTCGGTACCAAAGTATGACAAAAAGTAGAATTTTATGAAACATCCTTTGCAGAGACAAGGTTTTTACTCATTTATGTAAACAAATCTAAAAATTTGTTTAAAGCACTCCACACAGAAATAATCAAACTTTCTCGAGTATATATCTTTTTTTTATTTTTGGCAATGACATACCCAGAATCAGGTTCCAAAAGTCGCACAAAAACAACGAAACGTGTGAAAGCCCTCTTAAAGTGTTCCAGAAGGAAAATTACGGTCAGTTTACACCGAGACGCGCAGTTCAGTAGCGCGATCTAGCTTGGAGTAGAAAAACTACATATAATACCTATTCAAATATGGTGTGGACTGGAGTGGAGTGGTTTGGAGTGGAGTAGAGTAGAGTGGAATGGAATAGAATGGGATGGGATGGAATGGAAAGAAAGAAAAGGTTTTGAGTAGAGTATAGTGGAATGGAATAGAATGGGATGGAATGGAAAGAAAGAAAAGGTTTTTATTAGACTCACAATAGAATGGGATGGAGTGGGATGGAGTAGGATGGAATAAGATAGAATGGGTGAATAGAATAGAATAGAATAGAAT
The DNA here is from genome assembly GCA_954870645.1 of Agrotis clavis. Lineage (NCBI taxonomy): Eukaryota > Metazoa > Arthropoda > Insecta > Lepidoptera > Noctuidae > Agrotis > Agrotis clavis. The sequence continues at coordinate 25,803,244 of OX940930.1, forward strand.
AGAATCATTTATTCGCTAGAGATGGTTTTACAAAGCTGTTAAAATTGATGGGTGGTACAAAGACATCTCACCTGCAGTAGGCATGCGAAAATTACAGTGCTCTAATCCAGTAGCAATTAAATAGTACTGCCTCTGAACGACAGAGGGCGTTTATTATAAACACCTCAAATATTCTTGAAAAATAAATTCTAAATACAGGGATTATAATGAAACGATATGATTCATAAAAAACTTGGCGAGAAATAAGCGCTTCGCACTAAAAAATACATTGTTAAATTCCGACATCCACGCGAACGAAGTCGCGGGCACAGCTAGTTCTTAATATTACTGAGTAATTCTTAGGACGGTGATTCACCGTATTGGATTTGGTTTGGGATGTTATGATCATGTGGTGTATTGGGGAAGTAAGTAGAATTATTTCTGCATAGATAACTTTTCCCGAAACGGCACAATTTTAGAGAAAATTAAGAAAAACTTAAAACCGAAAAACCCGTATAAATCACGATTTAACAATGGTGCGAGGTTCATTTACGCACTAAAATACTCTGCATAAAATGCGCCATCAATGTTCCTAACATCATTATTTCGTATCACGCAAGCGTAATTCATTTTTAACCGACTTCCAAAAGGAGGAGGTTCTCAATTCGGATGCATGTATTTTTTTTATGTTTGTTCGGCCATAACTCCGTCGTTTTACCACCGATTTGAAAAATTTATCGAAATCAGACTGGCACTTTTTGACAAATCAACAAAAATCAACAAAATCCTAAAAAGTTTTCAACTTTGTCTACACCGATTACTCCGAGGTTTCTGGTCCGATTTCGATGATTCTTTTTTTGTTCGATACAGTATTTTTTTTTTGGGACAAACCCACCACACTATTCCCAAACCACTGCAACTCCTGAAAGCCAGAATCAACAGTGGCAACCACCAGAAAAGCGCCGAGACAATGAAGCTCGACGTGTCCCGGAGAATGAATTTACCTGTCTTGGATCCTGCACGAAATTAATCAGAAAAGAATAGTGGAGGAGTAGGAAAAAATATGTTTCCACTTCCCTCCATGCAAGCAGGAGACAGAACAAAACAAGGCCAATAGGCACAAAGGGACATTACAACTAGGAGAAGCCCAGTTGCCTAGCACCACGGGTAAAAATGACTACTAATATTAATGGGTCCTAAATTGTGAGCTGCTATATTTGATTCCAATAATAGGTATGGCAAAAACGCTTGAACGCACGGAAGTTTGTTCGAGTTTCGACAAGGTCCGTATAATAAATGACTCCAGATGTAGTCTGAACAGCATCCAACATAATATTGCGTTCGTTTTGCCAAAGAATACACTCCCAAAGAATATGATGTGCTGATTGTTCATATTCACAGTCAGGTGTCGAACATTGACAAAAAGGCGAGGGAACAAGCTTGAAGGAAAACAATTTACTTTTAAAGTTACCATGTCCGGTGAGAAATTGGGCAACACAGTGATCCACCTCCAGCCACGTCCTAGCCAGCCGCTCACGAACGGATGGAAAGAACTGGTAGAGGTGCCGCCCCTTGATAGAATTATCCCACCTATTTTGCCATTCGGATAAAAGATCCTCCCAGACGTCGCTCTGGGGTTTGAATAATCGAGATATCTTATCACGGTCACGTTGCGGTAGAAAATCAGCGTCAGTGGTCTCCCGTGCGGAAAAGTACATTGCAGCGCGTCGTTGCACTTCAAGATCTACTGGTAGAACACCAGCAAGCACCGGTAAAGCTTCAGTACTGACGGTCCTATACGCTTTACTTAAGAATAACAAATTCAAGCGCTGACTTTGAAGCAATTTACGTCGTGCCGCACCTATGGTGGCTCTATCGGCCCAAGCAGGTGCCCCGTAGCACACACAGCCCAAGTAAGTAGCCCCATAAATAGTTTTTAAGGTTAAAAATGACAAACCCCAAGTAGATTTAGATATTCTCGTTAGGGCATAAAAGTTATTTTTAGCTTTTTCACCAACCGTTTTTATATGTTCTATGAATGTGAAATTCCTCTGTAAGACTAAACCAAGATAGCACACCGATTGTTTTTTCTTAACGGGAACATTATTGAATTTAATACTAGGCCACGATTTAAGGTCATCCTTTAAAATGAGTTGATAGGTTTTTTGTGGTGCAAACGTCAGGCGGTTTCGATCGCCCCACTGAGATATTAATCGTAGGCAAGTGTCAGCCAAATTCTCGAGTCCAGCACGAGTACTGGACTGAATGAGCAGAAGGCCATCGTCCGCATAACCAGTTAAAGAACAACCACTTGGAAGAGGAACCGCGAGGAAATCATCGAAGCCTAGATTCCATAAATGAGGACCGATAACCGAACCTTGAGGACAGCCCATGGTAAGAGGTTTCGATACGGAATGATGTCCGAGCTTAAGTTTAGCGGATCCATTAGAAAAGTACGAATAAAGAAGATTAAATATATTTTTATAGCAACCACGAGCTTTTATCTTAAGTAGTAGCATTGGCCACCATGCCTTATCAAAAGCCCCGGAAATGTCTAGAAAGATTCCTACTACGTAGGGGAAAGGTGTACGAGATGATCCGTTGAGGGAAGATGATCCTTTGATATTGCAACGAAGCCAGTAGCGTTATCTAGTTGTTTTTAATGGTAAAACGTAGTTCCCGATATTCCTCCGCCTCAGTCAAAAGTAGTGGTGTCGAGAGTGACAATTAAATTTTTTGAGAAAAAAAACAAATATTCCGTGACTTTGATCTAAGGTAAGGGTGAGTTGAAGTTTATATCTAATTTGTTCTAGGTACTTTATTACTAGGCTGTGGTATTAGTTAGCTTTGAATATTGCTCTATTTCGTTTTTTTAATAGCATGGTAACAGTTGAAAGCACATAGTTTAAGTTATCGAACATTGAATAAAAAAGTTTATGTTGGGGCAAGATGATTATGTTACCGGTGTACAAGATGATCCCCACGGATCTTCTTGTACACCGGTAGCATACCTACTATAACGGGGATTTTGTATGTTAATATGTTTAAGTTTATATATTTTTGGTTTAAGACTATGCCTCGTAATTAAAAAAAAAACTAAACGCGGATTGTGGTCGGAAGACTCCATGATCAAAGCACTGGATGCTGTTAAAAATGGCATGCCATATAGCACAGCAAGTAAACAGTTTGGGTTGCCTGTATTATCACTAAAAACGCGGGCTAAAGTCAAAATAAGGTGGCTGTCAGTACAATCAAATATTTAGGTGAAAAAATAAACACAGAATATGGTTTTATTTAGGTTATTCTCTTCCTGGATCCTGGGATCATCTTGCCCCTACCGCAAGGATCATCTTGGACACCGGGGTGTACAAGATGATCATTTGACAACGTTTTAAAAATGTGTTTTTTTAATAGTAAAGAATCTAAAAAATTACAATTTTGAGTATGCCAACAATAAGATAAATAAATTTACTATGTACCTATATAAGTATTTACATTTGCGCTAAGTAGAATATCATTTGATCTACAAGCAATCTCCCTTAAGGGAATCATCTCGTACACCTTTCCCCTACTTGTGCTCGGAGGTATTAACCATTTTTCTAACAGAAAGTGCCGCGTCAACAGTTGATTTGCCGACAGTAAAACCGAATTGATTTTTATGGAATTTGGGTCCGTCCGGTAACAATCGTGGGACGATAAGACGCTCCAAGAGCTTTCCCAAAGATGGTAATAATGTTATAGGCCGGTAAGACTTAGGGTCATCTGGTGGCTTGTCGCCGCTTTTAGGTATTATCCGTATAAAGCCATGTCTCCATATACGAGGAAAAACACCTTCAGCAATACACTGGTTGTAAACAATTAATATCGCGTCGGCCGCTGTTTTACACGCTTCTTTTATCATACGATTGGATATTTTATCTTCACCTGATGATTTGTTAAGGGGCAGCCTCCTGACAACATTAATGAATTCGTCAGTGGATGGAAGGTCTGACGCTGGTGATTCAGGCGGGACTGTAGCCCATGCTCTAATCTGTTGGTGGTAGTCAGTATCATTAACAGGTGAATCATCAGGGATAAGAGTATTTAATAAAACTTCCGTTGTTTCTTCAATACCGGTGGTGTGTTTATTATTTACTTTAATATTCTGAACATACGCGAGGTCGACCGATCGATTGGCTTTAAACTCATGATATAAAGGAGACCACGGACCTTCCTTTTCTAATTTATCCACTACTTTGCGCAGCAATTTACCCTTAGACTTTTCAATCGATGCTCTGTAACGGGACCTGGCAACTCTAAATCGTCGGCTAAGAGTGTAAACCTGCTAACTCCACTTTTGACCAAAAATGACATTTTGATGCAGTCTGTAAGAGAAAGTTAAGCCACACAGTCTGTAAAAGCAGCTACACACATTCTCAATGTAAAATCGGCAAAAAAGTGTGATGCGTAAAACAGCCACATACACTTAATTCAAATTGCGCGGCTAACTCCACGATTGACGCCATTTTGTATTGAGTTTTCGGCGTGACAACTTTCCGTGCAATAAAAATTTAGTTTTCGGTCAATTAACTCGATTTTTTCAAGGTTTCTTGGTTAGAATATAGTAGAGGCAAGCCTTTATTATTACTATTCAATTTTCGTTTTACGTCTAGTATCCAATAAATAAGTTTTTTTTTTTGGGTTATCCACTTGTTATCCTCTAAAAAAGTTGGCCGTAATCCACCACGCGGGCCCAGTGCGGGTTGGCAGATGTCACATGTCTTCGAATTTTTGGTTCCAGGACATGCCGGTTTCCTCGCGATGTTTTCCTTCATTTTGAGAGCAGTGGTAATGAAATAAATTACACAAAGTAATGCGCCTGGCGGGGTTCAAACCCACGACCTACAACTCGTAAGTCGGGACCGATACCACTGGGCCACCACTGCACTGCTGTAAACTGTGTACTTATCGTAATAAATTACAATAGTACATTTTTATTCAAGGGGTGAAAGTTACTTATTTAGTCCCGAGAGCAGGTTTGGCGCCCGTTATGTAGTGAGGGTGCTAATAGTTTTTCCGTGTTTAACGATGCAAAGGTGCCAAAGCCGTATGTAAGCTCAGTTGGAGCTATTAAATAAATACCGAGAAACATATAGTTTGCTTTATTCATGTAAGATGCGATTATTTATTACATATTAGCAACAGAATCACCATAGAATGTGCATAGAATGCAGAAGAGAGATATTGCAGTGCGCTGTCAGTGTTGCTTGTCAAAATCAACTGTCAACTGTTCATCACTGGAACGCTATTACGTTCCATATCTCTGACATCCCCCTTTCTAAGCGTAGCGCTTGGGAAGAATGACTGGCCGGCCACAGCGCGTTGTTTTAGGCAAGGCGAGTCCGTGATCCGGCGGCGGCGGCTGTGTTTCTGGCAGCGGTCCCAAAGGCAATAATAATCTTGGCGGTGGTTCTGGTGTTGTCATGAGCGGTGACTGTTCGGTAGGAGACACTTCATTCAACTCCGCCTGTTCATTATGAACCATCTTGTTTAGGTTTTTCAATGGTTCAGGTTCAGATACATTATTTAAGTTTCTCGCTTCAGTCATAGTACTATCTGAAACAAGAGCTGGTTTGTTATGTAAAGATGAGCTTGAGCATCTAGGTATTAGTGGAAGCGATCGCAAATGCCAGGTATTTCTTCGGTAAATTGACCCGTCTGGCTTCTCAACTAAGTATGATCTGGGTTCTGAAGTTGGAGCTATGATCTTGGCTGGTACCCAATGTTTGTGGTCCTCTCTCAACATCACCTGTTCACCACTATCAAATGTTTCTCCTTGTCCCTTTCCTTTGTCAGCATACTTCTTTTCCTTTTGTTTGGCAGCTTTTAAGTGTTTTTCAATATTTGTTATGATTTTTGGTTTGAGTAATTTGTGATTTATGGGTAATAATGTTTTTGTCCTTCTGCCCATTAGTCTTTGTACTGGTGAACCTAGATTCTCTTTAGGTGTGTTTCTGTGATGTAGAAGGGCCAATTGCACATCTGAATTTTCATCCAAGCATTTTTTCAACAGGTTCTTCGCTTCTTGGACATACCTTTCTGCCAGTCCGTTGGACCTGGGGAAATGTGGGCTAGATAATCTGTGTTGGAATTGCCATTGATTACTGAATTCTTTGAATTGTTCACTATCATATTGTTTTCCATTGTCTGTTAGTAGACATTCTGGAATCCCAAATGAAGAGAACCAAATTTTCATTGATTTAATGACTGTAGAGCTGTTTAGATTTGATAATTCATGGAAATCAAAATATCCAGAATATGCATCTGCAATGACTATGAAGTTTTTTCCCTTGTGATGAAATATGTCAGAAGCTACAATACTCCATGGAAGTTTAGGTACTTCTTGCAATAATATTGTTTCCATTGGTTTGTCTTTTTGTGTTTTTAAGCAAGTCTGACAACTTCTTACATAATCTTGCACATCACTGCTCATGTTAGGCCAGAATACGTTGTCTCTTGCAAGCTGTAGTGTACCCACTGTTGATTTATGGCTAAGATGACAATGCTTTAGTATAATTGGAACCATGCTTTGGGGAATTAGGACTCTGTTGTTTTTAAATATCATATTGTCATATACACTTAACTGTTCTCGGTAGTACCAGTATTTTTTTGTTTCTTCTGGTAGTAATTTTATATCATCTGGCCAACCATTTAGTATGATTTCTTTTAATTTTCTTAGTTCTGTGCTTTTTTCAGTTTCATCTTTTAGCTCTTGTTTCCGGTTTTGTGAAAATGGCATTATGGCACATATTTCAATTTTTAACCGACTTCAAAAAAAGGAGGAGGTTCTCATTTCGGTCGGTATGTTTTTTTTGTTTTTTTTTTTTATGTATGTACATCGATTACTCCGAGGTTTCTAGTCCGATTAGTGTGATTATTTTTTTGTTCGACGCAGTATACTTGCAGTGTGGTCCCATAAAAATTTCATCCAATTTGGTTCAGTACTTTTTATTTTGTGAGCATTTTTATTGACTTCGGCTACTTGGATGATATTACTTTTTGCGTGTTTGTTACGCGATTACTCCGCCAATTGTGGACCGATTTTCAAAATTCTTTTTTTGTTGTACTAGGGATCGTTCACCTTAGGGAATACTGCAAGTTTCATCAAAATCTGTTCAGCAATTTTTGAGATAGGGAATTTTATTAGCATGAGTACGTGAGCGATGTTAATACCGGTGCCACGGATTACAAAATTCTAGTGCACATGTAAGAAAATGATGTATTTGACAAGAATTTGGGTTGAATATTTAAACTAAAAAGAGTAAAATAAAAAACTTTTTTCAAATAACCTACAAAATAACTTTTCTTTCGGAAGTCGGTGGCAAAAAAATTTAACCGACTTCAAATCAACCACAAAAAAGGGTAAAATAACCTACAAAATAACTTTTCTTTCGGAAGTCGGTGGCAAAAAGACAACGAAATAAAAAAAACAAAGCCACCGACTTCCGAAAGAAAAGTTATTTTGTAGGTTATTTTACCCTTTTTTGTGGTTGATTTGAAGTCGGTTAAATTTTTTTTGAAAAAAGTTTTATCTTCGTTCATTTCTTGGCTGCTTAATTCCCTGCAGTCTCGGCTTAAGGTGTCTGCAATAAACAATTCTTGACCCCTTTTGTAAATTATTTTGGCATTATATGGTAGTATCTGGTACAACATTCTTTGAAGTCTGGGTGGTGCTTCTGATAGGGTTTTCTTAAATATTGTTTCTAATGGCTTGTGATCGGTCTCTATGGTTAAATCTTTGCATCCCCAAATATATGTGTGAAATTTTTTGCATGCTACTAAAATAGCATTAGCTTCTTTTTCTAATTGGCTGTAACCTTGTTCGGTCTTTGTAAATGCTTTTGCACAATAAGCTATGGGTTTGCCATTTTGCATTAGTACACCACCACATGCATAACTGCTAGCATCAACTGACAGAAGTATGGGGTCTTTGGGATTGTAGAAACCTAGAACTGGTGGATTTTTTAGCAGTTCTTTAAGTTGTTTGAAGGCTTCTTCTTGAGGATTGTCCCAATACCACTCTGTGTCTTTTTGTAACAGCTGCCGTAATGGGTTTGTAATGTGGGATAAGTTTTTAATGAATTTTGATAGATATGTGATTAGCCCGAGGAACCTTTGTAGTTCTTTGATATCTTCAGGTGTTTTTATTTTATTTATTGTGTCTAATTTTTCAGGATCTGGTTTGAGTCCATTGTTTGTAAAGATGTGTCCTAGGAACTTTATTTCCTGTGTGTTAAAAACACATTTATCTGGGTTCAGTTTGAGTCCAGCGTCTTTAAGCTTTTTTATGACTTCATTGGTTGTGGCTTCCAATCCTGCTTTGGTTGGATGGTGGATGAGGATATCGTCCATTGAGACCTCCACATTGTTTATACCTGTTAAGAGTGAGCTCATTATTTGTTGGAAGACCTCCGGAGCTGATGCCAGTCCAAATGGTAGTCTGAGGCATGAGTATCTACCGAAGGGTGTACTGAATGTTAAATACTTTGAAGTCCTTGGTGTAACTTTCAGTTGCCAAAATCCTTTTTTACAGTCAAGAAGGCTAAACCATTGTGATCCTGTGACTCTTGTAGCTATTTCTTCAATGGTATTTAGTGGGTAGAATCTTCTCTTCAAGTTTTTATTAATTTCTGATGGGTCAATACACAGCCTTATTTTGTTATTTTTCCTTACTACCACCATGGGTGAAACTGCTGGTGTAGGTTCTGTAACAGGAATTATGATATTATTTCTTACCATGTTATCAAGTTCTTCTTTAACTTTATTTCTTATTATATGAGGTACCTTCCTTGCCGGACAAATTGGTAACCTCGGGTTGTCAATCAGGTCAATATCATACTCATAATTTTTGAGGCAGCCGATTCCTTCAAAAACATCATTTTCCTTTGTTAGGACATCCACTCGCTTTATTAGATTCAATTTTATACATGTTCTTCTACCAAGGATCGGTGAAAAGTTTTGTTCAATCACATAGTATTTTATTTTAAATATTTTCTTTTTTATAATGGTTTCCATGATTGTTTCACCAATAACTGTCAATTTGTGTTCCGAGTATGATGTCAAGAATTTTGTATCTGATGAGGTAATGGTTGCTTTTGCCTTGATTGCTATCTTCTTTGGTATCACGTTGCACTGGCTACCTGAGTCTAATTTAAATAAGACTTTTTTATTTGTTGGCAGTAGTTCTGCTGGCTCAAACCAATCATCTTTTTCATTAATGTCAGATAAGGCTGATACATACCATTCATCCTTGCTGGAGTCATCTTCACTAGAGCTGTCTTTTTCCTTAGGTTTGTGAATTGCTTGAACTTTCTTTGACCGACAACATTTTGCGAAGTGGTTCAGCTTTTGGCATTTTGTGCATGTTTTTTGATATGCTGGGCATGCGCGAGGCCCATGTGTCGTGCCACACCTATTACATTCTGATGTCGACCCAGATGTCTGCTGGGTTGCCTTCATCTTTTTCTTAATTATCGCCACTGTAGGTGTTATTTCACTGTTGTTGTCCATTTTATTCATTTGCAATTTTAGTTGTTCCGCAGCCCTGCATATGTCAATTGCTTTTTGCAGATTTAAGTCATTCTCGATTAACAATCTTTCACGTGTCGTTTTGCTTTTTATGCCAATTACAATTCTGTCCCGCAAGATGCTATCCTCTAATTTTTCATAATCACAATTTCTTATTTTATTCTTTAGTTTGGTTAAGAACTCGTCAAAACTTTCTTCGTTATTTTGAATTATTTGATTAAAAACATACCTTTCGTATGTTACGTTGGTCTTTGGGATGAAATATTCTTCGAATTTCTTTTTGATAGTTTCTAAGCTCTGAGATTCTTTTTCTGTCAGGCCAAACGTATTGTAAATGATGGCCGCTTCTGGTCCAATTGCGCTCATGAACATAGCCACCTGAACCTCGGGTGGTCTTTTATCCAGTCCTGTGGCTGTTGCGTACCATCCGAACTGTTGACTCCACAGTTTCCACGTCGAAGCATTTGTTCCGCCATTTTCTATGACAATCGGTTTCGGCGGTCTTATTCCTGTGCCGCCGGCACTCGTCGTATTTTCTTCATTATTCATTGTTGTCATTGTTTCGGCACCATGTAAGCTCAGTTGGAGCTATTAAATAAATACCGAGAAACATATAGTTTGCTTTATTCATGTAAGATGCGATTATTTATTACATATTAGCAACAGAATCACCATAGAATGTGCATAGAATGCAGAAGAGAGATATTGCAGTGCGCTGTCAGTGTTGCTTGTCAAAATCAACTGTCAACTGTTCATCACTGGAACGCTATTACGTTCCATATCTCTGACACCGTAATCCGTATCTGAACAAGCCAAAAGTGGCTTGCTCAGATACGGATCGGCCCGTGAACCCGTTTTCCCAGAGACAGTGGGATAAGTCACTGAGCAAGTTGACCGGAATAATCTCATTAATACGTCCACCAATACTGCGGAGCGTGCCCGCCTGCTGGCTGTGGGTGAGTGGTAGTTGGGCCTTTGGCTTCAGGCGCTAGCGTCCCCAACACAGGTACTATGCTGGATGACACAACCATCCGGGTCGCTACTTGTGTTTGGGCGCTCCTTGTGGGGACACAACGCTGTCAATGTGTTGAAATAGTTGACTGCCTCGGACACCGTGGCCATTTCTGTAGCAGGAGTGCCGGTCGGTTAGCACGACATTCAAGCTTAAACGACATAATCCGTCGTGCTCTTGGCACCGCCGGGGTGCCAGCCGTCTTAGAACCCAGAGGCTTGGCACGCGACGATGGGAACAGACCAAATGGTATGACCATAATGCCATGGAAGCTGAGTAGGTGTGGTGTGGTGTGGGATGCAACATGTGTCGACACCCTTGCGTCATCCCATCTTCCTAGTACAGCGTGTAGTGCTGGCGCTGCTGATGCAGGTGCTGAAAACTTCAAGCGGCGCAAATACATTGGTTTAGCTAGTAGCTATGTGTTTGAGCCATTAAGGGTTGAAACTCTAGGGCCATTGGGTCCGAGTGCTCACGTTTTTAAGGATATCGCCAGGCTATTAGTCGACTCTTCAAGTGACCAGAGGGCTGGCCTATTCCTATGCCTACGAATCAGCATTGCCATACAACGTGGCAATGTGGCCAGCGTTCTCGGCACTGTTCCCATTGCAGCGATGTGGACGTATTCTTTGACGCCCTTTGAATTTATATAAAAAGAAAAACTTAACAATCAGTTTTTATTTATAGTTTATATATAATATTAATATAGTAAATTATAATATAGTTATGTTTTGTAAATAAAGTAAAATTAACTAAACAATTAAATTTATTTTACTCTGGATATCTTTCGAAAAACCTGCTATGTCCACAAAATTAAACATTTGCTACCAAAAAAAAACAGATAAGTCACAAAAACACTAATAACTTATTAAAAACCAAATTTTACTATTTTATTAGTTTCTAGTCATGTAGAATATCCAAAAATACACCAACTGTATTTTTGGTTTTAACCTAAAATTTTAAAATTCAAAGGACAATGGGCAAAAATGTATGAAACTTGGTCCAAGATCCTCCACTGATGACACTTATGGGAAATGAAAGAATATGGTTGTGACATCATTCTGGCAAGAGATTATCAAAATCCATCCGGGAGTTCTTTTTTTATGTCCATTTAAGTGACTACTAACCTAACCTAACCTTACCTATTCAAACCTAACCTAACCTAACTTGTTTTGTTAAGCTGTAAATGATGGCCGACGCATATTGAACCATCTGGGAAGGCGGTTAGCTTATGCGTGCCTTAGACCCACTAAAAATACCAACAAGACCTTAAATAGCTAACCTAACCTAACTTTTTTTATTCAGCTAAAATTGATGCCCGACGCATACTGAACCATCTGGGAAGGCGGTTGGCTTATGTTTGACTTACACCGACTGAAAATACCAATGAGACCTTAAATAGCTAACCTAACCTAACTTTTTTTGTTCAGCTAAAAATGATGCCCGACGCACAGTGAACCATCCGGGAAGACGGTTGGCTTATGTGTGACTTGGACCCACTAAAAATACCAACCAGACCTTAATTACATAATCTAACCTAACTTTTTTTGTTCAGCTAAAAATGATGCCCGACGTATACTGAACCATCTGGGAAGGCGGTTGGCTTATGTGTGATTTCGACCCACTAAAAATGCCAACAAAACCTTAAATAGCTAACCTAACCTAACTTTTTTTAACAGCTAAAAATGATGCCCGACGTATACTGAACCATCCGGGAAGGTGGTTAGCTTATGCGTGCCTTAGACCCACTAAAAATACCAACAAGACCTTAAATAGCTAACCTAACCTAACTTTTTTCATTCAGCTAAAAATGATGCCCGACGCATACTGAACCATCTGGGAAGGCGGTTGGCTTATGTTTGACTTACACCGACAAAAAATACCGCAATGAGACCACAAATAGCTAACCTAACCTAACTTTTTTTGTTCAGCTAAAAATGATGCCCGACGCAGTGAACCATCTGGGAAGACGGTTGGCTTATGTGTGACTTGGACCCACTAAAAATACCAATGAGACCATAAATAAATAGCTAACCTAACCTAACTTGTTTTGTTCAGCTATTCATGATGCCCGACGTATACTGAACTATCTAGGAAGGCGGTTGGCTTATGTGTGACTTGGACCCACTAAAATACCAACGAGACCTTAAGGTCTGCTGAAGCTGAACAAAAAAATTTAGGTTAGGTTAGTTTTTTAAATAGCTAATTAAGGTCTCGTTGGTATTTTAAGTGGGTGTAAGTGAAACATAAGCCAATCGTATTCCCAGATAGTTTAGTGTGCGTCGGGCATCATTTTTAGTTGAACAAAAGAAGTTAGGTTAGGTTAGCTATTTAAGGTCTCGTTGGTATTTTTAGTGGGTCGAAGTCAGACATAAGCCAACCGCCTTCTCAGATGGTTCAGTATACGTCGGGCATCATTTTAGCTGAACAAAAAAAGTTAGGTTAGGTTAGCTATTTAGGGTCTGGTTGGTATTTTTAGTGGGTCCAAGTCACACATAAGCCAACCGTCTTCCCAGATGGTTCACTGTGCGTCGGGCATCATTTTTAGCTGAACAAAAAAAGTTAGGTTAGGTTAGCTATTTCAGGTCTCATTGGTATTTTCAGTCGGTGTAAGTCAAACATAAGCCAACCGCCTTCCCAGATGGTTCAGTATGCATCGGGCATCATTTTTAGCTGAACAAAAAAAGTTAGATTAGGTTAGCTATTTAAGGTCTCATTGCGGTATTTTTTTTTCGGTGTAAGTCAAACATAAGCCAACCGCCTTCCCAGATGGTTCAGTATACGTCAGGCAACATTTACAGCTGAACAAAAAAAGTTATGTTAGGTTAGCTATATAAGGTCTCGTTGGTATTTTTAGTGGGTCCAAGTCACACATAAGCCAACCGTCTTCCCAGATGGTTCGCTGTGCGTAGGGCATCATTTGTAGCTGAACAAAAAAAGTTAGGTTAGGTTAGCTATTTAAGGTCTCATTGGTATTTTTAGTCGGTGTAAGTCAAACATAAGCCAACCGCCTTCCCAGATGGTTCAGTATGCATCGGGCATCATTTTTAGCTGAACAAAAAAAGTTAGATTAGGTTAGCTATTTAAGGTCTGGTTGGTATTTTAGTGGGTCCAAGTCAAACATAAGCCAACCGTCTTCCCAGATGGTTCAGTATGCGTCGGCCATCATTTACAGCTGAACAAAAAAAGTTAGGTTAGGTTAGATTAGGTAGTCACTTTTAAACGGAAATAAAAAAAGAACCCCAGGACGGATTTCGATAATCTTTTGCCAGAATGATATCACAACTATGTTCTTTCATTTCCCATAAGTGTCATAAGTGGAGGATCTTGGACCGCTTTTGCCCATTGTCATTTATTAAGTTTTATCTGTCTCCTGTAAAATTGGGTAAAAGTGAGTTAGCAGGTTTACACTCTTAGCCGACGAAATGTATTTAAAGCAGAGGTTAGTAAGTCTCCGGTGACTTGACGTTTTTTAAGCTTATTAAGATGTTTACGCGCTCGACGATAAATTTTACGCTGTTCGGTTAGGTAGTCACACCACCAATCACATCTACGTACATTGGTCATAGGTCCGCGACCAATAGCAATGTCAGCACAGTAGGTGAAGGTGTCTGACATAATTTCAGCACTTTCTTCAGCTGACAGCAACTTCGATGCAGTATATCTGCTGTTTGGCCCCATAAAATTTTCATTTAGTTTGGTCATCATCATTTCCTAGCCTTTTCCCAACTATATTGGGGTCGGCTTCCAGTCGAACCAGATGCAGCTGAATATCAGTATTTTACGTGGAGCGACTGCCTATCGGACCTCCACAACCCAGAAACTGGGTAATACGATACTCCACGGTAAAACTGGTTGTCAGATTTTAGAGCTTCTGACTAACAGTAACGACTGTCAAAGATCTACAAATGACAGCCGGGACCAACGGCTTTACGTGCTTTCCGAGGCACGGAGGAAACTCGCTATGACAGATGGTCACCCATCCACAGACCAACCTCGGCAAGCGCGGCATAACCCGGAAGATCGGCCTATGCGGCTGTAATTATTTAGCCACGAGCTCCTCCATTTTATTTGATTTTCATTTAGTTTGGTGCAGTAGTTTTATTTTTAATAGTATAATGTGTACCTACATACCATGGGCGTTGTTATTACCGGTGCTATGGATTACAAAATTTTAGTGCACATGTAAGAAAATTATGTATTTGACAATAATTTGGGATGAATAGTGAAACTAAAAAGGATAATATATAAAAAACTTTTTCAAAAAAAAATGTAACCGACTTCAAAACAACCACAAAAAAAGATCAAAATAACTTCAAATAAACTTTTCTTTCGAAAGTCGGTGACAAAAAGTCAATGAAATAAAAAATAAAGTCAAACGGATGGAAAAAAATCTCACTCAGAAACTAGACTTGGTAGCTAAATAAGGATACAATTCATCTCTCAATCTTTTCATCCCACCTATTCGAAAAGGACGACTTGGTTCGCCTTTAAGTGCGCCCAAAACTAGTGTTTTCTATAGGGAACTTTTAGCGGGCAGGAATGAGTTTTTAATCCTCTTTATAAGTGCGCCGCAAAGAACTTTGCCGCGCACTTTTTGAATTTGGAACATCTTAGTGCTCGGCACCAAAGAAATCGAACGCAAATAGTGTTTGAATAAAGACTGACTGGAATGACGGCCCATAGTCACGCCGGGTCGCTGGCTGAATAAAAATTTTAGATTGTATGACAAGGGACAATATAATTATTTATATAAGTACTTTTTGGAACGAAGTTCCTTATCGCGCGTTGTGAAAGGGGGCTGGACGGAAAAAAATCTTAAAAGTTGTCACGACACTTTTTCCGACTGCGCGACGCAAAAGGAGGGTAATGTGTTTATTACCATGGAATGGAATGGAATGGAGTGGAGTGGAGTGGAGTGGATCGGATCGGATAGGATCAGATCGGATCGGATCGGATCGGATCGCGTCGGATCGGATCGGATCGGATCGGATCGGATGGGATCGGATCGGTTCGGATGCGATCGGATCGGATCGGAGTGGAGTGGAGTGGAGTCGCGACGATTATTTTTGTTGAGTGTATACAGTAACTTCGTTCCATCCGGGTGTCCCTTGACACCTCTCAAGTTTTTTTTTTGGGCAGTGGCATGGATGCATTAACTGTAGGTTGTAATTTAATGTTTTTCACGATGCGTTCACATGTTTTCGTCTCGTTCTCAATGGAATCTTTATATAATTTTCATCATTGCGAAAATGTCTCAAATGTAAATATAAGTTTTTAGTTGTTTTATTATTAGATAATTTTAATTTAGTTGTTACTATATGTTTTATTTAATAATAATATTACAATAAAATATGAGACGCTTTTTATTTTCTCATAGTGGGTGATGAAAAGTAGAGTGTATCACTCGGGCGCAAAATATATTTTTGGCTCGGGCGACGTACTTTGAATCCCTCGCTACGTTCAGGATTCTACTAAAGAATCCCTCGCTACGCTCGGGATTCTACAGTAGAATCCCTCACTTCGCTCTGGATTCAAAAAAGCGCCCTCGCCGTAAAAATATCATTTTTCTCCCTTGTCATACAATCTACTATTTAATCCTCTTTATAAGTGCGCCGCAAAGAACTTTGCCGCGCACTTTTTGAATTTGGAACATCTTAAGGTGGATCCAGACTTGGCGAGGCATGCGCTCCGCACGGCGCACAATGCATGCGTCGCAAGGTGTGTACCTTTATATTCGTGGCGAGGCATGAGCTACGCACGTGCGAGGGCGAGCCAACGTATGTCGGCAAATGCTTCAAGATCAAAGTGCGGAGCGCATGCCTCGCCAAGTCTGGATCCACCTTTAGTGCTCGGCGCCAAAGAAATCGAACGCAAATAGTGTTTGAATAAAGACTGGCTGGAATGACGGCCCATAGTCATGCCGCGTCGCTGGCTGAATAAAAATTGTAGATTGTATGACAAGGGTCAATACGTCCGTCGCCGTGGGCGTCCACCACCGCGGGTGGGGCGGAGGGAGGACACTGTCCTCTCTCGCACGCGGCCCGCCTCCTCCTTCACGAGCATTACTGCTTCGCAGAAGGAGGCGACCGCTTCCCACTCCGTCTCGCCCCGCAGCATGGCCGCGACCAATGCTGGGCGCGAGAGGTCTCCTCTCGCGGTCTCCGCCAATCGCAGCCGTGAGGACACGTCGGTGCTCTGCCCAAGCGGGGCAGTCTTGCACCGTATGCTCCATGCTCCACCGTGTCCTCCGGGTGATCTTCGCAGTGGTGACACCCAGGCGTTTCCTCCTTTCGCATCAGACACAGGTACCTCCCGAAACTTCCGTGTCCGGTGAGGACCTGCGTCAAGCGGTAGGTCAGGACGCCATGACTCCAGCCACTCCTCAAAGAGGGGTCCGTGCCCGGTCCTTTAACACCCTAGCTATTTTTTTTGGATTTTATTTTGATGTACAAAAACGATTTTTCTACAGTTTTATTATACAACATGTAACATAATTAACGCACATCCTGAAATTAGTTTGTTCAGAATCGTTTACTGAATCGATTTCTATCATTTTTAATATAGGTAATTTTTTTTATCAAAAATAATTAAAACTACGGAAATTATAGTCGCATCACCCCCGTACAGTCAAAACAAACTAAGATAGACCGTAAATCAAGACAACAAGACATTAAAGTGCTATTTTATTTGTATAAATACAAATTCCGTGATTCAATACAAAATAAAGAAAAAAAACCTTACTGCAAAATAACTAAATAAATAACAAATAAAAAACAAAAAAATATTTACATGTTATATTAAAAATTCAATATATGTATGTATTATTATAATCATGGGATTATTAGGCAGGTGTCAGATGTTGTCAGTGGAAATATGAATAACACTCGGCTGCTGCTAGTATTTGGCCCTTTATTTTGTTCAAAAATAACAGCGAAAATACAGGATCAATTTATATTAATATGATAAGAGTTTCTACGAATAATCTATCACACAGAGTCATGTCGAGAGAACAGACAAAAGACAGAAAGGTGACATTGACAGTGACATAAGATGCGTTCCATTAACATGCAAAAATATACAATCCAACACTTCCCCTTATGTTTTACATGTTTCAGTCTGACACATTCATAATCTAAGTCTTATATCACATTAAATTCAATTTACATTCAAATTATTAATATAAAGTCATAATGTCCCAATAAAATAATCTAGTCACAAATGTAGAGTCACTAAACTCTCAACAAATAACACAGGACAACACAATTCAACTTAATTTTACATCTAACTTATCCCTCACATTCAGGAAGTCCGTAAACATTTTGTGTTTGGTAGAGCATAAAGATTTTGTCAAAATATCTGCAGTCATCATATCAGTTGACAAGTAATTTACAGTTAAAAATTCATTCTGTATCAAATCTTTGACAAAATGGTATCTTACATCTATATGTTTTGTACGTTTGTGGCAAAACTCTACAATTTTCAAAAGTTTTATAGCACTCTGATTGTCATTGTACAACTCTATATCTATTTTGATATCTATTACTTCGTTCAAAAAACTTTTAATAAAACATAGTTCTTTACAAACATCTCCAATCGCTAAATATTCGGCTTCGGTACTTGAGAGTGCCACGCATTTTTGTTTGCGAGATTCCCAGTTTATTACATTTTTCCCTAGTCTTACTACATAGCCTGAATACGATTTTCTATCTACTTTATCGTTTGCCCAATCGGCATCTGCAAAGGCAGTCATTAAATTTAAATTATGGCATCTATAAAAACATAGACCATAGTTTAAAGTCCCTGCCAGGTATCTAAGGATGCGTTTTGCTGCAAGCCAGTGCGTCTTATCAAAACCGTGATTAAATTGGCTCAGTTGACTACATGAATACGATATGTCTGGGCGCGTACACACAGACAAGTACATAAGACTACCAAGAAGCTCTCTGTACCTATATTTTTCATCATCTAGACAGTCCTTACTCCTTTGGATCTGTCTTCTCTAACCTACTATTACATACCATAGGGGTAGAGACAGGCTTACAATCCTGCATACCAAACCTTACAAGCAGCCTTTTGATATATTCAGACTGATCTAGAATTAAAGTACCTTTAGATCTATCCCGAGTTACAGTCATACCTAGACAGTTCCTTAGGGGACCTAAGTTCTTGACAGTAAACTCACGTTCCAAGAGCTTATACAAATTAGATTTAATAGTAGCGCTATTTGTAAAAATATAAAAATCATCTACATATAGCGAAACCACTGTCAGTTCTTTGCCACATTTGTTCACATAAACACATGGTTCAGTTTTCGTTTGTACAAAACCATTCGCAGTCAAAAGATCATTCACCTTTAAGTTCCACATTCTACTAGATTGTTTGAGACCATAAATACTTTTGACTAACATACATACTTTGGTCTTATCATGTGCAAAACCTTCAGGCTGTTCCATGTAAATTAATTCATTAAGATTACTATTCAGAAAAGCTGTTTCAACATCCCAATGTTCAATATCTAAATTTAAATCATTTGCAAGAGAAAATAATATTCTAAGGGCAGAGTGTCTTACAACAGGCGAGAAAGTCTCATTGTAATCAATACCTTCCTTTTGTGAAAAACCTCTAGCAACGAGACGTGCCTTATGCTTACACCTACCTGAAGAATCATATTTCAATTTATACACCCATTTGCACTTGACAATATTGGTATCTTTAGGACGCTCTACCAACTTCCATACTTTATTTTGCATGATAGAGTCATATTCCCTATGCATAGCCTCCTGCCAATCCATACTGTCAGGAGAGGACATAGCCTGCTGGTAAGATTGCGGTTCAGCTTCTTGATGAGCGTACAAAGAGAAATCAAGGTCGTAGTCATCATACCTTCTCGGAACTTTCCCACGAGTAGTACGTACGGGTCGCGGAGTGACAGTCACGGGCGGAGTAGGTGCCCGACTAGCCACCGCTTCTTCCCCTGAATCTGACTGCTCGAGGAGCTGGTTGTCAGCGCTGCTGTCGCTGTCGCCGTGAGGAGTGCGCGCTGCGGAGCTCACGCAGCTCGAGTCCCCCTCGTCGCCAGTGCAGTACTCGACATCTATACCAGGAGCTGAAATTACAGACAAATCTCCTTGAGAATCTAAATTTTGCTTATCTGGACCTTCAGATGAGCCTTCAAATGAACCGTCATTATTATTGATATTCAAAATTTCATTACTAATTAATTGACTATTATTATTGCATTGAAATTGAATATCATTACTGTAAATGTCAAAATTGTTAAAATATTTATTATTCAACAAATTAATATTTTTCTTAATAACATTATCACAGTCTTTGTAAAACTTATTTTCTAAAAATATCACATCTCTCGACATAGTTATCTTCCTCGGATCTGAGGGATCTGCCAGCCTGTACCCCTTTGTACACTCACTATAGCCAACAAAGATGTGCATCTTAGACTTGGCCTCCAATTTAGTCCTCTTTTGGGGAGGAACGCGAGAGTAGGCAATGCATCCGAACACCCGGAGGTGACCAAGATCTATCCTAGAGCCGGTCCACACCTCTTCAGGAATACGTCCTGCCAGAGCAGACGTAGGGGATCTGTTCTTCAAATATACTGCAGTCATCACTGCCTCTCCCCAATACTGCTGACAAAGACCTGAGTTCTGTAGCATACACCTAGCCTTTTCCATGAGAGTACGATTTAATCTTTCAGACACTCCATTCTGTTGAGGACAGTAGGGTACGGTAACCTGGTGAACTATACCTTCACTCTTAAGGTACATAGAGAACCTTTCATTGCATTACTCCTTACCTCCATCAGATCGCAGACACTTGATTGGCAAACCAGTTTGCTTTTCGACAAGAGCTTTAAAAGTAAGAAAATGGGACATTACCTCTGATTTATTCTTCATTAAATAGGCAAAGGTCTTCCTAGTGAAGTTGTCCGTAAATGTAACAAGATAACGAGCTCCACCCCAACTGCAAACAGACATAGGCCCACAAACGTCCGAATGTATGAGCTCTAGCGGTTGTGAAGTACACTTCGCCTCACGAACAGGGAATGGCCTGGCTGCCTGCTTCCCCTCGAGACATGGCACACACACCTCAAGTTCCCCCTGGAACATAATACTATTATTATCTCGCAGAGCACACATACTTCCGTATCCCAAATGTCCCAGTCTACTGTGCCACACACTTGCAGTAGGCACTGCAGTCTCCTTTGCGCTCGATGCCATCTGCAATTCATTCTGCAGAAGTGCCGAATGCACCATCTTACTCTGAACCTGTGGACAAGTCTCATCACTACCAGAAATAACCCCATTAAGCCTATAGACCCCATTTACTTTCTTGCCATTTGCAATACACTTGCCCTTTGAATCAAGAATATTACACTCTGTTTTATCAAAAATTACCTGGTGACCCTTCTCTGTTATTTTCGCAACTGATAATAAATTTGTGGATAAGCCTGGCACATACATTATATCAGAAATATTACATTTAACATTTTTATTTAACAATAAAGTGATATTACCTCTACCAACACAGTCAATCTTGTTATTGTTTGCAACACACACTTGTCCTACACTTTGTCTAAAGTCTTTTAAATGTTTTTTGTTGTTCATCATATGTGATGAGCATCCAGAATCAACTATCCAGTCAGATGTTGTGCAGAAAACTGTCTCCATCACTGCCAAGGTTTGTGATTCTCCTTTTTTCTTTTGATTTTGCTGATCACGTCTTCTTTTAAAACATTTAGACTTGATGTGTCCAGGGCGATTACAATAGTGGCAGACTTTCTTAGTAGCAAATGCCATATTGCTGTCTCCGGTAACTCCACTTGTCGTTATTTTCCGATGTTCTTCTTGTAGAAGTCGAGATCGAACCATCTCGCTTGTCAATGTAGTGCCAATGCCGATCGTCTCCATGTTAGAAACTAACGCATCATATTCTGTAGGTAAGCCGCTCAAAAGAATCTCCGCCACTTCATCATCCTCAATGGTACGCCCGATGTCTGCCAATTTTTGGACGAGTAGCATTACATTTTCAATGTATTCATTCATATTTGTAAACGAGTTAAAATCTATGCGATGAAGCTGCCGTAGAAAGAGCACACGCCGGTACAGGCCTTTGTCATCTAACACTTTTTCTAACTTTTGCCATGCTTCTTTCGCCGTTGTGGCATTCCGGACGTATTGAATTAAAGATGAACTTACTGCTAGGCATATTCTTGCTAAAGCTCGTTGGTCGCGGGCAGCGTCGACATCTGTACCTTCAATGACGCCCCACAGTCCTTCAAGTATGAGTAGCATACGCATCGTAAATTTCCACGACGTGTAGTTCGATAACGACGGGCTAGTGGAAACTGTCCGCACGGTAGGGTCTAAGTTTTTTAGACCCTGTCGTAAAGATAGACCCCAGAAATTGACCGAGCAAACCTTAAACCTCATGGCTGAACGACGTTTGCTACAGTTGCAGTCTTCCGATGACGCGAAGTCATATAGGCAGCTCAATAGACGGATATCTAAGTCCTTGCGACATGATCTGCGTCTCTTTAATACGAATCGTGTTAAAGAGACCATACAGCGAAACCAAGGCTCTAAAGTGTTCGCAAAGGACAAGTCTATTGGGCAGAGCCAGATGACAAAGCTGAAACGGGAGGATGGCAGCATAGCGTCGACCAAAGCAGAGGTTTTAGGCGAGATCGAGAGGTTCTATGGACAGTTATACACTTCGGTCGCAAAGCCCGTTGACCGCTTGGTAGGAGATCCCAGAGCCAAGCTGTCCCGACATTATACCGAAGATATCCCGGACATCAGTCTGTACGAGATTAGGATGGCCCTGAAGCAGCTTAAGAACAACAAGGCGCCGGGCGAGGACGGAATCACTTCAGAGCTTCTGAGAGCGGGTGGAACACCGGTACTTAAAGTCCTCCAGAAGCTCTTTAATTCTGTCCTCTCTGAGGGCAAAACGCCTGAAACATGGAGAAGAGGTGAGGTGGTGCTGTTCTTCAAAAAAGGTGATAACAGCCTATTGAAGAACTACAGACCCATCACGCTTCTAAGTCATGTTTATAAGCTGTTTTCAAGGGTTATCACGAACCGTCTCGAACACAGACTTGATGACTTCCAGCCTCCCGAACAAGCCGGTTTCCGAAGAGGCTATAGTACCATAGACCACATCCATACGCTGCGGCAAGTTATACAGAAGACCGAAGAGTATAACTTGCCATTATGCTTAGCGTTTGTGGACTATGAGAAAGCCTTCGATTCGGTGGAAACATGGGCGGTACTTGAGTCACTCCAGCGATGCCGTATTGACTATCGGTACATCGAGGTGTTGAAGTGCTTGTATAATAACGCCACCATGTCGGTCCGAGTACAGGAGCAGAGCACGAAGGCGATTCCATTGAGAAGAGGCGTAAGACAGGGGGACGTTATCTCCCCGAAACTGTTTACTGCCGCAATGGAAGACGCCTTCAAGCTCCTGGAATGGCAAGGACTTGGCATCAACATCAACGGCGAATACATCACTCACCTTCGGTTTGCCGACGACATCGTAGTCATGGCAAAGTCGATGGAGGAACTCAGCATGATGCTCGATGGCCTCGACCGAGTTTCACAACGGGTGGGCTTGAAAATGAACATGGACAAGACGAAAATTATGTCAAATGCCAATGTTGTGCCCACCCCAGTCTCTGTTGGAAACTCGGTACTCGAAGTTGTTGACTCATATATCTACTTAGGACAAGTGGTCCAGTTAGGTAGGTCCAACTTCGAGAAAGAGGTCAACCGCCGAATCCAACTCGGTTGGGCAGCGTTCGGGAAACTACGCAATGTCTTTTCGTCCGACATACCTCAGTGCCTCAAGACGAAAGTCTTCAACCAATGTGTGTTACCAGTGATGAGTTACGGCACCGAAACGTGGTCTTTCACTATCGGCCTCATCTCAAAGCTCAAAGTCGCTCAACGAGCTATGGAGAGGGCTATGCTAGGTGTTTCTCTACGTGATCGAATCCGAAATGAGGAGATCCGTAGACGAACTAAAGTCACCGATATAGCCCACCGGATTAGCAAGCTGAAGTGGCAATGGGCAGGCCATATTGCTCGCAGAGCAGATGGCCGATGGGGTCGAAAAGTACTAGAGTGGAGACCACGGACTAGCAAGCGCAGCGTAGGACGTCCACCAGCAAGGTGGACAGACGACCTTATAAAGGTCGCCGGAAGACGCTGGATGCAGGTCGCTTCCAACCGGTATAAGTGGAAATCAAAAGGGGAGGCCTATGTTCAGCAGTGGACGTCCTACGGCTGAGATGATGATGATGATGATGATGATGTAGTTCGATACGCCAGTCAGTTTTTCAACGTGGTGGGTTCCATACATGACAGGCTGTCCACCGGGAGCAGGTCCAGCCGTCGCCATCGTATTCTCTTGATTCGGCATCGCGTGGTTTCACTCATCAGACATATACCACGCAGCAGATCTCTGTGCTTCATGTGCTTGGGGCCATAACCTATAATCATGGGATTATTAGGCAGGTGTCAGATGTTGTCAGTGGAAATATGAATAACACTCGGCTGCTGCTAGTATTTGGCCCTTTATTTTGTTCAAAAATAACAGCGAAAATACAGGATCAATTTATATTAATATGATAAGAGTTTCTACGAATAATCTATCACACAGAGTCATGTCGAGAGAACAGACAAAAGACAGAAAGGTGACATTGACAGTGACATAAGATGCGTTCCATTAACATGCAAAAATATACAATCCAACAATTATGATTATAACATAATATTCTAATTGGGGTGTCTGAGGGTGTGCGTTAATTACGTTACTTGTTTTATGTATAGATATAGATTTCAATTATTCGAAGTAATAATTAATTAAGTTAACGCGCTACGCCGATATTGCAATCTAAGGTGTTCTGTAAAAATACCGAACAAGAATGTTCTTTTTTTGAAATTCATAATATCACGCGTTTGGATGATATAATGATCATAATATCATTAGGGGCTGATTTTTCAATAGCCAGATAACCTCTAACTGAGGAATTAAAATAACGGTTGGACATAAATATTCTATAGATAAGCTGTCAAACCGCCATTTTTATTCCTCAGTTAGAGGTTATCTGGCTATTGAAAAATCAGGCCTAAGTGTTTTAATGTTGGCAATAAGCTAATTGTTATAGTCCGGTAAACGGCGCATCACGACTTTAGAGGTGACATTTTTTTCCCCCGTTGGCGGCGCTTCACCTATATATAGGTGATGTGCCGTTAAGGGTTTTTGACAGTACTATCTTGTCATAATATTGCTTATTCTTAAAATCCTTTACGTTTGCATCGGTTTTCTCTTTTCTATTTGAACTATCGAGAATATCTGCCTTATAAAAGTGCAACACTGACCGTCAAAAATGTGTTTATGGTTTCGAAATTAAAATGTCAAAGAAAATGACGAAAAACGACAATTTGCGACGCCATAAAAACTGCTGATCTAGCGAAAAAAAAGAATTTTTGCAAACGGGTGAGTATTTTTGAGAAAATTACTGATTTGTTGGTTAATTATAATATAGGTAATGTGTATGCAACGGGGTTTTACCCAGAGGTAGGTATATTTCAATTTATATGTGATTTTCACTGAACGAGTACGCTTTAACGTAAAGTGGGACTTCCTTCAATCAATCCCATGTATTTGTGTATTGAATAGACATATGCACTTAATATTTACGCATAAGTTCCTCTATGAACGTAGCTTTCAGATAGTAACTATATTTTTAAGTTCCGTGAAACTTTATAGTCGTAATAATTTATTTAATTTTGTTGAAAAATTTTGCACCGTCGGCAAAATGTTTTGAGCCAGTTTTATGCCTGTAAATAAATATTTTTTTACTATGAGGTGTGTTTGTATTTTTTTTCGTATTTATTGGTTAATTATAATATTGGTAATGTGTGTGCAACAGGGTTTTACCCAGAGGTAAGTATATTTCAATTTCTATGTGATTTTCACTGAACGAGTACGCTTTACGTAAGTGGGACTTCCTTCAATCAATCCCATGTATTTGTGTATTGAATACACGTATGCAGTTAATATTTACGCATAAGTTCCTCTATGAACGTAGCTTTCAGATAGTAACTATATTTCTAAGTTTCGTGAAACTGTATAGTCGTAATAATTTATTTAATTTGGTTGAAATATTTTTCACCGTCGGCAAAATGTTTTGTGCCGGTTTTATGCCTGTAAATAGATTTTTTTTTACTATGAGCTGTGTTTGTATTTTTTTTCGTATGAAGAAAGAACCCTGCCATCGATAAAAGCCATAAAATATATATGGTCTGGATCTACTTTACGAAATAATAATTTTTAAAGTTCGCATAATGTTTTATTTCAACCATAGTCAATGTTTACCATTTAATATAATAAATTAGAGACGAAATGTCAACAAACACTTAACACGACCCGAAAGGGCCATTCATTAGCTCGTAACATAAACATAACTTGAGATTACGACCGACGCCCAAGTGTAAACAAAAAATACTTTGTTAAGTGGCGGCGTGTGCGGCCATCTGGCGCGTGGATTACGTCATCGCGTGCGCCGCGCTAACGCGGGAAATGCCTTCACCTATATATAGGTGATGCGCAGTTGAGCGGAGAGGATTATTAGCATGATAGTAGATAAAACTTTAAATAATTTTAAACCTTTTTTTTTATTTTCCTCGTAGGTGTAGTATAACAGTACCACTCGAGAGAAAGTGCGATTCCCGATCTCGGGTATTTCAAACGACACCCTCGACGGTAAATCGGTCACTTTCTCCTCTCGGTAAACAATGTACTATTACTATCAAGTTTTGCAATAAAAATAGGATGTCCGAAAATCGGGCTTCATAAAACACTGCGTTAAGTAAAAAAAAAAACACGTGATGAGCCTTTTCTGCTGAGAGAATAACTTTGAAGATCTGGAACACCTGATGTGGAACTCCAAGAGCCCAGCTATATTATACCATATACAACGTGTAACGTTAAATGCGCAAAACCTCTCGTGGGGTAACTCAGCCCATGTTACTGAACAATAATTGTTCTAAGACATTTGGAAATTCGCAAAAAAAAATTTGGTTGTTCATACAAAATGAGAAATTGATCGGGCCCATCAGTATGTTTTTTTTTTTTTTTGCTTATTTTTAAAAGTCAAGTCAGAACAAACTTTGTTCAGTTACATGGGCCGAGTTACCCCACGAGAGGTTTTGCGTATTTAACGTTACACGTTGTATAGGAATGATGTCTTCTGTTGACGTATAAACATTGAAGATCTAGAACATCTGACGAGGAACATCAAGAGCCCAGCTACAATATACCATACCTATACAGGAATGACGTTTTGTTCAGCAGCCTGGTGAGCACTCTCTGTTGACGTATAAAAATTAAAGATTAGGAACACCTGATGTGGAACTTTAAGAGCCCATCAGCCCAGCTACACTATAACAAATACAGGAATGACGTATTAGCAAGAGTTGTTCAGCCTGATGACGATAAGCACTTTCTGTTGATGTAAGTATAATAATTGAAGATCTGAAACACCTGATGTTCCAAGGATATATTCCCTTTATGTCGAGTCCCGTTACGTCGAGTCTGGAAGTCTATTGTTCTCCAAAGTATTGATATTTTACGCTTTCTATTACCTTTATGTCGAGTTTGGTGAACAAGTACAGTCAGGAATGTAAATTAAAAGCCAATGGCATAAAAACATAATAATATTAATACAAGTATAGGTGAAGATTACCTAAAAAAGGCTCCTATTTCTGCGTGCATGGTTTAAAGTAACCTAACACGAAGGACCTAACCTTCGAACCTAACCTGTCCGTGTCGGGGTGCCCACAAGTCCCGAGCTCGCTTCGCTCGCTCTTGGATCCCAAGTTTTCCCAATAACAATTCCAATCATTAATAATTCTAAATTATGTGCATGTATTCATTTCATTGGACGTGACTGTACTTCTAAAATATGATATAATTAAACTCGACATAAACCATATGACCAGAGGTAAGTCTCCAGGACATGACGGACTCAGCATCGAGCACCTACAGCACGCTGGTCCCCATCTGCCACGTGTTTTGGCCATGCTGTTCACGTTCTGCCTTCGCCACTCGTACGTACCGGATGAGCTGATGAGAACGGTCGTAGTACCAATTGTTAAAAATAAAACAGGAGACATTTCTGACAAAAACAATTACAGACCGATCTCATTGGCGACAGTCATCGCGAAGGTATTTGACAGCATGCTTAATGCTCAGTTAAATAATTCAATATCTTTGCATGATAACCAGTTTGGGTTCAGACCCAAACTATCCACTGACACTGCTATACTGAGTTTAAAGCATGCTGTCAGATACTATACGGATCGGAGTACGCCAGTATACGCCTGCTTCCTCGATCTGTCCAGAGCGTTTGACCTGGTCTCATACAAAGTGCTGTGGAAGAAGTTGCTTGATAGGAACGTTGCGCCTGAAGTAGTTAAAATACTCCGGCACTGGTATGGGAACCAGGTTAATAATGTTAGATGGTCGGGGGCTCTGTCGGACTCGTACAGGTTGGAGTGCGGGGTGAGGCAGGGAGGGTTGAGCTCACCAACGCTCTTCAATCTGTATATCGATGGACTTGTTGCTGAGCTCAGCAGCCGCCATGTCGGATGTCATGTTGATGATGTTTGCTTTAACAACATCAGCTATGCTGATGATATGGTGCTGCTGAGCGCATCAATAGGGGGACTCAGAGAACTAATAAGGATTTGCGAAACGTATGCTCATACACATGGCCTAAAATACAACGTTAAGAAGAGCGAACTTATGGTTTTCTGTGTAGGTTCCAAGTGTCCGGCGGAGGTTCCACCAGTAAGGCTATGTGGGGTGCCTTTGGAGCGGGTACATAAGTTTAAATATCTGGGCCATATTGTTACGTCCGACCTGAAGGATGACGCTGATATTGAGCGAGAAAGGAGGGCGTTGTCGGTGAGGGCGAATATGATTGCCCGCAGGTTTGCTCGCAGCTCCAAGGATGTGAAGATCACCTTGTTTCGAGCCTACTGCACATCTTTTTATACGAGCAGTCTGTGGGTGTCATATTTGCAGAAATCCTACAGCGCTCTCCGCGTTCAATACAATAACGCGCTGAGGGCACTGCTGCGGCTGCCTCGCTTCTGCAGCGCATCGGGAATGTTCGCAAACGTCCGTATTGACTGTTTTTATACCAGCATGCGCAAGAGGGCGACCTCGATAGCGAGTAGAGTGCGGGGCAGCGGCAACAGTCTTCTTACCGTTGTTGCCAACAGGTTGGACGGGCCTTTTATGCAGCATTGGCAGGCCTTACATGCACCCGTATATCAGGCGTGGGGCAGGTAAATCTTTATTTATTTGTTTTTGTATATTTTCTATAATTCTTATTTCATTTTACCTGTTGACATTAATTTTATTTTATTTTATTTTATTTGGTTCTGACATGTTAATAATTATTTCACAAATTTTAATGTTTATTTTAATTCGCAATTTTCACTTTATTACCTGACATTTTATTTTATTTAGATTCTGACATGATAATACTGATTTCACAAATTTTAATGTTTACTTTAATTCTCAATGGCTTATTTATTAGTTGACATTTTATTTAATTTTTATTTTAATATGATTCTGACCTGTTAGTAATTTAATTATTTCACAAATTTTGATGTTTATTTTAATTCGCAATTTTCTATTTATTTATTTGGTTTTGAATATTATTTTAGAATATATTTATTTGATTGTATGTAATATGGAATTATGGACTAACATTGTCTGAAATAAAATAAATTATAAAAAATTATATATTATAAAGGTAATAGAAGCGTGGTAAATAAACTCGGCATAAAGGGAATAGAAACGGGACAGAAAACTAAACTCGACATAGGGGTAATAGAAGCGAGACAAGGTTTTCGGCTCGACGTAACGGGACTCGACATAAAGGGAATCAACCGTTCCAAGAGCCCAGCTACACTTTAACATATTCGTCTTAGCAAGAGTTGTTCAACCTAATGAGCCTATCTGTTGACGTATACATTGAAGACCTGGAACACCTGTGGAAATCAAAGCTATTACTAATTTCACTGTGTAATAAAATTATAAAATAACATAAGCTGGGAGTACCTCCACGCAGTGAAGGCGGTAACAGTTTACTTATATAAAATCAGTTCGATTATCGATGACGACGAATATGAATAATAATTTGACTATACTGGCCAAAACTATCATACATTTTTAACGCGGGCTTTTAGTACCTATTGGGCATCAGACGTTTCAGATCTTCGGTTTTGACGATATAATTATAAGCAACAGGATCCGCGTACGAAGTCGCGGGCAGAAGCTATACCTATAGTGTGAATAACTGGATTGATTACTTTGACTATAACATATTATAGCTTTCAAGAGGCGTGATGCGGTGCTGTGCGCAGGTCCCAGGAGGACAGCTATTGATGAATAATGATGAAACTGAATCTTGGTAATCGAAGGGATTCGTAACTTTATTAATATTTTTACATTATCATGGAACAAGCATAAATGTACACTTAACAGTTAGATAGCTACTAATTTGATGAAATAATCATCACTGGCAAAAAGTAGCCGTAGTGGGTTCGAGGACCCCGTAGCAATAGCACGGGGTGGGAACGGCGCGCGGCTCGAGCCCCGTAGCAGCAGCACGAGGTGTGAACGGCGCGCGGCTCGAGCCCCGTTAGCAGTAGCACGAGGTGTGAACGGCGCGAAGCTCGAGCCCCGTAGCAGTAGCACAAGGTGTGAACGGCGCGCGGCTCGAGCCCCGTTAGCAGTAGCACGAGGTGTAAACGGCGCGCGGCTCGAGCCCCGTTAGCAGTAGCACGAGGTGTAAACGGCGCGCGGCTCGAGCCCCGTTAGCAGTAGCACGAGGTGTGAACGGCGCGCAGCTCGAGCCCCGTTAGCAGTAGCACGAGGTGTGAACGGCACGCGGCTCGAGCCCCGTAGCAGAAGCACGAGGTGTGAACGGCACGCGGCTCGAGCCCCGTAGCAGCAGGACGGGGTGTGAACGGCGCGAGGCTCGAGCCCCGTAGCAGTAGCACGAGGTGTGAACGGCGCGCGGCTCGAGCCCCGTAGCAGTAGCACGAGGTGTGAATGGCGCGCGGCTCGAGCCCCGTAACAGTAGCACGAGGTGTGAACGGCGCGGGGCTCGAGCCCCGTAGCAGAAGCACGAGGTGTGAACGGCGCGCAGCTCGAGCCCCGTAGCAGTAGCACGAGGTGTGAACGGCGCGCGGCTCGAGCCCAGCACGGGCGGCATCTGCCTGAGGGTAGCACACTGTAACCACTAATGTACCCGGGAAACAACCAGGGGTTGAACATGGACGAGGGTCGAAATTGTAAGTGTTGAACATGGACTAAACCAACTGAATACCAAATTGTATGAAGAACTGCCGGCCGGCATTCACTGCGACACAGCGGTGAGTACTTTTGTCGCTCGCGCATTGTCACAAGGCTGCATTTAGAGAGCGAGGCGACACGATAAGTTCAATGTGAGTGTCCTTTTCTCCGTTCCAAATGGTTCCAACGCTCTCACCTGTTTTCTTTCGAATTTTAAAGAATAATAGATATTTGTTTCTTATATCTGACCTCGCCTCTGTTTTTCTTTTTGATGATACTATATTTCAATAAGCACTAGTATCTCATCATTCTCAACAAATGTTCATAATTGCCTGTAAAGTCCGTTGTCAAAAGCGTCGTGCGAAAAAAGTTTATTTTCTTCTAATTCAGTTAATTTAAAAAATGTTTTTTAAATTGGTCCAATACTGGAGAAGATAATAAGCGAGAGCCAAAACAAAAGGACATTGCCCATTCTTGTATGGGACTTGGTCCAAATGCTGCCCAGGAATGGGAGTACGCGCGCTGTGTTCCTGGCACTAATGTCTGTCTATATACGAAATATTTTAAGAATCTGCCCTGGGGTTCCTGATTTATTTACATTTTTAAGTTGATGACTTTAATTTTGTCTCCATGTTTTTTTTAACGTACTTTACACCTGTCCAAATGCTACCCAGGAATGGTAGTACATGTGCTGTGTTCCTGGCACTAGTGTCTGTCTATGTACGAAATATTTTTAGAATCTGCCCTAGGGTTCCTGATTTATTTACATTTGTATGTTGATGACTTCCTACATTTTGTCTCCATTTTTTTTTATCGTTTTTCACACCTGTCTAAATGCTGCCCAGTAATGGGACTACGTGCGCTGTATTCCTGGCACTAATGTCTGTCTATATACGAAATATTTAAAGAATCTGCCCAGGGGTTCCTGATTTATGTTCATGTTTATGTCAATGACTTTATTTTTGTCTCCATGTTTTTTATTTTATTGTATTTTACACCTGTCCAAATGCTGCCCAGGACTAGGAGTACATGCGCTGTATTCCTGGGACTAATGTCTGTCTATATACGAAATATTTTAAGAATCTGCCCTGGGGTTTCTGATTTATTTACATGTTTATGTCGATGACATTATTTTTGTCTCCTTTATTTTTTTATTGTACTTTACACCCGTCCAAATGTTGCCCAAGAATGGGAGTACAAGCGCTGTGTTCCTGGCACTAGTGTCTGTCTATAAACAAAATATTTAAAGAATCTGCCCAGGGGTTCCTGATTTATTTACATTTTTAAGTTGATGACTTTAATTTTGTCTCCATGTTTTTTTTAACGTACTTAACACCTGTCCAAATGCTACCCAGGAATGGTAGTACATGTGCTGTGTTCCTGGCACTAGTGTCTGTCTATGTACGAAATATTTTTAGAATCTGCCCTAGGGTTCCTGATTTATTTACATTTGTATGTTGATGACTTCCTACATTTTGTCTCCATTTTTTTTTTATCGTTTTTCACACCTGTCTAAATGCTGCCCAGTAATGGGACTACGTGCGCTGTATTCCTGGCACTAATGTCTGTCTATATACGAAATATTTTAAGAATCTGCCCTGGGGTTCCTGATTTATTTACATGTTTATGTCGATGACTTTATTTTTGTCTCCTTTATTTTTTCTTATCGTACTTTACACCCGTCCAAATGTTGCCCAGGAATGGGAGTACAAGCACTGTGTTTCTGGCACTAGTGTCTGTGTGTATACAAAATGTTTAAAGAATCTGTCCAGGGGTTCCTGATTTATTTACATTTTTATGTCAATGATTTATTTTTGTCCCCAATTTTTTTTATTGTACTCTGTACCTGTTCAAATGCTGCCCAGGAATGGGAGTACGCGCACTGGATTCCGGGTACTAATGTCTGTCCACATACGAAATATTTTAAGAAAGTACTCTTGGGTTCCTGATTTATTTACATTTTTATGTTGATGACTTCCTACATTTTGTTTCTAAAAAAACCCATCCCTGGGCAGCGTTTGAACAGGTGTAAAGTACGACAAAAAACATGGTGACAAAAATGAAGTCATCAACATAAAAATGTAAATTAATCAGGAATACTTTTTTATTTTTAGCGTGTTAACATCATCAAATGAGTCCTCCCACCCCGGGCAGGGCGGGAGGGACTGTCAGACTTCTACTGACTAAAATCCACGGTGTCCTTCCGTGTGTCACGGTGTCTTCCTGTTATGTTCCGGGGTCACGGTAAGGAAATAATCCCGCGACCCCGGCAGGCTTTGGCCCTCTGACCCCGGCAGGCTTGGGCCCCGTCATTATACTGACGCTCTTTGAGGAGCGCGTGGGACACAACGCGCCGTCGACCCGGGCATGGTCCATGGTCGGGCAGCGAGTTGCCCTTTACACGCTGCCCGCATGCCCGCGCCTACGGTGGCCAGAGATCGTCTGCTGACGTCCGACGCCGCGGGCGCCTACCACTGCGGTTGGGGCGGAGGGAGGACGCTGTCCTCTCTCTCTCGCGGCCCGCCTCCTCCTTCACGAGCATTACTGCTTCGCAGAAGGAGGCGACCGCTTCCCACTCCGTCTCGCCCCGCAGCAAGGCCGCAACCAATGCCGGGCGCGAGAGGTCTCCTCCTATCGCCGCCGTGAGGACACGTCGGTGCACTGCCCAAGCTGGGCAGTGGTCTTGCACCGTATGCTCTACTGTGTCCTCCGTGCGATCTTCGCAGTGGTGGCACCCGGGCGTTTCCTCCCTCCCTATCAGACACAGGAACCTCCCGAAACTTCCGTGTCCGGTGAGGACCTGCGTTATCCGATAGGTCAGGACGCCATGACGTCTCTCCAGCCACTCCTCAAAGAGGGGTCTTACCGCCGCAATTGCGGCGTGCCGGCACCTCGGTTGCGACAGTCGTCCCCTCCATACTGCCCTGAGATCACGCCGGAGCTCTTCCCGCCGCGCCTCGACTTCTCGAGGCAGCGGGGTTACGCCCCGGCGCTGCGCCTCCACGCGCCACTCATAGACGCGCTGGAGGGCAGTTGCCTCCAGATCCCAGGGCAGCAATCCGGCAAGGAGGTTGGCCGATTCGCCGGCGATCGTGCGGTATCCCCGGATCATCCGGATAGCCATGACCCTCTTGCATGCGACCAACTTTAGTGGTCGCGTCCGGATGCTCAGGGCCCACACAGGGTCCCCGTAGAGGGCCATGGACCGCACGATACCGGCCGCCGGCGTACAACCTCCGGAATCAGGTTATTACTCAAATTAATATTTCGTATATAGACAAACATTAGTGCCAGCAACACAACGCACGTAGTCCCATTACTGGGCAGCATTTAGACAGGTGTGAAAAACGATAGAAAAATGGAGACAAAAAGTAGTAAGTCATCAACATACAAATGTTAATAAATCAGGCACGCAAGGGTACATTCTTAAAATATTTCGAATGTAGACAGACATTAGTTCCAGAAATACAGCGCACGTACTCCTAGTCCTGGGCAGCATTTGGACAGGTGTAAAATACAATAAAATAAAAAACATGGAGACAAAAATAAAGTCATCGACATGAACATGAAAATAAATCAGGAACCCCTGGGCAGATTCTTTAAATATTTCGTATATAGACAGACATTAGTGCCAGGAATACAACGCACGTAGTCCCATTACTGGGCAGCATTTAGACAGGTGTGAAAAACGATAAAAAAATGGAGACAAAATGTAGGAAGTCATCAACATACAAATGTAAATAAATCAGGAACCCAAGGGTACATTCTTAAAATATTTCGAATGTAGACAGACATTAGTGCCAGGAACACAGCGCACGTACTCCCATACCTGGGCAGTATTTGAACAGGTATAAAGTACGATAAAAAAACATGGAGACAAAAATAAAATCATCGACATTAACATGTAAATAAATCAGGAACCCCAGGGCAGATTCTAAAAATATTTCGTATATAGACAGACACTAGTGCCAAGAACACAGCACATGTACTCCCATTCCTGGGTAGCATTTGGACAGGTGTCAAATACGTTAAAAAAAACATGGAGACAAAATTAAAGTCATCAACATAAAATTGTAAATAAATCAGGAACCCCGGGATAGATTTTAAAAATATTTCGTATACAGACAAACATAAGTGCCAGTAACACAACGCACGTACTCCCATTCCTGGGCAACTGTTGGACCGCAGTTGGGCAATCTCCTTTGAGTTTCTACTGAGGCTATTCAAAGTTTGAGACATCTTTTTTTGTCATTATCCCAAGAGGATGCCGCCGAGCCGCTCGGCGCCATCCGAGAGAGCTCTTGCAGGACCGAGCTCTTGCAGAGCGACAGCGATAGTGTCTTGAAAGGATATGCGTTTGGTTTGGAGAGACTTTTGAAAATGAGGTATTCATTTTCAAAAGTCTCTCCAAACCAAACGCATATCCTTTTAAGGCCGTAAATCCGCTTTAGTGCCGTAAAATAGTGACTTTATAAAGCCCACCCCCCCAGTCTCTGTTGGAAACTCGGTACTCGAAGTTGTTGACTCATATATCTACTTAGGACAAGTAGTCCAGTTAGGTAGGTCCAACTTCGAGAAAGAGGTCAACCGCCGAATCCAACTCGGTTGGGCAGCGTTCGGGAAACTACGCAATGTCTTTTCGTCCGACATACCTCAGTGCCTCAAGACGAAAGTCTTCAACCAATGTGTGTTACCAGTGATGAGTTACGGCACCGAAACGTGGTTTTTCACTATCGGCCTCATCTCAAAGCTCAAAGTCGCTCAACGAGCTATGGAGAGGGCTATGCTAGGTGTTTCTCTACGTGATCGAATCCGAAATGAGGAGATCCGTAGACGAACTAAAGTCACCGATATAGCCCACCGGATTAGCAAGCTGAAGTGGCAATGGGCAGGCCATATTGCTCGCAGAGCAGACGGCCGATGGGGTCGAAAAGTACTATGTGTAGAGTGGAGACCACGGACTAGCAAGCGCAGCGTAGGACGTCCACCAGCAAGGTGGACAGACGACCTTATAAAGGTCGCCGGAAGACGCTGGATGCAGGTCGCTTCTAACCGGTATCTGTGGAGATCAAAAGGGGAGGCCTATGTTCAGCAGTGGACGTCCTATGGCTGAGATGATGATAAAGCCTACTCCTCGGTAAGGTTGCGGTTCCACTGAGGCCGAGTGCACCAATCAACTAACAACTTTAAATTTCGACAAACGGTTTTTGTAAGTATATATTATTGGTTTTTAACCAGAAGAAGACACTTTACGAAAGGGGCGCCCCTGAGGTTCGGTTTGGTTCGATTTTTAACAATAAATCGAACCCCCGCAAAGCGGGAGTGGATTTTTTTATTCTAAATGAAGCATTAATTAAAAATGTATAATTGTAATAATTACTGTTTATATAAAAAATACTACCTAGACCATCAATAAAAAACAAAAAAGTTTGTCAAAAGACTAAAATTAAAACTATAATTTAAAATAATTATGGTGCTACTTACAGTCCCCGCCACAAAGCCATAATAACCAACCGAAAGAACCATAACCGATTGCAGGGAGTAGAGAAGTAGAGACACAGAATAAATAATAGTAGAGATCACATGCCAGCAGGCGAGGTGGTCAGATGCGACTTGCGAGCCTATCTCAAATTAATAAAAAAACAACACAATACTGCTACACATAGTTTTAATCTTCAACTATAGGTACCTACTTGTAATATTTATTTTATCCAAAATTTAATATCAAATAATTAGTTGATGTGATTAAATCTCTTTCAGTTTTCACTATAACTACTCGTAAGTCGTCCCAGATATTATGTAATAACAAGATAACTGTACAATGTGATTCGTACATACATAAACTGACGCCTTCTTCCCATGGGGGTAGGCAGAAACTACTTACAAAGCTACAAAAACGACTGCTGCCTACTTCCTTACTATGGAAGTGAGTGTACGTGGTGTTACGTACTATGGAAGTGAGTGTTGGGTATGTCAAACGACGCTATGCTATGCTGTGCAATTGCGTTCGTTGTAGGGGGGTATCGTAGCAGGTGGTGCTTTGTCTAGCCCGTGCGTGTCAATTAATAATTCTGTGTCATACCTATATCACTTTCACTTAATCGACTAGTTATTATAAACAATGGCTAGTTATTAGTATGTATAATAATTGGACTTATTACTTTCATTGAAACATAATAAAGATTAGCTAAGTACGAATTTTCCGACTATTTCCCAGTTGCCGCAGATTTTTTTTGTTTGACGTCTCACCTAAGAGGGTTTTCAGAAGCCAACCGAATTAGGCTGTAAGTAATCGTCTAAGCCAGGACTCGTCGTCCGCACCGGCGCCGTCGGTGGCGGCGTGCGGCGCCGGCGCGGGCTAGTAGCGCAGGCAGTGCTCGTGCATGTGGTGCAGCGGCGCAGCGTTCTCCTTGTCGCGCGCGTAGTGAGGCGCGGGCGGCGCGGCCGGCGCGAACTCGGCCGCCAGCGCCGGCGCCTCGTACTCGTCGCCCGAGCCGTCTGATGCCTCCAGGTAGCCGAACAGCCGCGCCGCGCCGGCCGCGCGGGCCTCGCGCCGCCGCCCTGCGCCGCCCGCGCCGCCCGTGCTGCCGCCCGCGCCCGCGCCCGCTCCCGCCTCCGGCGCCGGCGCCGCGCCCGTCCCGAACGTGCCGCCGCCGGAAGCGCGCGCCGCGCTCACCGGCACCTTCAGGTTGCGACTCTCGATGTGGCTGTGGGGAAGGCGAAGCGTTAGTTCGGGCGCGCTGGCGAGGTTTCTTCACGGCTCGGGCTCTTGTACTGACTGTGCGTCTCGCAGGTGGTGCGCCAGCTGGTGCTGGTCGTCGGCCAGGAAGGGGCACTTGGCGCACGCCTTCTTGTTGTGCACCTTGTGCACGTGGGTGGCGAGGCGCTCGGCGCGCGCCGCCTTGTACTCGCACAGCGCGCACGCGAACGGCTTCAGGTGTGTGTTGAGGTGCCGCTTGAGGCACCAGTTGTCCACGCCCGACCACGCGCAGTAGCAGCAGGCGTAGCGCCGCTCGCCCTGCACATTGCACAACTCATGACATGTTACGAATCAATCGTTGCTAGCCAGTAAGTGTAGGTACATTATTTTCACCATAGGGGTTATAATAACTAGGTAGCCATCTAATAATAATTACAGTCCTCCTGACTGATTTTGGCCACGATGACGAATTGTAACAGAGATTTTATACAGAGTGTTTTTTTCAACTGGGCGTGGATGGCTATATGTAATGTATATCCGAAACTATGAGGAAAGAAACGTTGAAAGGATTCTCATGGCCGATTTTGACGAAAACTAAAACGGAATCATTAGATTTTAGAAAAATCAATAATCCTGGCCAGGAATCGAACCCGCTGATTTTGGAAAAAAAAAACACACCCTGTATTATTACACCATTCGACAGTGTTGCTAATGAGGATCAAATTCTGGGAAGTAATCATACACGGCAAATTTAAGGAAATAGCTGATTTTTATGAAATTGCTTTTGGCATGATTCCGACCAACCGGCTCGCATCGCGCCGCATCGGAACGGAGGCGTACGGATGCCGCGGCAGCCGAACGCGTCCGTGGGAGCCATATCACTACTGCGGTATGCGTTCTGCTGCCGTGACAGCCGTACGCGTGCCGCGGCAGCCGAACGCATTCTGCGATACGTCTCGACGCGTCGCGGGATGCCGACGGAGGTAATTATGCGTAAGTTGCAAGCAAATATGAACTGTATTTTACTGGTGATAGATTTCAATGTTCTTTACCGCATTGTAAAATGCCGTCCGGCCCGGCGCGATGCGAGCCGTTTGGTGTGAATCTTACCTTTATCGGCTTTATCTAAGCGCACGGCAGTGCCAGGCCAAGTTCCCGCGCGCATGCCGTGCTCTTTACACGAACGAACCGTTTCGAGTCACTTTTGACCCCCTCTGTAGCACAGTGCCTATTGCAAGTACAGAAATAAAATTTTACTTATGTAATAATTATATACCTACCATTAGTACAGAGTACTAAAGCAGTACTTATGCCAAATTTCATAGATGTAAATCTTCTTCAGTAGATCCTGTGATTCCTGGCCAGGATTATTGATTTTTCTAAAATCCAATGATGAAGTTTTAGTGTTCGTCAAAATCCGTGAAAGGGTGCTCATGTATTGACTAGCAATATCAATCTAAGATCAATGCGTATTTCCACGGAGTCGGATCGGATGCAGATGCAGTGCGTAACCGTTCTAACGCTCGAATTAAATTTGTACACAGTAAATTCACAGTTCACAGTGTTAGGTACAAGTACCTTGCGCCGGATAGCAGCGGCGGCGGGCGCGGGCGCGGCCGCCTTGTGGTGCGCGCCCGCGGCCGCCGGCTCCGACTTGCCGAGCGGCGGCCGCTCCAGCTTCACGACCGGCGCGGCGCGGTACTCGGGCGGCGGCGCGGGCGCGGCCGGCGCGGGCGCCGCCGCGGGTGGCGGCTCGCCCGCCGGCTTGCTGTAGTAGTGCAGCGCCGGGGGCGCCGTGCTCGGCTTCACGATCGAGGCGGAGCGCCGGATGCGGTTCAGATCGTAGGGCTGGTCGCGGTGCATTCGCAGGAAGTGTTTCTTCACGTGGTCGGCGCGGTTAAACTGCTTCTGGCACAGGTAGCAGTGGAAGGGCTTCTCGTCGCGGTGGATGTTCTCGTGGCGCGTGAACAGGTCGCGGCGGTCGGTGGCGTAGGGGCACGCACCGCACACGTAGCGCTTGCCGTCGCCGGCGCCGGCCGCGCCCGCGCCCCCCGCCCCCGCCGCCGCCTCGCCCGCCGGCGTCTCTGCACTCGGACGCCGTTCGTGGCGCATTGCCTCCACCTTGTTCTTGAGGCGCTGCAGGTAGCGCGTGAGGTCGTCGAGCGCGGGGTTGTCGCGCAGCAGGTGGTCGGCGGCGGCGGGGTCGGAGTGATGGTCGCGCGCCAGGTGCGAGCGCACGCCGCGCGCCCAGCCCGACGCGAAGCCGCAGCCCGCCAGCGGGCACTGGAAGGCGCGCGCCTGCGAGTGCGTGCCCAGCCAGTGCTCGGCCACGCGCGCCAGGAAGCCCACGCACTCGCAGTCGGCGCACTTGAACAAGCGCTGCGCTGGGTTGTAGGACGCGATGCGCGAGTGCGCCCAGGCCAGCGGCTCCTCCGCCGCCGTCCAGCGGTCCTCCGCGCTCGGGTCGATGCGCGGCGTGAAGTTCGCCTGCGACACGAACACTGGACATGACGCGGTTACTGTGGATACGGATAGGGTCCGTCGAGTTGGCGACTGAGAATGACCTGCAGGATGCCGGGCGGCGGGAAGCCGTTCTGCATGAGCGCGG
This sequence comes from Agrotis clavis, assembly GCA_954870645.1. Lineage (NCBI taxonomy): Eukaryota > Metazoa > Arthropoda > Insecta > Lepidoptera > Noctuidae > Agrotis > Agrotis clavis. Next base: position 25,843,516 of record OX940930.1, read on the forward strand.
CCAGCCCCCAGGCCGTGATGTGCTCCTCGGGCCGCAGCTCGTCGTCCAGCTCGCGCTCGGCCGCCGGGAACTCCACGCCCACCACGCCCACGCCCACGCTGGTCTCCTCGCCGTACAATTTTTTAGTGATCTCCTTGAACATGTCCTCGCAGTCCATCGTCAGCGACGCCACGCTGCCCACGCCCGTGCCACCTTCCATCCTCCTGTAAGCCTCTGTTTTCATTATTGCGTGTCGGGTAAGCCTGGAATTCACGACGATAGTTTGTTTGAAAATGAAGGAAGACTCTAGGGTACCTACTATGTATAATATTGTAGAAATTACTAGCTTCCGTCCGTGCCACGTGTTAAGTGGTTAGTAAATCATATTTAGGATGTCGTACCGTACCTCTAAAGATAAAAATATAACCCTCCTGGCGGAGTCGGGTAAAAATAATACAGAAACTAAAACTCGACTATTGAAAAATACCATCGGACGATCCTGTGACAAAAGAGATGCTGAAAATCTTAAACCTCAATTTTCTGCTTGTGAATATTCTCTACATTCTTTTCCTAACTTGCACACTATGTTTCATTCTAAGAGTTAATAAGACTGTAATCTTGGAACTCCGACGGAGTTCGCTCATAAATGTGTGAATTACTTGATCGCGGCATGTACCCATTCCACCCTATCCATTGATAACACAGTGGTGGGCAAACTTCATTTATGGGGGGGCAAAAAACAAAGGCGGACAAGAATTACGAGGAAAAATTCATTTTGTGTTGAAACTGTTAATCCTAAGAATATTATTACAGCGTTAGCATAAAAATGATAAAATAGAAATAGGCATGTTGAGTGTACAAACAGATCTAATTGGTCCGTCAATTAGAGTTTTGAAGAATACTGGACGCTTTTAACAAAAACAACAAATTGTTTTTGTTGAATCAATGCATATTAATTTACAAAAAAGAAAAATAACTTGCATCAAAATTCCAGAGACGCGGTCAGAAGCAAGTAAAACCTATAGGTACCTTAGCAATTTTTAAAGCGAAGTATTTTTGTCAATTTTATTTTTGCGTAACAAACGAAAAAATATGTTAGGTACCTACCTAAATATTTTTTGATAGTCTAATAATTAAATGTCTAATAAGACTTTTTTTTGTCAAATTTTTTATTTACCTATTGCCCGTTGCAATTAAACTTTTATTATTTAAAGGCCTTGCCAGGCTGGAATGCCAGGTACAGCTTAGCCAGAACGTCTTGAAACGGAATTAATCTTTTTGTTTGCTGACAACGTCAAAACGTCAACATCAAAACTCAAAGATTTTAAATATATGAGTTTTGATGTAAACAAAGAACGCAGGTTTGTTAGATTTATTATTGTGCCATAAAACTAATGTAACTTAATAAGTGAAAAATAAAAACTAAATAAAATCATTCAAGTGCTGGTAGCGAGAGCACAGTGGCGACTTCCGGTTTTCTACTCTAATTTGCCAAGTTGTACGCATATGTTTATTTTATTCTTCTAAGTAGAATCTACTTCATACTTCTGCACCGTCAATTTTTTTATCGCCGGCCATGTACTGCTCATGTCGAATGGCCATCGTCGGCGGGCCTCAAATACTTTCATTGGCCAGAGCTAGCTGGTTGCGAAACTAAACTAACATGTAAATCCTCTATAACTACACCAGGTAAAAATACATTACTACACAACACGAAGTAAGGCCGAGACTCCACCAAAGCTGTGCGAGTCGAGATGTGTTTTGAACAACCAATAGAATTGCGTTATTCACACAGCTCCACTCCGCACAGCTTCAGTGGAGACCGCGCGTGCTGGCTGTGTCATATTTGTATGGCGAGACGTGAGATGTGTGCGGCGTGCTGTGAGATGTGAGCTGTGAGATGTGTGCGGCGTGCTGTGAGATGTGAGCTGTGAGATGTGTGCGGCGTGCTGTGAGATGTGAGCTGTGAGATGTGTGCGGCGGGCTGTGAGACGTGAGCTGTGAGATGTGTGCGGCGTGATGTGAGACGTCTGCTGCGAGCTGTATGCTGTGTTTTACAAAAATACATTGATGTTTTTTTTTCCATTGATAATATTTTGTTAATATTTCATTACAAATGGTGAATTTGAAAAGATCTAGTCTTAAAATGAAATATGTATTCCTCGGTAGTCTGTAGGACTTGGTAAAACTTTCATCATCTAACTCTTTAAACAGAGTAAAAAATTCTCCATGACTGGTATGGTAATTCAAGTGACTTCTTCTCCAAAACCGATGTTTTCTTTTGTTTAGGTAGTATAATGCTATCAATTCTGCTTCAGACTGTAGTTCTTCCTCTTCAAGTAAAAGGAGATACTTTTTTTGTAGCGGTAATAACGACATCATCTCTCCTGTTCAGAATACGTACTGAGCACTCAACACATCTCTTCTCGCACAGCTCACGGCACACGGCACACCGCACACCGCACACAGTACGCCGCTCGCAGCTCACGTCTCACAGCACGCCGCTCGCCGCACACCGCACACAGCTTTGGTGGAGTCACCCGTGCCGAAAAACAGCTCTGCGCACACATTACACAGCACACAGCACACGTCTCAGCTTTGGTGGAGTCTCAGCCTAAACGAGATTTATAACTTTTACACTATGCCCACTTTTTCTCACGAAGTTTTTCTTTACCGATGTCAGTGACGTCCATGATTAACTTTAGAAATGCATTGAGAGAGACATATTGGTACTTGCCCGGATTTGAACTCATAACCTCGTGCGTAAAAGGCGAGATGTTAACATCTGGGCCATCACGGATATTAGGTACTCAACACATGAACTTATACGTTCAGTGTTGACGGTACAATGTATTTGTCATTGAAGCCAATCAGACAGACGGGCCGGATCAAATATTAAGATGCGATCTCACTGGAGTGTCGCGGGAGATGTATTTGTAAAGAACAAATATTTGTAAAGAAGAATTGTATCCTCGCTCAGCGTAGTTCCAGTGGAGATGGCGCAGCGGAGTGTAGCTTTTGTCACACGAAACGTTGGGATGTGTTGCTAGGGATGTATTGCTAGGCATGTATTGCTAATGATGTGTTCCTAGTTAAGTGTTGCTGGCTATGTGTTGCTGGGGATGTGTTTTTAGAGATTTATTATTATTATTTATTATTATTCCATTTATTGCAGGCAACAATGGCCCATATAAAATACAAAACATAAATTAAAATTAAGAATAAACAATATACAAATACATAAAAACATGACAATAACTTTAAAGTGTTGCTAATGATGTGTTGTTAGGAATGTGTTGCTAGGGCGGGATCTATTGTCAGGGATGTATTGCTAGGGATATATGTAGCTGGGGATGTGTTGTTAAGGATGTGATGCTTATGATGTTTTGCTAGGGATGTGGTGCTAGGGATGTGTTGCTGGGGATGTGTTGCTAGGAATGTATTGCTAGGAATGTGTTGCTAATGATGTGTTGCTAATGATATGTTGTTAGGAATGTGTTGATAGGGATGTGTTGCTAGGGATCTAATGCCAGGTATGTATTTCCAGGGATATGTTGCTACATACATGTAGGGAATTAGGGATACATTCCTACCTAACAACTTGTTAGGTAGGAATGTGTTGCTGGGGATATGTTGATAGGAAAGTATTGCTAGGAATGTATTGTTAATGATGTGTTGTTAGGTAGGAATATGTTGCTAGGCATCTATTGCCAGGAATGTATTGCTAGGGATATGTTGCTGGGGATGTGTTTTTAGGGATGTGTTTTAGGGATGTGTTACTAATGATGTGTTGTTAGGGATGTGGTGCTAGGGATGTATTACTAGGGATGTGTTGCTAATGATGTGGTGATACGTAAGTTTTGCTAAGGATGTGGTGCTGGGCATGCGGACATCGAGTAAAGGGCAACTCGCTGTCCGACCATGGACCATGCTCGGGTCGACAGCGCGTCGTGTTCCACGCGCGCCTCAAAGAGCGTCAGCAAAATGACGGGGCCCCCTCTCAGAGGGCCAAAGCCTGCCGGGGTCGCGGGACTTATTTCCTTACCGTGACCACGGAACACAAAGGGCTATTGAAGGAAACGTGGATTTTAGTCAGTACAAGTCTGACAGTCCCGCTCGCCCTGCCCGGTTTGGAAGGACTCATTTGATGATTTCACTACTTAAAAAAAAAGGATGTCGTGCTAGGGTTATGATTGATAATGATGTGTTACTAGGGATGTATTGCTAGGAATGTGTTGCTGGTTATGTGTTGCTAGGGATGTATTGCTAGGGATGTGGTGCTAGGGTTGTGTTGCTAATGATGTTTTGCTAGGTATTTAGTGCTTTTTTTTTTTAGCGTGGTAAAATCATCAAATGAGTCCTCCCACCCCCGGGTTGGAGGACTCATTTAATGCAGGGCGGGAGGGACTGTCAGACTTGTACTGACTAAAATCCACGGTGTCCTTCTATAGCCCTTTATGTTCCGGGGTCACAGTGAGGAAATAAATCCCGCGAACCCGGCAGGCATTGGCCCTCTGAGAGGGGGCCCCGTCATTTTTGCTGACGCTCTTTGAGACGCGCGTGGAACACGACGCGCCGCCGTCGACCCGGGTATGGTCCATGGTCGGGCAGCGAGTTGCCCTTTACTCGCTGTCCGCATGCCCGCGCCTACGGTGGCCGGAGATCGTCTGCCGACGTCCGAAGCCGCGGGCGTCTACCATCGCGGTTGGGGCGGAGGGAGGACGCTGTCCTCTGTCTCTCTCGCGGCCCGCCAGGTATTTAGTGCTAGGGATGTGTTGCTAGGGATGTGGTGCTAGCAGGAATGTGTTGCTAGGCATCTGTTGCATTGCTAGGGAGGTTTTGTTAGGTATCTGTTGCTTTGAGAGGGATATGCGGCTAGGGATCTGTTCTTTCCGGATGTAGCAACCCTGACTAGTACCGTGTTACGAGTAGGGTAGAGGTAGGTCGAGGGAAAAAAATATGAACTAAATGCTCAAATAAACTTGGCATATTAAGCATAAATGAGTTTACGCCCAAATTATTACTCTGGAAATAAAAATATATATAATTTAGTAAACAATTAAGCAGAAATTGTGTTGTATGTTGCTTGCGATTTGTCACGAGGAATGTGTTGCTAGAGATGAGGTGCCAGGGACAGACGAGAGCAAAAACGCATCCTCGCCCCGCTCAGCAGCACCTCGGGTACTAACGCTCACAGCCTCGCGCTTCGCATCCCCACATGTGGCTCGGCTTCTGTTTTTGCCATTCGGCTACGAACCCATAAAATGGTATTATTCTAGTGACTCATTCTGATCCCGGGATGGTAAAGTTTGAAATAGATGAATTTGAATCGATGCCGGTTGCGTGAACATGAGCTTGTAAATGTTACGTTTGGGGGTCACAATGGATCCAGGCCCTAATACGACCTTATAAAAGATTCCCGTCAACGCAAAGGTGCATAAAGTTATTTGCACGGTGAGCGGCCATCGGCGACGGTATGGAACTCATATCTATCGCACAGTTAATGAAGTCCTGGTTGTTCCGCGAGCAGCCCCCTTCCTGCAGCTGCAGGCTGGCCCCCGCCGCCCCCCGCCCTGCGCCCCACGCCCCTGCCGCCGCGCTCTCGACCTCACACACCAGAACACACACTAGCCACCTTGCCTCTCATTACTTGACAGTAAGATTCCTCTTCCAACTTCACAATTCTAAGTCAGCTCTAAATAGTTCTGGAGTGGAACTACTGAGCTACAGAACCTAACTGAAATTGTAATAGTCGATGTGCATACAAGCAGCAAGACGCGGGGCGCGGTGCGTGGGGAAGCGTGGGCGCGGGTGCGGTTTGTAGTGGGGGGGGGGGGGGGGGGGGAGTCGCCACAGGTAACTAGAATTATTTGAAGAATAAGACTGCCACAGTCGTCACCGTCGCTTTATGACCTGATTAAAACCTCCCTGACTCAGTGTGATTCAATTACCTACATGAACTAAGCCCTATTGTAATTCAAACAGCTGGTTAGTTTTCCGGGACGAGGATGATTTGATCTGGTACGATCTGTCTGATAGAGCAACTGCATGCGTATGTAGACGTATCGATCGCGCGCCCCAATAGTGCAGGAGACGCGTGATGAGAGCGCACGGCGCGGGGGGGCGCGGATCGATCGCGAGTGGGGGCGCGCGCTCACCTGCGGCTGCCGGCGGTCGCGGCACGCGCGGGGGCGACACCTCAGCACCGCGCGGCGCGTCGGCCGCGACTGGCGCCACCCGCCGCCCGCCCATCGATCGCGTGCCCCCTGCGCCACCCGCCCGCCCGCCGCCCGCCTCTTCATTCACGGGTTGGTATCGACGCGGCGCGCGCTGAGTACGCGGTACGCGCTCACCGGTCGTACCGTTCCGCTTTGTCTCGCTATGCTCACGCAGAGTAGCAGGCTCTGCTGACGACAGCACCTTGTACAGCAGCAGCTCGGCCGCGGGCGCGGGCTCACTGCCGGCACTCGCAGGCCGCGATTCTGTACAGATCGATCGTGACACGCTGTTGGGACAATATTTTAGGCGCCTTTAAATCTAACATAAGTACATTGTTCATAATAGACACTACTAAAACTAGTAAACCTAAAAAAAATAATACTGACCAACTGCTCGTAAGACAACAAAATGAAGGGTTCCGTAGTTGAAAATCAACACATAGTCACAGAAAAAATAATAGTACTAACATAGTATAAAACAAAGTTGATTCCGTCAGTCTGTCGGACTCTATGTATGCTTAGATTTTTAACCGACTTAAAAAATAGTAAGTAGGTTTAGTTCGGCCTGTATGTTTGTCTGTAAAGGTGCTGTTAACTGTTGAGGACCTCTTGCCCCTGCTATCCGTCACCATCCTCAACCCTCGATGGCAATGATACCTCAGCTAGGTCTAAAGTTCTCATCAAGCTGAGTGAAATGAGCCCAAACACGATAAAGCTGTTGTTAAGGAACTCTTAGGACTGACTTCACAAAATAACAGGGATCTGGAGTTGATCTGATGATGCAGTTAGGCTGCGGTGGCGGCGTGAGCAGTGCGGAGCAAAGCTGTGCCGCGATTTACAATCAAATGGCTTGAAATGTACCTGGTCAGCAATATGCATCAGGCTATAATGTGATAGATGAAACGTAGCACAGCTCGTCTCCACTCTACTTCGACACGCACAGTGTAGGGTTCCGTAGTTGCCCATCAAAATACTTATGCGAACTAACTAAACTGATTCGCTGAATTTAATTTTCAAAATAAGAATTTTCAAAATTGGCCCAGGCGTCTTTGAGAAATCGGGGAAAATACATAGGTCATCATCATCATCATCAGCCGGAAGACGTCCACTGCTGAACATAGGCCTCCCCCTTAGACCGCCACGCCGAACGACAATTCGCCACTTGCATCCATCCGTTGCCCGCGACCCTCACGATGTCGTCGGTCCACCTAGTGGGAGGCCTGCCTACGCTGCGCCTTCCGGTCCGTGGTCGCCACTCGAGAACTTTTCTTCCCCATCGGTTGTCAGTTCTACGAGCGATGTGGCCTGCCCATTGCCACTTCAACTTGCAAATTTTATGAGCTATGTCGGTGACTCTGGTTCTTCGCCGAATATCCATGTTCCGGATTTTATCCCGCAAAGAAACTCCGAGCATAGCTCTTTCAATACATAGGTACCTACTTAAAAAAAAGATTACGACGAATTTAGAACCTCCTCCTTTTTTTGAAGTTTAGAAAAAAATCATGTTAGTAACCTACCTCAATATCATTTTTCAAGACCTATTCATAGATACCCCATACGTATGGGTCAGGCGAAAAATGTTTTTGAATTTCAATTTTAAGTATGGGGGCGACCCCCAAAATTAGTACCTACAAATACATCTACCTACAAAGTTTCAACAGGATAGCTCTTATACTTTCGAAGAAAAAAAATAAATATTAAAAAAAAAAACAAAAATCCCGACTGCGTAAAAAAACTAAAAAGAAAGAAACAAGCCCAGTAGTTTAGAATTCACTCATTCACACTCACAGTCGGGGCCCATTCAAATTATACCAATCAAATCTTCCCAAGGGGCCCCGACTGCGAGTGTGAATGAGTGAATTCTAAACTACTGGGCTTGTTTCTTTCTTTTTAGTTTTTTTACGCAGTCGGGTTTTTTGTTTTTTTTTTTTTTAATAATTATTTTATTTTACTATTTTTAGTTTTTGTTAGCATTTATCAGTCCAATTAAATTGAAAGATATAAGTTATAATTATATATTTTGGTAAACCATTTTTAAAATCCTTTAATTTGATACCCCACTTGATAGAATGTGAGAGATTTAAAAAAAAATATTTTTAGTTCGGAACCCTTTGCACGCGAGTTCGACTCGCACTTGGCCAGTTTTATGTACCCAGTGACACTCTCACGCTTAAGACGAATCTAACGACACCTCTCAAGTCGAAATCCATCAATCCATCAAGCCGTTTAGGCTGCAGAGCAACACGAAGAAAAATACACACATACATACCCTCGAAAAACATAACCCTCCTGGCGCAGTCGAGTAAAAAGACGACGGATATTCCTTAGTTACGTATTATGGTAAAATTATACTTGCCACATCGAATTTAATCGGGTTAAGTCAGGGGTTTTGATTTATTTTATTCTTTTTCAATTAGATTTTTACCGTCGTGGGTTTTTTTTTTAAGAGCATACACCATACACGAATTATAATCTATAATTATAACACTATATAGCGGCCCGCCCCGTGCTTCGCTTCGTGTTACAGAAAATGAGAATGAAGGACCGCTCGACCGATTTTGTGCAAACTTAACATAAAATAATCTACAAAAAAGTCCGAACAAAGCCTAAACATTTAGTTTGGATAGGTGAGCCCGTTCTTCAGTTGTAACGAAAGTAAGTAACCACGAAAAGTGGCATTGAAATAGTAGATTACGCAACAAGGGAATAAAGCAGTGCCTTACGTCACGGGCGTATTGAATCCCGAAGCGACACTAAGGATTCTGGGGTGAACCTCCGTAGCGCAGCGAGGAGGCTCAAGTGTTAATTCCCGAGTGAAACGAGGGAATTAAGCTATGAATCCTTAGTGTAGTGAGGGATTTAAGTTAGCCCAAGACAAAGGCAGCTTTATTCCTGAGGTGAGTACTCTGCTTTTCACACCTCCTGCGAGGAAATAAATTCGAATTTTGAAATTTGATGTGGTTCGACAACCTTCGACAGTGAAGTTGGCACCACTGCAAGCGATCAGCTGTTGCGGTGACCGGCGGCCGCCGCTGCTTCAACTCCTTCGTTCAAAGTTTTCATACTATGTTTTGTTTGAGATTACAAATTCAAATCACATTATTCCCACGGGAATAATAAAATTCAGTACAATATTATTGCCCGGCTCGAGCGGGGGGCAACAATACCTTGCTTTACGGCCGGTTTGCATGACATAGTATAATTGGACATTTACGATCAGGTGGTGTGAAATAGTAGATTATTAACCAAGGGGATAAAGCAGTGTCTTCTGTCGCGGGTGACGATTTAAATCGCGAGCTTAACGAAGGACTCGAGGTTAACTCTCGAGCGTAGCGAGGGTGTTAAAAGCTTAAATCACGAGCGAAGCGAGGGAATTAAGACGTGTCCTGAGTGTAGCGAGGGATTTAAGTTCAGCCAAGACTAAGACAGCTTTATCACCGAGGAAAATACTCTACTTTTCGTACCATTTGCGAAAAATTAACACAATAATAATAATATGAGATAAGCATTTATTAAACATTAACATTTAACATTAAGATTTAACATTAACATTTAACATTAACATTTAACATTAACATTTAACATTAACATTTAACATTAACATTTAACATTAACATTTAACATTAACATTTAACATTAACATTTAACATTACCATTTAACATTAACATTTAACATTAACATTTATTTATTTATTTATTTATTTTATTTTATCCTTTATTTCAGGCAACTATGACCCATAAAAACACAATACATATATATAAGAATAAAAAAAAGAATAACTATAAACTAATACATATTTTTAAAACAATCAACTTAAAAACTATTGCACACGAAGTGACGGAGTCGTGTTACGCTGCGAGGTGTCGCGTAGCCGGCCTCGAAAACGCCGATACAGCACACCTTTCGGCCAAAAATCTTCCTTGAGGCAGGTCGCTAAATACTGGGTTGGAACGCGCACCACGAACGACTTGAAATTAGTGTTATGGCGCGCCTCCAACTTCTCCACCCTCAAGGTCCAGTTGGTCTTCATTCGTATGTACTCCACAATGTCCTCAGTTTTCGTTGCGTGGTACAAACGGGACACGTACAGCTGCGTCGTCGGTACTGCAGGACGTAGCAGCGTGTTGGGTCCTACAAGCGCTGTCCCGCACTGGTTGCGATAAGAAGGCTTCCTCTTTTTTCTCTCCACCTTGATGAAGCCGTCCTCATCGCATGTGTCCTTTGGTAGACCCTGCTGTTTGAGGTCCACCACAGCGCCTTTGGTCGCAGTCGAATCTGACTGACTCTGCTTTCCCCGTTTTAGTTTAGCTGCTTGTGGTTTGGTTACCGACACAGCAGGTTTTGTTTTGGCGACAATTGCAGAATAGGCACATTTTGGGGTCGATGTACCTATTACACGCGTCGCTTCCCCGGCAGGTACGACGCAATCAGCCGAACACGATGCAACGCCTACATTCTTGACAGCCGGCGACGTAGACTCACTCGCCGACCGAAAACTGCAGACTGAAGCATTTTGTGCTCCACGACGTGTGTTCACATTGGAGTCTTCCGGTGACCCACTTGTCGGAATAGCGTTGCGCAACAACGCCACTTCGGCTCGTAATTCACCAATGATGTTATCTGATGACTCCAACTTGGACTTCAATTCGGCCTGGCTCACCTTCAGAGACGTGATGTCCTTCAGCAGCCTGGTGACGTCGACGTGGTCGAAAGTGACGGGAGGCAGCTTGTGCAGCTCCTTCGCCACAAAGTCTGGCACGTCATCCGGATCGGTCCTCTTGAGCAGGTCGATGATATCCTGCAGACTCTTTTGATTTTTAATCTGTTAAAAACAGGGAAAGAAAGTTGTACTGAATTTCATTCATCCTCTAGGGAGAGAATGTGATTTAAATGTGGAATAGTAGTAAGGAATTTGCCGCATTTTTGTTTTCTTCAAATACATTAACGTTAGGTTTATTTTAATTTATTTTTATAAATAATTAATGTTAATGTTTAATAAATGCTTATCTCATATTATTATTGTGTTAATTTTTTCGCAAATGGTACGAAAAGTAGAGTATTTTCCTCGGTAATAAAGCTGTCGTAGTCTTGGGTGAACTTAAATCCCTCGCTACACTCAGGACACGTCTTAAATCCCTCGCTTTGCTCGTGATTTAAGTTTTTAACACCCTCGCTACGCTCGGGAGTAAACCTCGAGTCCTTCGTTAAGCTCGCGATTTAAATCGTCACCCGCGACAGAAGACACTGCTTTATCCCCTTGGTTAATAATCTACTACTCGTATTTTGTAGGTTATTTTGAACTTTTTTGTGGTTGATTTTGAAGTTGGTTACATTTTTTTTTAAGTTTTTTTATTTTATCTTTTATATAGTTTAAATATTCAACCCAAATTATTGTCAAATAGGTACATAATTTTGGCGTTTAATTTTTTTGGTCAAGTGTGAGTGGTCCACAGAAATGTGTGAAATTGGCCAATTTTTTTTAATCTTCTAATCAGCTCTGTTTCATGTTAGGATCATTTCATTGTATTAGAAGAAAAAAATCGGGACGGCGGAAGTTAATTGGTCAAAGTTTGCAAAATTATTTTTTCATTCAAATTGTATGAATGACAAAATTACCAATATTTTTTAATGATGTTATTTGATTTAGTGTTGTGAGAGGATCATTTCGTTGTATCGGAAGGAAAATATCTGAAGTTAGTCAAAAGTACAGTAAAGTTTCTTCTAACAGCATAAAGTTTATCAGTAGTATACGTAATACATAGTCACTATTTCATTATCTTCTTCTTCTTCTTCAATCGGTCCCTCATTACTGAGGATCGTGGTCACTGGACCCCTTTACACGTACAATCTGCCTCCATCGACTCCGGTCCAAAGTTGCCATCACCACCTGCTGAAATTTGCTTGAGGACATAGCCTCTTTTACTTGGTCGGACCATCGCGTTGGCGACCGGCCTCGTGCTCTCTTGCCTTCGGTATTGCCAACAATGACCAGCTTTTCAAGGCTGCTATCTCCCCTTCGCATTATGTGGCCGAAATAGGTTAGAATACGCTGTAGGCAAACTGTAGACAATCGGGTCTTGATATTGAGCTGGGAAAGGATAGACACATTTGTGCGTTTGGCTGTCCATGGAATTCGGAGCATCCGCCTCCAGCACCACATTTCGAATGCGTCGATCCTTTGTCGTTCTCTTGCTCGGATTGTCCACGTCTCAACTCCATAGAGGAAAATCGGGAAAACTAGTGCTCTGACCAAGCGGGCCTTCGTTTTATAGCTTATACCACGATTCTTCCAGATGTTCTGGATTTTCATTATATTGATTCTGAAACATAACTCCGACAAACGTTTCTCCGCTTAACGATTCGCCGACAGAACGATTCATTTCTGGACGGTTTGTGCGTTCTTGGAAAGATGAACAATGCAGGAGAAGGTTATCTGCCGTGAAGAGAAAAAGTGAATAACATCATAACCCTCATTTTAATTAATCCTTTAATTGATATTTTTCTTATAGAATAGAGTTTGTCTATGTTTTTTTTTAATTTTGTTCAGTGCCAATGGATCGCCTTGGAATCCAAAACCAAGTGATTTGTTATAGAATCTGATTTCAATTAGAACGGTCAAAGCCCTTAAAGTTGCGAACGCTAGGTGGCGCTAAAGTCGTGCACGGTTCCAATAGTGGCTGGTCGTTCTTATCTGTAGAGGGACGTGCACAGAAAACTTTCAGCTTTTATTAAATGACGAAGGTCTGTCCGTCCTGCCGGTCCTCGGTTGGTCTTAGATTTGTATTTGTAATAAGAACACATTTTGAGCCTGCTACTAATACCGGGTTCGGGTTTAAACTAGAAATAACTCATTTTTTTGTAATAAGAAGGCGAAAGTCTTAGATAGTTTATTTTTCAATCTCGTGAAATGCATTCTTGATTGTCGTAGCGGTCCGTAGGCGTCGGCACGTGGTGTAGCCTCGTAGACACCTCCTGCGTACACGTAAATCGACGTAGCGTCGCGTAACGCGACGTGTAGCGGAGCCTGCTACGCCGTAGCTGTAGCCGAGCCTGCTACGCCGTAGCTGTAGCGACATCATGAAAATCATGACATGTGACTTTGCGACCCTGTCATCACACTGATAACGTACATCACATCGAATTATATTCATAATATTAATATACTAACATATTAATATTCACAGTCAAGTCAATTTGAGTTTAGCATTAACAATATTTCACGTGAATCATCATTATCGTCAATTCCTGCAACACTAACAATTGTCAAAAATTACAAAATAATTTAGGTAATGCGTAGTAGTTGCCTGCCCAGCAGCGAGTCGCAGCACCAGTGGCGGGCGTGAGCCGGGTGGCGGCGGCGGCGCCGTCACTGTTGTGGTTGGTTCAGACTATGTAATACGACATCATACTGAACAGAAACTCCTGCTACCTAATTGGTTTTCATCCTATTTTTTAGTTTCTTAGGTATTCTGCTTAGTAACAATATTTTTGTAAAAAAAAATCAATTACAAAAGTTATTAGTTTTTGATAAATGGCATCAAAAACTTGTTCCAATAGACTGGCGGCGCTACTCTGTATGTTCGTCGACGTAGCACCGCCCCGCCTCAGGCCAAGGTAAAACCCATCCTTTGGTACACGATTTGTCCAAAACCAAGAGTCGGTGAGTGTAGCCCCACTTGCCCCACTGTGCTCTCCGACCGTCACATGTTTGAACCGAGGCTCGGTTCAGACATTGATGCTCGTGTTTATTAGTCTAATCTTATTCAATGAGCTCATTGTATTTTTGTGTAATCAATTCAATTCATGCTTCCGCTATCGTCATTCATTTATATGCCAGAAGAGGAACAGCGCTGGTCACGTCCTGCGGCGTGCCTCGAGCGACCGGAGCGGCCGGAGCGGCCGGACCGACCGGAGCAGAGGAGCGGGGGGCTCGGGCGGGCGGCAGCGCGCAGGCGCGGGCGGCGTGCGGCGGGCGGCGCGCGGCGGGCGGCCGGGCGCGGCGCGTCAGTCGCGCCCCGACCGCGGCCCGTCCCCGTGCAGCCCTCGCCGCCGCCTCGCCTCCCGCCGGCCGCGCGCTCGCCGCATGCCGCGCCCGCGCCCGGCCGCCCGCTAGCGCCGGCGTGGCCGGCAGGCCGCCCGCCGCGCCCGGCTCCCGGGCAGGTGAGACCCGCACCAGCTCGCCGGCCGCGCGCCGCACGCCCAGCGGCATCGATCGGCGCGCGCCGCTCTGCGCATGTGTGGCGCTCACGTGCTGCGCGCGTCCTGCGCCCGCTCGGCGCCCGCCGCCTATCTTACAATTATGCAGGCGATATTGACCGGCTGCGGGCCCTGCTCGGCCGCTCCCGGAGCTAGCGGTGCCGGAGTGTAGTGGCCGACCTCTCGGCGCCGCGGCCCCGACGTGCGTGTGTCGTTGTAGGGCTCAGCGAGTGTACGAATGTTCCGACTGGAATGTATTGCAGAATGTTAGTGTTCGATATCGAGTGTTCAGTGACGTAATGTGTGGACGTCGGCGCACCGCGCTGCTGGAAGTAAGCTGGCGCGGCGTCGGGCGGGCCGCGCGCTGGCGGCAGCCGGCCGCGCAGACGGCGCGGGCGCAGGCGGCGGTTGTTTACAATGGTGCGCGGCGCGGGCGGCGGCGCACCGATATAACGTGGCGCAGTAAACACGCCGCGCGCACCTCAATGAGGACGCGCTATAAATACTCAGTCCCCCGCGCCCGCGCCGCCTGCCGCCCGACCCTCACCTACTACCCTCCAAACGCTGTTTATTTCCACATCCATGCTGATGCCCGTGTTTTCCGCGCTCAGCGGTCGCGTTGACCAGCCCGCTGCCCACTGCTCACTGCTCGCTGCCCGCTGCCCGCTGCCTGCTGCGCGCTGCCCACTGCGTGCTGCCCACTGCTCGCCTCACAGCCACGGCTCATTGATAACACACGCGCCGCTGTACCCATTCAACATAGATAATATTAGATCCATCACTGTCCTCTGTGGGATACACATTATTATTGAGTGTTTGATTTTCATGTCAATGCGTGAGTACAGCGGTCGTTGTACTGCCGCCCGACGCCCGCTCCACTCGTGCGAGCGGAGGTTCAACCGGCTTGAATCTCCATAAAACTGCTGCTGATAGTGCAGCGTGCGGGCGACACGTCATGCAGCGCACTCGCGGACTCAACTGAGTATGAGCACAAGTGTTGTGTCGGTGATAATGTACAGGCTGCGTTAGGTTGATGTGCCTCACGTTGTGAATGTCCACTGCAACGTTACGAGGTGCGGCGAGCTAGGGCGGCCTCGCCTCTCGCTTCACCATCACCTAAGGAGCGGTACAAGCACTTGCGGTCAAACTATGTACAGTAGAGAAGTCGCGAGGCGGCGCCACTTCCGGGGGCACCCGTGTGTCGCTCGTGTGACGCGCGTGTTGTGCGCGTTGATACTTACATTTATGATATCTACAGTACATTCAAATAATAACAAAATGTTTTCAGTTTAAATCAACTTAACGAAAACACGCTAAATTATAATAAGTAGTCGAATGAGGGTACCGCGGCCATAGAACGCAAAGGGCAACTAAAAGAACAGGGTGGTTATTGGTCAGTAAGACGGTCCCTTCCAGCCCGCCCGGGGAGAGGGGTCCTTCCGGGATATATTCCACCCAACAAAGAGAAGGTGGCGGGTGGCAGGAGCAGCGTGTCACTTGTTGAGCGGCGCGCGCCACGTCCCCCACACTGTCATCCGAGCCCGAGCTGCAGCTGCGGACGTTGCGGGAACCGATCAATTTACCGAATTTTGTTTGTTCGAATTTCATTACACCGAAAACTATTGACCGACATCTCTTTTGCTATATGCATTATTTGACATATTTTCAGATCATCGAAGTTTCATTAGCCATAAGTATTATTTTACCGAAGTATGTTCCGCCGATTAACAAAATAACTTTTTACTATTGACCGAAGCCTCTTTTAAACTTTTTTCAGTTGCCATATAATTTATTTGCCATATTTTCACCATACCGAAACAACATTTTACTGAAAAATTAAATTACTGTCATAAAAATTCAATATATTCTGCTACAAAACATTGTGGCGGAAAAGAAATGCTGGAAAGCCGACTTTACGTAGTCTTGTCTGCCCTACCCCTAGAGTGTAATTTAAAATCGCGTAGGCGCGGAGGGGTGGGGTGGCCCGCGAGCTGAGGAGCAGGTGGTTAGAACGGCCACCGCCGCGGCTGAGGCTGGCCGGCGAAGCCGGCCAGTAATCCGAAGCTGCGGTGGTGAGCGTTCAAATCATCTGCGACGATAAGCTCGCATGGGGCCACCCAAAACCCCGCAGCGCCGGAGCCATGACAGAAACAATGCTTGATGCATGTTGCATGCTTACTTGGCTGCGTGTTTGCTGCATCTTGCATGCTGCGTGCTTGTTGCATGCTTGATTGCATGCAACATGCTTGCTTGCTTGCTTGCATGCCGCATGCTTGCTTGCATGTTTTTGTGGTGCTTGTTTGCATGTTACATGTCTGTTTGTATGTTGTATGTAAGTGTATCACAATACAAACCTTTTTACAAACACAAGAACAATACAATATACAATAACAAGTCACAAAAGAGTATCAAGAATCACACTAAACGCGCAACAAGATTCGAAACACACGTGCTAGCCAGAACATCCCTAATAGTCCAACTATGTAATTAACAGCAAATGTCATTAATGATAATACAATACCCGTCAGAGTTATATTATCGATGACATTTGCACAATTATTTTGTATTGTCTACCTACATTTCAATGGCGCCTGCAAAAAATGTATCAGCAATAATTAGTGTGCACTAATTTCTAAGCGTATGGTGAAATGAAAATATGGCAATTAAAACAGTGGTATACTGAATGTTCGGAAACATAATACTTCGACCAACCATCGTTTCGAGTAAGTGTAACATCTGTAAAAAGTTTTTCGGCCAAATGAAGTGTTGGAGTAACGAAAAAAAACGAATAGATAATAGGTTAACTGAAACAGTGGCAAACGTGACTTCGATGAAGTATAAAAAACCAAATGAAAATAGTTGAAAAGTTTTCGGTCAAATGAAATTCGGTCAAACGATTTTCGATCTTATGATAGGTAACCGACGTTGCACTTCAACTTATCTTTTGTCTTCACATGTCACTTTACTAATTTGGGCGTCCATTAATCTTCATCAACGGTCACACTACTACTAAGTACACTTTCACGGGGAACGAATCTCTCGGTCGCGTGCGCCTAGGGTTACCATATGTAAATAGAGGGATGCCTGTCTATGGTACCTAGAATGCCAGAATTTTCAGAAAAATGCCTGTCTTAAGCAAAACGCTGAAGCCAACAGATAATAATAAAGAAGGATATTTTTATTACTTTTATATATTATTTACTTCACTGATATTTGTCAGAAGACATTATTTTTTTTAATACTTCTCTCTTTTCTAATATACAAACGTAAAAAATCTTCACAAGATACATGTTTGTAATTTATTAGTGTGTTATTAGTTCGCGGGCGCGGTATTTAAATAAAAATGCCCAATGCCGGCCGCACGCCTGTCTAAACCTTAAAATGCCTGTCAAATGCAGCAAACGCCTGTCATATGGTAACCCTACGTGCGCCTGATATCGTACAATGCCAACACTTCAGCTTCAAGTGTACCTATTGGTTTGGCCAGGGAAGGTGATGGTGGGGCAGGATAGACTGTACTGGCTGTCGGGGTGTTCACTCGACCAGCCTGGACGGTGGTCTGAGCGCAGTGCTGACGGCGGCGCTTGTTTCAGATGTGCAGCCTGGCAGCGCTGGCGCGCGGCTGCCGGCCCGCCGCCGCCGCCGCCAAGCCCTGCTGCCTGTGCTGGTGCTGCTGCTGTTCGTGCTCCTGGTCAGTATTTTACAGCCGCACTCATCTGTTCATTACTGCGGTGCTTCTTTCCGTTGTGGACGCATTGTGATGCATTTCATTTATGTCCTACTCATCACATCTACGAAGGTAGTGTTACAAACACTGCTCGTGTCACGATAGGAATATTAGTATATTACAATTTTAAGTGTCAAAACTTTTTCAAAAAAAAATGTAACCGCCTTCAAAAACAACCACAAAAAATGGTAAAATAACCTACAAAACTTTTCTTTCGGAAGTCGGTGACTATTTTTTGTTAGTTTCATTGTGTTTTTGCCACCGACTTCCGAAAGAAAAGTTTTGTAGGTTATTTTACCATTTTTTGTGGTTGTTTTTGAAGGCGTTTGCATTTTTTTTCATCATCATCATCATTTATTTATTTGCCAATAATTTTGAAAAAGTTTTTATTTTACTCTTTTTAGTTTAAATATTTAACCACAATTCTTGTGAAATAAATCATTTTCTTACATGTAAGAAATCCGTAGCACCGGTAATAACATCGTTAACATCTCTTTCATTCCTTCCCTATCTCAAAAACTACTGAACCAATTTTGATGAAACTTGCAGTATTCCTTAAGTTGAACGATACCTAGTACAATATAAAAAGAATTACTTAAATCGGACTTGTAGTTCCGGAGATATGCGAACACAAACATAACTTACTAAATCAGTCGATGCCGACTCCTTACTAGAGGAGTTGTACCTTCCATCATCAGCTCATCCACGTGAGATGATGATTATCAGATGCAAATACTTGAACAGCTTTAGAAAATATATGAATATGGTACTATGTGCCTATAAAATTTGAAGGTTGCCCTCGATTTCCCTGGGATCCCATCATCAGATCCTTACCTGATGTTCATGGGACCAATTGGAAAGTATACACTTTCAAACAAAAGAAAAATTTTCCAAATCGGTATAGGCGTCTTCGAGAAATCGGGGAACATACATAAAAAAAAAAAAAAGATTCCGACGAATTGAGAACCTCCTCCTTTTTTTGAAGTCGGTTAAAAATTAATTATTTTGGGTAATACACATATACCTAATTACTAAGTGAGCGACTGACTGTAAGTGACGAGAAATCAACAGAACAGTATCTTACAAACATTCATTTGTGTTACTTAAAATTATACAAAATGAGCAGCTTCATAATGTTTGAGCGACTTAATATTTGTTTAAGTGTTAACGTTACGTCCTGCTTTTTTTTCAATATTTGGCAAATGTATTATTTATACTGAGCAAAATTAATGCACTTCAAGAATTGTGACTTAGGTAATTTCATATAACTGTTACTAGCCAAACCCGATTTCAGGACTAGTTTTGCCTAGGCTAAACTAGTTCTACGACCAGTCGACGGAGGCCCGCTACGCGGGGCTCCTACTTCTGGGTGGTTTAAAAAAAATAACCACGAAGTGGTTATATTTTTCTCCTCTTCTCTCTCTATTCTCCTCTTCTAACCTAAATTGTCCTAGTCGGGGTGCCAGCAAGTCTCGAGTTCGCAAGAACTAGTTGAGCCTAGGCGAAATTAATTGTCCTAAAATCGGGTCCGAAAATATGAAATTACATCACAATTCTCAAAGTGAACTTTTTAGTAGTTCGTTATGTATAACCTCACTTAGAAAAAACGATTCTACTTTAAAATTGAAGTTGCCCTCTCTGTATTTCCAGTCGCTCACTTAGTAATGTAGGTAGTCGCTCGGATAAAATTTTAATATAGTATATTGAAATGGATTAATCACAATCCACTTTTTGTAAGCTCGTTCTGGATTTTATTATTAATCAATATTCGTCGTTAGTTTAGTTAATTTTTCGCTTAGGTACTCATATTCATACCGCTCAAGTTATTAATACAGTATGTCATCATCAGTCGCAAAGCTTTTTTTTAATCGCTCGTTTCCCCTTAGTTTATTTTCTTATAGTCTTTGAAATAAAACAAGTCAGTAACACCACGCATGTGATCCTCGGAAGATAGGGCAAAGGTTTATTAACAGGTACGGTTAACAACAAATATTGTATGCAAACAGCAGTTCTGTTCCTTTGTGAAAAGTGGTACAACTCAGAATGTAACAAGTACTACACACTACTACTACAGACTACGGCAAGCTTTGGCCTTCTAAGGGCTATCATAGTAATGTTACACCAGTATCAACAAGGCAATAGATTGTATTAAATATTTTTAAATAAACAGTTACATAATATTTCGCCTCAACTAGTAGGTAATGATAATAATTACAAAATTCTTAGGATCGAAAAACTGATTCAATGAATCAATGTACAGACGCCAGCAACCTACTACCAATCAATCTGTCAAATTAATTTAATATTTTTTATTACATTTCGGACGTTTTTGACGGACATTTTTTTTTGGCGTGGTAAGATCATCAAATGAGTCCACCCAGGGCAGAGCGGGAGGGACTGTCAGACTCGTACTGACTAAAATCTACGTTGTCCTTCAATAGCCCTTAACTTAACGTTGTGGGGTCACGGTAATTCGTGAGTACTGCGACCACGGCAGGCTTTGGGGCTCTAAAGGGGGGGGGCCGTCATTATGCTGACACTCCTAGAGGCGCACGTGGAACACAACGCGCCTTCGACCCGGGCATGGTCCACGGTCGGGCAGCGAGTCGACCATTACACGTCGCCCGCATGCCCGCATCTACGTTTTCCGGAGATCGTCTGCCGATGTCCGTCGCCGTGGGCGTCTACCACTGCGGCTGGGGTGAAGGAAGCGCTGACCTCGCCCTAACGCGGCGCGCCTCCTCCTTCGCTAACATGACTGCTTCGCAGAAGGAGGCGACCGCTTCCCACTCCGTAGCATGGCCTCGACCAATGTCGGGCGCGAGAGGCCTCCGCGTATCGCCGTCGTGCGGACACGACGGTGCTCTGCCCAAGCCGGGCAGTCTTGCACCGTATGCTCCACCGTATCCTCCGGGCGATCCTCGCAGTGGTGACATCCAGACGTTTCAATTCCTTCCTCATCCGACACTGGTGCCTCGTGAAACATCCGTATCCGGTGAGGACCTGAGACAGGCGGAAGGTCAAGACGCCGTTCGGGAGGTTCCTGTGTCTGATAGGGAAGGAAGAAACGCCTGAGTTTCACCACTGCGAGGATCGCCCGGAGGACACGGTGGAGCATACGGTGCAGGACTGCCCAGCTTGGGCAGAGCACCGCCGTGTCATCACGGAGGCGATAGGCGGAGACCATGCTGCGGGACCATGCTCGCGCCCGGCATTGCTCGAGGCATTGCTCGAGTGGGAAGCAGTCGCCTCCTTCTGCGAAGCAGTTATGTTCGCGATGGAGGAGGCGGGTCGCGTGAGAGAGAGGACAATGCCCTCCCTCCACCTAACCCGCGGTGGTAGACGCCCACGGCGTCGGACGTCGGCAGACTATCTCCAGCCACCGTAGGCGCGGCTATGCGGACAGCGAGTGAAGGGCGACTCGCTGTCCGATCATGGACCATGCCCGAGTTGACGGCGTGTCGTTTTCCACGCGCGCCTCAAAGAGCGTCAGCATAATGACGGGGCCTCCTCTTAGAGGGCCAAAGCTTGCCGGGGTCGCGGGACTTATTTCATTACCCCGGAACATAAAGGGCTATTGAAGGACACCGTGGATTTTAGTCAGTACAAGTCTGACAGTCCCTCCCGCCCCAATTGGCAACGTAAAGATATTGTAGATGGCGCCACCATAGAGTAGTCCTAATCCGACCAATGACGTAGTACTATTTTGAAGTACCTTTAAGATTTGAACTGATTTGAACCAATGACGATGCTTGGAACAAGCTATACTAGCGCCATTAGTTCCCCAGTTGCCATCCCTATTCGCTAGTGTTTGATTTATCTGAAAAAGGAGGTTTCTCATTTCGGTTCTCCAGACAGTTAGATGTTCTCAGAGGGCCAAAGCATGCCGGGTTGTGGAACTTATCTCTTTACCTTACTGTGACCCCGGAACATACAGGGCTATTGACACCGTGGGATTTTAGTCAGTACAAGTCTAACAGTCCCTCCCGCACTGCCCGGGGTGGGAGTACTCATTTGATGATTTTACCACGCTAAAAAAAAATAAAAAATAAACCATGATTGGGCACGGAATCATATTATTATGCTTTTTTATAATCAATATACTGTAGAGATCGGTTTTGGACTTTTGAGCTTTTTTAAGAATGACGGAGTCTATGATCAGCTGTTCTTTGTAGCCTTGACTAAACTTTCGGCAGCCTCTTTGCTGTCCGGCTAAGTGTCATTAGCGTCAGTATGTTTGTATATTAACTCCGATATACAAGATATCATAATTTTATACAAGGTCTGCAGACATGTAATGGGTCGTTGTCTTTTGATATCATATAAGTTATGCCTGATGTTTAATAAGGTGGAATTGATTTTGGGTCCTGAATTAAGTTATTTATTTAATTTTAAAGCAAACTATGAACTGCTGTGATTTTTTTGTACCAGTAGCTATCGATAACCTTATGCTCAGTTGTTTGTTCCCATAATCCTGTCCAGAAACATTGTAACGCTTCTGGGTGCTTCTGGGTGTTATTTTGAACGTTAGTGGTCGCCTGTCGTAGATTGCGATAGAATAGTTTTTCGTTATTAATAAATTGGGTGTTTTGTTGTTTTCTTTGAGTGCACGCTTTATAATTATCACTATCACTATAGATATGTTTGAGTGTATCTAGTGTGTGTTCGGCTTGTGTGTTTGGTTCTTCGTGTACCTACTGTGTGGATTTTATACTGTTCAGAAATACGTTTTACATGTTTCATTATTTTTCTGCTTCTATTGCCGTTAATAAATTGTGTCATTCTGCCTTATTTTATTATAGTATAAGTAATATAAGTAGGTATAGATGAACCAAGTTATTGTGTTATTTGATAGTTTAGTTGTAAAGTTTGTTTATACTAATGCAATAAAAATTTGATTTATATACCATTCACAAATCGATATACTTATGTTATTTTTGTGTCACCTAATATAAATTCAATTGTATCAAGAAGCACAAAACTCATGTTAGGTATTAATATTAAAGGTGTCAACTTTAAAATCAATTTCATATAACTGAAGAAATGTCAGTTTACGGTAAACCGAAATTGCAACTTGCATTTGAACACGAAACTTATTTAAAGCTTGAATAATAGATTTTTCTTAAGCTTTAAGATTGTAGGTATTTATAAGGACCTCAAAACATGCTAGGTATTGGTACAGGTAAAGAATTCGTTTATAAACGGTTTTCCTGTTGTAAGCTGATTGCTGATAACACACTGAAAAAACTGCAAAACCGTTTAGAACTTTCTGTCTTCATGACGTACTGTCTCTTTTGTTGACTACCTATTGAGAACGTGCACGACATCAGCGCCACCTAGCGTTCGCAACTTTAGGGGCTCTGACCGTTCTAATTGAAATCAGATTCTTTAACAAATCACTTGGTTTTGGATTCCATAGCGATTCATTGGCACACACACAACAAAATTAAATAAGCATAGTCAAACTGTATTCTATAAGAAAAATATCAACTAAAGGATTAAAATAGGGTTATGAATATGATGTTATTCACTTTTTCTCTTCACGGCAGCTAACCATCTCCTGCATTGTTCATCTTTCCAAGAACCGCTTGGGAATCAATAAAACTTAAATTTACTATTTCTGCTAGTATTCTTGCAGTTTACAACACAACAACCATTTTTTTCAGTGGAATAATGCGATTATAAAAAATTATGTACAGACGACAGAGCTGAACGTCAGAGCCGTCGTATTCCGACTGCGCCCCAACACCTGCCGTTGAAGAAACTACGATATCACGTCAGATATTCATTGAAATCAAATGATGTCAAGGGCATTTTGTTTAAAATTAAATGCTTGTAATGATTAACGCATTTTTTTGGATATGGATTAATCTGGGGGCACGGCAGTGCCCCGCCAAGTCTCGAGCAAAACGGGCACGGCCGTACCATCTTTTCTCGAAGCGATTCGCGGCTGTTTCGCCCCCCCTATCTTCGACGTGGACAAAGCTAGGAGTTTAGGTTTTCGGTGAATAATAGTAGGCATTAATAATAATAATAATAATAATAATAATAATAATAATAATAATATTCCACAACTATCACACAACGCCATCTAGTCCCAAGCTAAGCAGAGCTTGTGTTATGGGTACCAGACAACTGATAAACATACTTATATATTTCTAAATACATACATATTATAGATAAATTACACCCAGACACAGAACAAATGATCGTGCTCATCACACAAACATTTGTCCTGAGTGGGAATCGAACCCACGACCTCCGGCATAGCAGTCAGGGTCACTAACCACTAGACCAACAGGCCAGTCATCAAGCTTGCTCATTAGATCAAGCTTAAGTTTGAAATTACATGCCAATTGAATTAATAGTTTAGGAGTTACGGTCGATCAAAGTTACACCATTTTGTCACTCACTGACTGACTCACTGACCGATCATCAAAAATCTAAGGTACTTCTAGCAGACTTAGAAACTTCAAATTTTGCACCAAGATAGGTCATTAGCCACATATAAAGGAAAAATTATAAAAACATTAAAAAATAATATACCATAGAAAACAATTTTATATTTGCGGTTTGGCAAGAACATTGTGTATGGATTTTGACTGCATTGTTAACTTTGTTCGTTGTTTAAGTATTCAATTGGATGAATACATACATAGAATAGAAAAGAATTATATAAATGTAATACATAGACTATAATTAATACATAAAGTTCATACTTCATTAAATTAATAAAGCTAAAACTCCATTGTATTGCGATAAATATTGCATGCGCGCTCGATAGATGGCGTTGTACCTGTCTGAATCGCGCTATGGTTTCGTTACAGAGCGCAGTCTAAGTAGTACTTTAAAATAATTCGATAATTTTCATTTCTCATCTATGATTGTTCATTTCGAAACTAAAAAAATATTGTAGCGAATAGCGATATTCGGAGAACTTAAGTTAGCCGGATTAGATAGTAGATTTATTACTGTTACTGAAACAGTTATTTAGGAAAATAGTTTAATAATATAACATAGACATAGTTACATATCTAGTTGTTTACGTGTTATTTAGTTTAGTTACATTTAGTTTGTAAGTTAGTAGATATATATTTATTTAGTTACTAGCTTCTGCCCGCGACTTCGTACGCGGATCCTGTTGCTTACGCCGGCGACGACGGGCGTCAAAATCGAAGATCTAAAACGTCGAATTCTAAGAGCCAGGCTGAACAACTCTTGCCAAGACGTCATTCCTATATATGTTATAGTGTAGCTGGGGTCTTGGAGTTCCACATCAGGTGTTTCAGATCTCAATTTTCATACGTCAACAGAGAGTGCTCATTAGGCTGGACAACTCTTGCTAAGACGTCATTCCTATATATGTTATAAAGTAGCTGGGCTGTTGGAGTTCCACATCAGGTGTACCAGATCTTCAAATTTTATACGACAACAGAGGTTGCTCATCAGGCTCAACAACTCTTGCTAAGAAGTCTTTACTGTATATGTTATAGTGTAGCTAGGCACTTGGAGTTCCACATCAGGTGTTCCAGTTCTTTAATTTTTATACGTCAACAGAGAGTGCTCATCAGGCTGAACAACTCTTGCTAAGACGTCTTTACTGTATATGTTACAGTGTAGCCGGGCTCTTGAAGTTCCACATCAGGTGTTCCAGATCTTCAATTTTTATACGTTGACAGAGAGTACTCATCAGGCTGAATAACTCTTGCTAAGACGTCATTCACTTATATGTTATAATGTAGCTGGGCTCTTGGAGTTCCACATCAGGTGTTCCAGATCTTCAAATTTTTATACAGCAACAGAGAGTGCTTATCAGGCTGAACAACTCTTGCTAAGACGTCGTTCCTGTATATGTCATAGTGTAGCTGGGCTCTTGGTGTTCCACATCAGGTGTCCAGGATCTTCAAATTTATTCTCTCAGCAGAAAATGCTCATCACGTGGAACAATTTTTGCTATGGCACCATTTCTGCATCTCTTGTAGTTAAGCAGGTCTGTTGCGGTTCTGCATCAGGTGTTCAAGTTTCCAAGATAAATTATAGCCTATATGTTAACGGGACTTAATACCAATACAACGAAAAAAAAATATTCAAATCCGTCCAGTAGTTCCGAAGATTAGCGTGCACAAACACACAGACAAACAGACAAACCGACAAACAGACAAACAGACAAAAAAAAAATTAACTACATTTTCGGGTTCGGCATCGATATAATAACAATCCCTGATACTTTTTTTTTATATATTTCCATTGTACAGACACCACTTTTCTACAAATTTATTATATGTATAGATTTGTTAGTTAGTTTAGTTCTATTTCGTTTGTTAGATAGAGAATGGGTCCTAAGCAAAAAAGTAGCTGAAGTCCAAGAAATTATGAGGCCACCTAAAAAAAAAGAAAGAAATACACTTACAAAAATGAATGAGATTCCCACCAAAAACATTAAATTTAAAAAAATGCCAAGTCTCTCGATGCAGTCTTTCCATCGTAAAAAGTTTTGAGATCTCATAGAAGCCAAGTCCTATTCAAATTATTTTGTAGTTATAAATCAACATTTAGTAATTATATCAATAGTTTTCTTTATATTATAATTATAGTGACTTGGCAATGAGCACAAATTAAAAGCTGCTTGCTGCCTGGAATTATGAGCAAATGTTACTGATGAGACCTGTGATCAGATTATTTGTTATGTGTGAATCATGATGGTCACTACCGACTACATGTTCCGATACAATTATTAAGAATACCTTACGGGCCATCACTTTATGAAAGTAAATGATGAATGTTAAGAGAATATATAAAGTATAAAAAACTTTTTCAAAAAAAAAATGAAACCGACTTCAAAACAACCACAAAAAAAGTTCAAAATAACCTACAAAAAAACTTTTCTTTCGAAAGTCGGTGACTTTCTTTTTTATTTCATTGACTTTTTGTCACCGACTTTCGAAAGAAAAGTTTTTTTGTAGGTTATTTTGAACTTTTTTTGTGGTTGTTTTGAAGTCGGTTTCATTTTTTTTTGAAAAAGTTTTTTATTTTATCCTTTTTAGTTTCAATAGTCAACCCAAATTATTGTCAAATACATAATTTTCTGACATGTGCACTAAAGTTTTGTAATCCGTAGCACCGGAAAATAACAAAGCCCATGTATAAAAACTAAAAATAAAAACTACTGCACCAAACTTAATGAAAATTTTGTGGGACCAAATGGCAGATATACTGTATCGAACAAAAAAAGAATCATCGAAATCGGACCAGAAACCTCGGAGTAATCGGTGTAGACAAAGTTGAAAACTTTTTAGGTTTTTGTTGATTTATGCTGATTTTTCAAAAAGTGCTAGTCCGATTTCGATAAAATTTTAATGGGACCATTCCAGAAGTATATCCTATCCAACAAAAAAAGAATTTTTCAAATCGGTTGTTAAACGACGGAGTTATGCCCGAACAAACATAAAAAAAAAAAAAAAAAAATACAAACATCCGAATTGAGAACCTCCTCCTTTTGGAAGTCGGTTAAAAAGAGAATGTTTACGCATGCGGTGTGTGTAACTTTCAACTCCTCCAAATATGCCGTTTTATTTGTTTTTACTTGTGCTCATTGCCAAGTCACTATAATTATAATATAAAGAAAACTATTGATATAATTACTAAATGTTGATTTATAACTACAAAATAATTTGAATAGGACTTGGCTTCTATGAGATCTCAAAACTTTTTACGATGGAAAGACTGCATCGAGAGACTTGGCATTTTTTTACATTTAATGTTTTTGGTGGGGATACTATATTCATTAAAACATTGTCGCAAGAAATGTATTATTTTAAAACCGATTTGATTAACAAAAGAAAGGTTATGGTGAGTTAATCTTAAAAGATAGACATATATGCTGTCGCGGACTTTATTTTAGAACGTTTCATGAGGAACAATTCCGTCATACATCATTTTTGCGTAATATAAACCGTTTAAACGCAGCGTACGCAAGGGAAGCTCTCAAGAAGAATTTCCCGATTTGACAACATTTTTCATTGCTGCTCTGCTCCTATTGGTCATAGCGTGATTATAAATAAGCCATAGCCTTCCTCGATAAATGAACTATCTAACACAAAAATAATTATTCAATTCGAACCAGAAGTTCCTGAGATTAGCGCGTTTTTAGCAGTTGGCAAAACTGAATGTCCTCTGAGATAATCCCACATTAGTTCTACTATTCGCCACCATGAGCGCTGCAATCGAATAGTACTACTCCCACGTCTACCACCGCCGTCGTGCACGTTCTCAATAGTGTAGGCGTACAGGTGGCGCGCCCATCGCTACCTACTCTGCGCTAAACTGACTACATGACTTTAGTGAGAAATTCATAAAATCCAATAACTGTTTGACTTCATGCTGGCAGTAGCGTTAGTGACCACTCATCTAATCAAAAATCTAAAAAAATACTCGTAATTAAAATGAATGATAACTGTAGACGATTTTTATGTTTTTTTTTTTTTCTATTTCAGGGCTAAATGGTGAGTGCAGAGAAGTCGTTCGCCCCCCCTCTCATGTAGACGTAGCCGTAGGTTAGTCAGCCCCTCGCCCCGCGCCCCGCACCCACTACCCCGCCAGCGCCCGGGACGCAGCGCAGCACATGCTGCTGTCCGAAGGCCGCGTCCACCCAGTGCAATGATCATGACCAACTGAGGACAGCAACATTTCGTCGTAAGCTAAACGCGGGCACTGCGCACCTACGAACCAACTATGCTATGATCTAAATCTAAATGATTACTAACCAAATAATATGCCTTAGAACAGAGGTTACCTTTAACTTTGGCTATAAAACTCGTTAAAAGGCAAATCTAGAAAAGAGGATGTTATTTAAAACGTTATACCATCCCCAATTAATGAATTATGCACCTTATGAAGCCGATGAAAAAGAGCACATAGTTTGTGCTTAAACCTAGTATTAAATGTTTGAATATCACTGTTTTACTTATCTGTAAATATGAATCCCACCAAAAACATTTCATGTAAAGTGTTGCCAAAACGAGCACATAAGATTTGCCTACAAAAAAGATATCAGATCTTATGTAGAACCAAGCTTCTGAATCTACACGGCCCAACTCTATCAACTCTAACTTCACAAATTCTACACATAAGTAAAAATGTATCCCGCTCTACTCTCACCGCCCGCATGCCCGCGCCTACGGTGGCCGGAGATCGTCTAGCGACGTCCTTCGCCGTGGGCGTCTACCACTGCGGCTGGGGTGGAGGGAGGACGGTGTCCTCTTCCTCAAGCGGCCCGCCTCCTCCTTCGCGAGCATGACTGCTTCGTAGAAGGAGGCGACCGCTTCCCACTCTGTCTCGCCCCGCAGTATGTCCTCGACCAATGCCGGGCGCGAGAGGTCTCCGCCTAAGTCGTGCTCTGCCCAAGCGGGGCAGTCCTGCACCGTATGCTCCACTGTGTCCTTAGGGCAATCCTCGCAGTCCTGACGCCCAGGCGTTTCCTCTTTCTTCATCAGACACATAGTCCAGTCATTAAAGCCTAAACCCGAAAATAATTAGTAACTTGCTGAAATTTTAAGGGGTTCTTAAGGAAGGTAAAATAAGATACCGGGTGATTTTGCAGCGTTCTGGGGTGTACGGAAAGGGTTGAAAAGGGGTGAAAAGGGGTTTTTTGCTAATAACATTGCCAAAAAAATTAGTAACACGCTGCAAATTTGGAATAAGGTTGTTTTTACGGTTTTGTAACGTGTATTAAATTTGCAGCGTTTTGCAACATACGGAACATTGTTTTTTTTCAAAACAGTGCAATTAGTTAAAAACAGGGGTAAGAAAATTAGTAACACGCTGCAAATTTGTAATTAGGTTGTTCTTACCGTTTTGTAACGTGTATGAAATTTGCACCGTTTTGCAACATACGGAACATTGTCTATTATTAAAAAAACAATGAAATTATTTAATCACACGGCTGAAAGAAATTTGTAACTCGCTGTAAATTTGTAATTAAGTTGTTTTTACCGTTTCGTAAGGTATATCAAATTTGCAGCGTTTTACAACAAATTGAACATTGTTTATTATTAAAAAAACAGTGCGATATACGTTACGAAACGGTAAAAACAACTTAATTACAAATTTACAGCGAGTTACAAATTTTTTTCACCCGTGTGATTAAATAATTTCATTGTTTTTTCAATAATAGACAATGTTCCGTATGTTGCAAAACGCTGCAAATTTGATACACGTTACAAACCGGTAAGAACAACCTAATTCCAAATTTGCAGCGTGTTACTAATTTTCTTACCCCTGTTTTTAACTAATTGCACTGTTTTTAAAAAAAAAACAATGTTCCGTATGTTGCAAAACGCTGCAAATTTAATACACGTTACAAAACCGTAAGAACAACCTTATTCCAAATTTGCAGCGTGTTACTAATTTTTTTGGCAATGTTATTAGCAAAAAACACCTTTTCGCCCCTTTTCAACCCTTTCCGTACACCCCAGAACGCTGCAAAATCACCCGGTATGTTATTTTACCTTCCTTAAGAACCCCCTAAAATTTCAGCAAGTTACTAATTATTTTCGGGTTTGGGCTTTAATGACTGGACTAACAGGTACTTACCTCCCGAAACTGCCGTGTCCGGTGAGGACCTGCGCCATGCGGTAGGTCAGGACGCCGTGACGCCTATCCAGCCACTCGGCGTGCCCGAACCTCGGTTGCGGCAGTCGTTCCTTCCATACTGCCTTAACTCCTAAAATACTTAACGTAGAATACGAGGATTATATTCGTGTTTGCCCGTGTTTTTTGGTATTTAGAAAACTCATAAGTTTTTGAAAAGCCTCGACTTTTAACTTCGCAGTAAAGTCATTTGCATGTATGAGGTCTCTTGGATTCAAAGATATTTACATTTTATTGTACATACCCCGGTTCGACCGATCAAAAACTAAAATGGTTGCCATTCGCGAGGTGTTGGAGTAAGAATTTTGTTAAAGCAGTTTTGTCGATGAAAATGAGTTTATAATATCCCCTTCAAGTATCACTAGTTCGAAATCAAACAACCAACCTTTGGCCCTGCAGAGGCACCGACAGATTATTTGGCGAGCGCGTGGAACACGATGCGCCGTGGAATCATGCCTTGTCCTTAGTCAGACGGCGAGCTATCCAATACTCGCTGTCCACAACAGTTGCAGTGGCCGGAATTTTGCCCCGCGATGTCCGACGCCCTTGGCAACTTCGGCTGTGGCTGGGCTGTGACCTCACAGCCTATATACAACGTGTAACGTTAAATGCGCAAAACCTCTCGTGGGGTAACTCAGCCCATGTTACTGAATAATGTTTGTTCCAAGACTTGAAAAAAAAAAAATGGTTTTAATACAAAATGAAAAAATTGATCGGGCCCATCAGTATGAAAAATCATTTTTTTTTACATCACTTTTCTTACTTCCTTAACGTGCAGACGTGGTGGTAATTAAGCTCTGCTTGAGCTTCTCCGCCTTCTCCTCGTCACTGATGACCAGTGTGTACAGGAGCCGCGAGAGAACTCGACTTTTGTAAATACCTGGTGAAGCCTTTTGATTGAAAACAGCGAAAGTCCCAGTAATGTTAATTTGGTTTTAAAAAGGGATAATTACACTCATTTTGCACATCATCATAAAAGGGCCGCATACATTTAATCGGGCGGCCTCAATGAAATGTATGAGGCCCTTTATGATGTGATCGTGTTTTACTATTGGAGGAGGTATAACTTAAAGAGTTACATTAATAAATAGTGCTAGTAGACCTTCACTATCAGGGAGCTTGCGGTGCGGGGGCCGCTGGACGGGACCGTAGGGCGTAGCGTGCTATCTGTAGAGTGTACAATGTAGTCCCCTGTGCAGCCTGGCGGTGCGCGGCTCGGAGGGCGGGCCGGGCAAGAAGCCGGGCGAGTTCGGCCCGCAGGAGCCGCTGCTCAGCGACGGAGACACGCCGTGAGTACCACTGCTATTTACTTGCGCAGGCTCGGGACGCCACGTCCACTCCCAAGTTACACATCAAATGTATTATTAACCAACTTCAAAAAAAAAGTAGGTTCTCAGTTCGACCATGCATGTATGTGTGTATGTTTGTCCGCGATTATCTCGCGTTTGGCTGAACGGATTTTGATGCGGTTTTCAGAAAAGTGTTCGTTACATTCTGGAGAAGGTTTTAGTATATAACACTAAATCCCGTGACGTTGCCCGCGTGGATCCGTTTTACTTACTTGGATCGTAGATTTTCAGAGACGATTGCATGTTTGTCCGCGATTATCTCGCGTTTGGCTGAACCGATTTTGATGCAGTTTTCAGAAAAGTGTCTGTAACATTCTGGGGAAGGTTTTAATATATAGATAACAATAATGGATATCTCTTGAAGTTGCTCACATAGATCCGTTTTTGTTACTAATTAGAATTGTAGATTTTCAAAGACGCCGATTTTATGAAGATTTTTGTTGAATATCTCGACTAAAAAGGGAAAAATAAAAAAAAAAAACTTTTTGAAAAAAAGGGAACCGACTTCAAAACAAACACAAAAATAAAAACTATAAAATAACTTTTCTTTCGGAAGTCGGTGGCCATATACAGGGTGATTTTTTAGTCACCATCCAAATTTTAATATATTAATCTTTGGCGAAAATCATTGAACACGTGTTTTTTTTTGTATCACTCAATACAAAAATATCGAGATATCACGTCAATGTTATCTATAAAAAGTTGATGAATCTGGACACCGCACTGTTATGTGTCGCTCAGGTGTAGCGGTGCGGGGCAGGGGGTAAGCGGGGTGCGCTCTGCCCGTTTCATGCGTCGGCAAGTGTAGTATTATTAACGTTTAGCTTAGTGCCCACGCAGAGCGGATAATTCTTATAAGAAAAATCAAAATCAGAAGTAACAATTTTTTTTTCAAAAATGGGTTTTAAGTGATTGATACCTAATGCCTAGAAAAATTTTGGACGGTGGTGAAAAAGTCACCCTGTATATTATGTCAATGAAATAAAAAACAAAGCCACCGACACAACATTTCTGTAGCGTTAAAGCGTTTTGAAGGTAGTCCTATATTAGCATTAAAACGATTATATGGCTACTATAACTCTTATTTGGGCACAAATTATTACGGCTTGAAAAGCAATAAATACAAGCATTACAAGCACATAATTGGCATTATTGCGGTCAACAAAAAATGCCAATTGCATTAAAAAAGCATTATTTTGGTCAATGAAGTTGCAAAATGGCATTTCAGAAGCATTATACTAGTACCATTAAATGCTAATGGCATTACAAAAGCATTAGACCAGCATTAGATTGTGCTTAAAGAATGTTTGGAGTAATTTATGTGGTCATAATAAGAACTCAAATAAACCCTACATCATTTCAAAAACATTTCTAATACCACGGTACAAATGTTATAATAGAATTAACGTTCCAATTTAACTATTTTGTCTCGCAATAATAAACCATCAAAACTGAGTTGATGTTATATTTAAACAAATTATTTTGAAGTTTTTTATTCATTTACTATTATTTCATACCTTCAAATAATAATAATAATAATATTCCACAACTATAACACAACGCCATCTAGTCCCAAGCTAAGCAGAGCTTGTGTTATGGGTACTAGACAACTGATAGACATACTTATATATTTCTAAATACATACATATTATAGATAAATTACACCCAGACACAGAACAAATGATCATGCTCATCACACAAACATTTGTCCTGGGTGGGAATCGAACCCACGACCCCCGGCATAGCAGTCAGGGTCACTAACCACTAGACCAACGGGCCAGTCAAAATATTACTGCGCAGTGCAATTGAGAGACTATGCACGCACACCACATTTTTTAAACGCACCGTCGTCGACGCGAGTTTGTAGCGACAAAGACGCGATGCGCACGCAAGTTAGACGCAGCCTGCATAGGCCCTTAACTGTGAATATCTATACAATGTGTCCGGTTTCGGTTTGTACAAACTTAAAGGGGAGGAAGCTTGTTCAATTCTGTCTCTAAAATTGTACCACATGTGGGGTTTGAAACCAGCCCCCATTGAATGGTTACCATTTCAGTATTTTGATGAAATTGGATTTTAAGTTCCAGTTGTAACTTAAAATCCAATCCAGTAATTAGTAAACTTTGGCAGCTGAAGCCTGAATATACATAATAAAGAATTAGGAAATAACCTCGTTTTTTGAATTAACCACGATTTTTAAAAAATTCGCCCCTGAGAGCTTCTTTTTTTTTATTTACTCGTGTATTAGATGTTGAGTTTACCTAAATAATCATACCTACCAAAAACTCGTTTCTATGACACTTGGTTTAGGAGTTAGCTTGTTAGAACATAGGCTTGCACAATTCATCTTGGGGTAAAATGTAGCAAAATTTTTATTTTGAGCCCGCCTGCACCAGGAAAGAGCTGTTGAAGTGTATATACATTTTCTGCGATCGTTGTTATTTAGATCCGAAAGTTGCAGTCATTTTAGTTTCCGCGTTTCATTAGAAGGGATCTAAAAACAAAAAAGTTTTTGAAAAAAAGGGAACCGACTTCAAAACCAAACACAAAAAAACTGTAAAATAACTTTTATTTCGGAAGTCTGTGGCTTTGTTTTTTATTTCATTGAGAATGGCAGTTTTTTTGTGTTTGGTTTTGAAGTCGGTTCTCTTTTTTTTAAAGTTTATTTTTCCCTTTTAGTTTAGAAATTCAACAAAAATCTTCATGTAATCAAACAAAAACGGATCTATGCGGGCAGGCAACTTCTCGAGATATCTATCCATTACTTTTAAATACTAAAACCTTCTTTAAAGATTGTAACAAACACTATTCTGAAAACCGCATCAAAATCCGTTCAACCAAACGCGAGATAATCGCGGACAAACATACATACTAACATCGTCAGTCGAACTGAGAACCTACTTTTTTTTGAAGTCGGTTAAAAATTACTACCATTCAGCAGGGGTTGGGTTCCGACCCCAAATGTGCTAAAATTTTACGAACAAAATTGAGTAAGCTACCTTCCCTCTAAGTTTGTACAGACCGACAATGGACACATTGTATAAGTTTTTTAGAAAATTTTCATGTGCCTTCGATATTTTGTGGTTTTGACATACCTATTTTCTTTTTATGTGTAGTGACCAAAACAATGATGACATTAGTAGTATAGAATGATTTTTGGATAATTAACATAATAGGGAAATATAATATGTAACATAATGGATGAATAGTTATGAATTAAATCATATGAGTAGTCATTTTAAAAGTTTATTGCTATTAAAAAGATCCGAATGATAATATTTTAAGGTTATATAATATTTACATAATGGTGCTGGTCGATAGCCACCTAGGGAGCCTTTAAAAAACCTAATTAATGCCGTCAGCATTATAAGTACTCACACGTGAATTTTGTTAAGCCAAAGGTCAGATAAGACTTGTAGTGAACCATTGTGCTATGTGCTATACCTAGTCTGTTTAACAGCACTCGGATGATCTTTAATAATGCAAGCATTATATAGATTCACATTCATGCTAATAAGCAGCCTAAGGCACTATATCTATCTAATATCTTTAAACGAGCAATTCTTGTATATTTATTTAATAATCAGGATCTCGGAAACGGCTCCAAGGATTTTCATGAAAGTTACAGATTAGGGGTTTTTCGGCTCAAGGAATCGATTTATCAAGGTCCCAGGTTCGAGAAAAGCTCGGTTCCCAAGATATAGACATTTTAAAAACAGATATTTACTATTAAAAAATACTACTGATGATACTAAGACACTAAAATCAAATGAAAGCTAGGTACATACCTAGTTGATTTTTCAAAGACAAAGACAAAGACATTTATTTGTAGAATATGGTTTCTTGGCAATACAATGGTTCAATGGGCTATTAAACAGCGTTAAGCATTTATTTCCTACTTTAAAATGCTATTGTACATCCAAATGTACTAAAAACAGCTTTCAACTGTACAGCACTATAGGGTTTGCTAAATGTATCAAGATGCTTTGTGAATCTATATGAGAGTTTATACCGGCCTTAAGTTTTATACATATAAGTTCACTAGTTGTATCTTAAAGTGCTAACTGTGTTACTTTCTGCACACTACTTGCCCACTGAAATTATTTTATAGTGCAAGACACTTAAAGCTTTGAAAGCCGGTAACAGAACCCTTATATAGGGTGACTGGTAATTAGTGTACGATACTTAAACACGTGATTGTGCTCATGATAACCAACAACTTTTACTATGGGAACAAACCTGAAATCGTGAAAAAAATATCAGCTGTTCAGTACATTAAGCATAAATGTACTGAACAGCTGATTTTTTTTTCGCGTTTAAGTGTCGTACACTAATTACCAGTCACCCTATATATAAATAAATTAGTACAATAAAAATATGAAACACTTAGGTACGTATGAAGCTGTGAAAATACCTACCCAGCGCAATAGTCGGGCAGATCATTCCATCTCCATTTTCTTTGAAACAAGGGTGTTTCTATGTGTAACTACGCCTTGCGTCATAATAACGATTTAAAATTTTATTTTTAAATTTTTCAAATCTCTTAAATACCTATTTTTTATTATAAACGTGTTCTCGTCATTGGATACATGAACTGGGCTGCCGTGTGAGATGTTGCATCATTGGATGAGCTCAATCTCTAAATCCTTTAAAAACGATCAACAAAATGTTTGGCTTATTGGCTGATTTAAAAATAATAGTAAAAATACTAATATTTTCGTACCTACTCAGATAGACACAACAAATTAGCCTAAAGATTGCAATGCAATTAAATTCTAAAAGAGGTAGATATTTGATATTTTGAAACATATTTTGCATTTTATTGTAAATACCCAGTTCGGCCGCTTAAAAAACATGGCCGTATAATAACGAGTATTATAACATTCGTGGGTTAGGATAGGAACCCATTTTTTTCAACCGACCTCCAAAAGGAGGAGGTTATCATTTTATATTTATGTTTGTTCGAACATGTCTCCACAGTCCACCATAGTTTGAAGAATTCTTTTTTTGTTGGAAAGGGTATACCTTCCCAAATGGTCCCACCCTAAAATTACTATCGCAATCGGACTAGCGGTTTTTGAAAATCAACAAAAACCAAAATGAATAACATTGCCTACACCAACGTCTACACCGACTACTCCGAAGTTTCTGGTCCGGATTCAATGATTCTTTTTTAGTTCGATCGTAGTACTATTAGGTGTTCTATGGTTCGATGCAATATAGTATTCCTAGCCGTTTGGTCCCATAAGATTTTCATTTTATTCGCATGGATTGAATAGTGATGTGGGGATGAGTGTGGTGCGCCCATACGTGCAGT
Organism: Agrotis clavis; assembly: GCA_954870645.1. Lineage (NCBI taxonomy): Eukaryota > Metazoa > Arthropoda > Insecta > Lepidoptera > Noctuidae > Agrotis > Agrotis clavis. The sequence continues at coordinate 25,880,951 of OX940930.1, forward strand.
CCACTAGTGACAGACGTGCGTTGTGTTGCAGGCCCACGCTGGACGAGATCCAGAGCTGGGGGCAGTCGTTCGACCGGCTCATGCGCAGCGCCGGTAAGTAGCCCTACTGCTCCCCGACGGTTCCTATGTCACCGTATACCATGTAACATAATTAACGCACATCCTGAAATTAGTTTGCTCAGAATCGTTTACTGAATCGATTTCTATCATTTTTAATATAGGTAATTTTTTATCAAAAATAATTAAAGCTACGGAAATTATAGTCACATTACCCCTGTACAGTCAAAACAAACTAAGATAGACCGTAAATCAAGACATTCATTCAATACAAAATAAAGAAAAATAAACCTTACTGCAAAATAACTACCTAATTTAGTTTTTATCAATGCATTTTCATGTTAAATTAAAAATTCAACATTATTTAATGTATTATGTTTATAACATAATATTCTAATTGGGGTGTCTGAGGGTGTGCGTTAATTACGTTACATGTTGTTTATTATGAACCGCATATTGCTACATAATCCTTATTTATCTACTCTCATATCGTAAAATTCGAAATACAAATCTCAAAACGAGTTTATAATGACATACTTTATACCATATGTAGTACACTCGAGAGCAATGAATCTGGGTCACTTAAAGAATGTTAAAAATCTCGGAAACTAAAAATGATAGGTTAATGCAATAAATTGTATTTAATAGACAATGTAATACTCCTTAAATGAAAGTAAAAAAAATATGAGTCACCATACATTTTATTAACACAAAATTACATAAAGAAAAAAACTGCTGATCTCTCCTTAAAACAAAAATAGGAAACATGAAATTTTTGAACTTTATTACGATTTTCTTGAATTTTAATACTTCGTATTGCCTCATCGTGCTTCCATTACTGCATTTACGCGGTTTGGCATGCTGTACACCAAGTTCCTTATATGATTTTGGGGAATATTCTCCCATTCCTCTGTGAGAGCAATTTTGAGCTCACGAAGCGTGATTGGGGGAGGGTTTCGTTGTTTTACGCATCTGCCTAGCTCGTCCCAAGCATGCTCGATCGGGTTGATATCCGGGCTGCGCGCTGGCCACTCCATACGAGTAATGTTCATCTCTTGAAGGTAGTCATTCACAATCCTACCTGTATGAGGTCGGGCATTGTCATGCATAAATATAGCATCCTCACCTAAATTGACCATAAATGGACCAACGTGATCATTGAGGATTTCTTCCACATATATTACGCTAGTTAAAGAGCCGTTTTCTATGATCACCACCTCTGTGCGACTTTCAGAAGAAATTCCGGCCCACACAAGTACAGACCCACCACCGTAGGCTACTTTTTCTTCGATGCATGCTTGCTTGAATCTTTCCCCTGGTCTTCGATACACTCTGTGTCTTCCATCGTGCTTGTAGAGCATAAATTTTGATTCGTCGGAGAACATAACTTTTGACCAATCTTCAATACTCCAATTTACGTGGCTCTGGGCATATCTTAGTCTTGAAATACGATGCCCACGCTCCAGTTTAGGGCCGTTTGCAGGTCTAAGGGGTTTTAAGTTAGATTCAGCAAGCCGACGTCTTACTGTCCATGCACTTGGGTTACTTCCTCCGAGGCGTCAAAACTGATTGGTGAGTTCAGTTCCTGTGAGAAAGCGATTTCGAAGCATGGTGTTCACCAAGTATCGGTCTTCTCGTGCTGTGGTACACCTGGTTCTGCCCGTTCCTGGTCTGCGTAGGTTAGAACCAGTTTCTTCGTAACGTCGGAGAACTCTTTGTACTGTTGACAGCGACACACCGACAGTCCTGGCTGTATCGCGCTGACTCCGGCCGGTTTCCAGCATTGTAAGAATTCTGGTGCATTCTTCAGGCGTAAGCGACATAATTTCAGCTTGAATAATGAATATCGAGCACTATCAACATGGTTTATGTACCCACATAAATGACAGATTACAAACAAAAGCAAAACCAAATGCTGTAATTTCGTAGTTCCATCTTCGAAAGTGGCCCTTTTTCAAATTTGATTTTTTTATGATATAACTTTACAATAACTAAGAAGTTTTAATACCTTCATTTAAGGAGTATTACATTGTCTATTAAATACAATTTATTGCATTAACCTAGCATTTTTAGTTTCCGAGATTTTTAGGATTCTTTAAGTGACCCGGATTCATTGCTCTCGAGTGTATATCGAAATGAAATTAAAAAATTAAATTATAACACTATTTCTCTAACAAAATAATGTTATAATTTATTTTTTTTTCATTATTACACAGATTACAAATCATAGATACCTACATCTTTTTCATTTTTTATCTGTGGAATGTTGGAATTTTGACGTTTGTGTTTCGGTTGATGATTATTAAGGATTAAACGAACTTATCTGTAAGTGAAGTTCTATCCTAATTATATGAAGGCTTCGTCCGAAGAGATTAGCATAACATGTAGTAACGCCTAGTACATGCCATTCCACACTATTTTAAGAGTATTTGATTTGTTTTTTTTTTTTTTGAGGGTAGTTTAGTCTACTTGAATCCTGCGCTCGCAATTCGTGTCAGTTAGTTTAGAGTATAACCCCCCGTTATTAATCATCATATTTTACGATTTTTTACGATAGGGGTACAGACCGAACTCGTTTGGTCTCTACCGGGTGGGAGGGTTGCTAATCTCTTCGGACGAAGCCTTCATATAATTAGGATAGAACTTCACTTACAGGTAAGTTCGTTTAATCCTTAATTATACTCAGGCTTCGTCCTCCGAGATTAGCATAACATGTAGATTTTTAGAGATATGAATCGTAAAATATAGTTGGATGAAATACAAGGCTTGAAAATTATGAATAAGGGCCATAATTTTGAGGTAACTGTTTCTGTGCTGTGCTAAGGCAAATTTCGAACGTTTTATCAAAAAACGGAATAATTAGCATAGGTTGAAATGATCCAATTCTAGGACTGTTTATAGGAACGGGAATTTTAATTTTAATAATGAAAGGTCCCCCCTTCATTATTAGTCATTTTAATTTATTATAAAGTTTGTTTGCACCCTATGTACAGTGACTGGAGTTAGCTGGGTAGCAATTTTTTTTAATATATATATATATACAATATTTCTTATTAGTATTATTATTTTTTAAATCATAAATGTTCTTCTGGGTATCATTTATCAAGATTAAGTACCAAAAATATCTCGGGGCTGATCACAGACAGAGAGGGTTCGGAACTAAAAAACTCTTTGAATATTTTCATTCCTGGGAATGTTTTCTTTAGTAATTAAACTTACGAGCAGAGCGGTTTGAATTTAAGGTTCCTTATTGGCACTATGCTTATATATTCTTGTAAAGAATTTCATAATATTTGGAATTGATACCTCAAACATGTTATAAATAAATAATAATAAATGAACCACCCTTTATCGCATCGTTTTATAGATGACGGTGGGATACCTCTTTTTGTTATCACCTCGCGGATGAGTTCCCTGCCGCTGAGGTAATGGTGTTGCACATGTGGCACCGACTGAAATCAGTAGATAAAAATAAATTTTTAGTTACCCGATATCACGATTTTTAGACACCACAAATCGTTTAAATAACCACGGCTATGTTGACCAGTGTGGGTCAACCATAAACCCATGGCATTGTCAGACTGTTTTTATATCATAGTTAAGAATTAAATGCAATGCAAAAATAAAAACCCTGAACCAGAAATTGTAAACCATTTACAGCATTTGGATTTCTATGCCAGGATATTTATTATTATTTAATCGGCTAGCGAATAATTCTATGTTTGGGGGACTATAAATATTATTACAATTTTTTACAAAGACACAGTTTGGAAGTTGCACTCCACATTTGAATGGATACATCAAACTCCTGATATGCTTCAAAGTTCTTATAAGAATGAATAAATAAAGCGAAAATCATATAGGTTTTTATGTTAGCACCATTGCTTAACTAACTTTACCCCGTACTTTACGTAACTTTTATCCCTGTTATCCTGTTGACGTAGGAAATTGCGGTGGTATTGTCAATCTGAAGGATTATCTTGGCAAATATTTTTAGGCTTATAATAGCAGCCATAATTTTTAGATACCTATAATTGATAGCTCTCTCATCACCACACACAATTCCCCCCCCCCCCCCCCCGTTGTTGAGATTCAAGATCATACTTGTCTCCTTTAATTTTACAAACAGAATGCTTGTTAGCTTGACTCCACTATTAGTCTAATTTTAATGAATTTGGTTATCATAATGAAAACAGAATCATAATTTTTATTTTGTGTTTTTAAAATTCCGGTATTTTAAATCTTCAAGTTTTGTCTACTCGTACAGCCTGTCATACTTATGTACTTTGCAGCTGGGCAGGCAAGTACTAAGATATCAATAAAACTTGCATAAGTTTTTAAACTTTGCATTGAATAAGATTTTTCTTTTTGTGTAATTTATTTTGTTTATTTAATTTTTGGTAGTGTGACCTGAAACTTTCTCGTATTAAAAGCATATCCTAGATATTTGCGAAAGAGGAAAGGATTGGAATGACCTCTTTCCCTAATTATGATAAAACCAAGGCTTGTGGGGAGATCTTTGGTTTCTTGCAGATTTTTATGACCACTAAATATTCACAGTAAATATAAGTCTTCACCTTAATATTTTCATGACTGGCTTCATTACCTTTGTGAATACAAAACGGAGCAGTATTGTGGGCGAAAGGTAAAGTATTAAATTCAAAAATAGAATGCTCAAATGGAACCGGAGATATTTTCTATCCTGTTTATCAATGTTATCCTATAAATCAAAAGAACATAACTCTTGATATCAGTTTTTTAGTACTGTTTTGAGTCTTCCAATGTAAAGTGGTTACTATCAATAAATCTATTCACAGATTTTTATTTGCATATTCATGTAATATTTTTAAATGCATGTTTATATAATATTATAAACCTGAAGTGTTTATTTGGTTGAACGTGCCAATCTCAGGGGAATATGGGTTCGAATTGTAAAACTTTTTCCGTGTTGAATAAAAATAGACTATATCTATTTATCTAAGAAGACTATATGCTAATATCATGCTAACTTGTAGCATGCATTGTCTTGACCAATAGTAACAATGGGGTTGAAACCGCGGGAAACCGCTTATTTAAGTTAAGACGCATCTAGCCCTTGTACTTTAGTAATAAAAATATTTTTGACAATTATTGGCCAGGCTCAGCTTTACATATCCGAACGATAACCATTTATCGATGGCTTTAATGAAATGAGCTCTTTTTGAAAAGAATTATTTCCGAATACTCGCAAGTATTGCGTGAATTTATGTCCGACAAAAAAAGGGAATTTTATAACTCTTTTTATGTATATGAAAGGATCTTTGGATTCTGATTGATCATCAAGCATTCTTTATAAAAGCAAGACAATCGAATAGCAGGCTTTCACCTGGTTCACCTGGTCTGTAGTTTCACCTCTGCTGTTGATGCTGAGGCTGCTTGGACGAGCTGGCTAGCTGATTGGCAGTCGATGTCCACAAGCTGTTTCATCCTTTGTGCAGGTCAAAACCTGCACTGTGCGCTTGGATTGTTTTATTGCGTAAGCGTAATCAATAGTATCAAGACAGCTGCTTTTATTTCTACCTATAATTTAAAGGATTGGACCTGGTTCCTGGTCCACCTCCGGCTGCGTGAAGTCTACATCTGTTTGTAGATCAGGAGAATCGGTTGATATAGGTCTGACGTAACAATTTCATTGTTTTATAATTTTACTAGCTTCCGCCCGCGGCTTCGCCCGCGTGGTGTTTTGATAAAAAGTAGCTTATATGTTGTTTTTCAGATTTCAGACTATCCATATCCAATTTTGTAACAAACGGCTCAGCAAATTAGCCGTGAAACAAACATTTACACAGTTATAGTAAATTAATTTGAATATTAAGGATTATATTAATGGAACGGTATAGATTTGGGTATAGCATTTGGTTAAAAGAGAGTAGGTATGTTTAAAAAAAATATAAAATATCAGTTTACAGTAGGTATAAGGTACCTATGTATTCCATTAAGTGGCAGAAAGTACCCAGGAATATTTATTGGTCCCTTATGTCCAAGATACACTTCCAGGGGCCAGCATCACGTTGTGTACAAAAATATTTTAAAATGATACGAAACAATAATAGTAGATTATGCACCGAGGGGCTAAAGTTGTGTCTTATGTCACGGGCGTCATATTGAATCTCGAGCGCAATGAAGGATTCGGGATTTAACTCCCGAGCGTAGCGAGGGAGTTAAGAGTTTAACTCACGAGCGAAGCGAGGGAGTTAATACAAGAATCCTGAATGCAGCGAGGGATTCAAGCTAGCCCAAGGCAAAGACACCTTTAGCCCAGAGGAGGATACTCTACTTTTTACACCTACTGTGAGAAAATAATAGCCATAGTACGAAAAACAAAGTATTTATTAAATAAAAAAACAGTAAGAATAACATTTAGAACTATATATTAATTCAAGTTAATTGTAACATTTGAGACATTAGTCCAGTTGTGCAAAGATATAGTTATGTTTTTATTTGGTACGTTTATAGATGTTGATGTGGAATTTATTTGAGTATTAATTATTAATTATATGAAGAAGCAATCGTTATGATTTTTTAGGAAATCGAGAATATCATCCACGCGTAGTAAGGGTTTCGAGAATAGCTTTCCTCTTTCTGGCACACTAAATCAGACTTGGCTGTATGGGCTCAGCTCCCTTTGCCTGCCCCAAAGAGGGACGAAAAGAACCAAAAAAAATATATAGATAGATCCCTTTGTCTTCCCAAAAGGGAAAAGAAAATTAAAAAAAAAAAATCTTTCTGGCACCAAAGGGTGTTTGTTGTTTATAAACATATTCCAAATTCAAATCACATTATTGACCAGCGGGTAATAATGAAATCCAGTACAACATTATTGACCGGCTGTGCCCTCGGCCACTAATGACTCACTTTAGGTTAAGGTTGCTTGACATATAATTAGACATTTTCGAGCAGGTGGTGTGAAAAATAATTTTACTGGATCGAAAAATGTAATTCTCTGTAGCGCAAATTTCTCTGATCGCATGCGTCCGACAATGATGTCTGCCCTCACGTGTCTGCCCGTTCGAGTAGGCATAGTTAGATTCGTGCGCTCCCCCACCACACGACAGCGCCGTTGCCTGCCGCCACACTTCGGCGAATGTGCGCGACGGCGACCGACGGCAGCGGCGGCGATGCAGAGTACCTATTCGTTAAAAGGAACTTTAACTTCAAAAGCCAATTTTTTTTAACTTGATACACCCAAAACTTCTAAATATGATGTTCCTAGGTTCAGTGGTTAAAATTTTGTATACAAAAAGTTTGGCTTCGTAGTTCCCGTTCCGAATCCGTTCCGTTCCGTTCGAATTTCGGGAATTCCGTTTGTAGAATTTCACCCCCACGGTGGTAAAAATTTCAAAATGCTAGATCAAACGATTTTAAATTTCAAAAACGCTAGAACAAATTGTTATTTATTTCTTATCAAGTTCCTAAATATAAAGTTTCATGGTTTTATCCCCAGAAATGACAAAATCCCATACAAACTTTCAACCCTTATTTCACCCCCTCACTGGTCGAAATTTCAAAAACGCTAGAACAAATGTTTAAATATATCTTATCAAGTGCTTAAATATAAAGTTTCATGGTTTTATCTTTTAAAATTAAGAAATCCCATACAAACTTTCAACCCCTATTTCAACCTCTTCATCCCCTTTTTCGCAATAAAAGGTAGCCTATGTTCTTTCTCAGGGTCTAAAGATGGTTTTATCCCCAGAAATGACAAAATCCCATACAAACTTTCAACCCTTATTTCACCCTCTCACTGGTCGAAATTTCAAAAACGCTAGAACAAATGTTTAAATATATCTTATCAAGTGCTTAAATGTAAAGTTTTATCTTTTAAAATTAAGTAATCCCATACAAACTTTCAACCCCTATTTCAACCTCTTCATCCCCTTTTTCGCAATAAAAGGTAGCCTATGTTCTTTCTCAGGGTCTAAAGATTGTCTGTGCCAAAGGAGATCGGGCGGGTGTGGCCCAAGTGGCGGCGGAGCATGACGTTCATTTTATTTGAAAGTTCCCTACTTAAGCTTACTTTTTTTGTATGGGTACAAAAAAATCTATCCTAGGAGAAAAAAGTTATAGCGCTAAAAAGAAATACGCATTTATAGAGCTTTCAACTATTTATTCAATTAAATCTAATTATTTTAACTTATGATGATAAGTTTGCTATTCTATTATCTAACATTCATGATGACTCATACCCGTGGTGTCTACTTTTTTTTTTATCTTGGTAAAGTCATCAAATGAGTCCTCCCACCCAGGACAGAGCGGGAGGGACTGTCAGACTCATACTGACTAAAATCCACGGTGTCCTTCAATAGCTCTTTACGTTCCAGGGTCACGGTAATTCGGTAAGTCCCGCGACCCCGGCAGGCTAGTTGGCCCTCTAAAGGGGGGCCCCGTCATTATGCTGACGATCTTTACACAACGCGCCATCGACTCGGGCATGGTCCATGTTGGGACAGCGAGTCGCCCATTACTCGCCGCCCGCATGCCCGCGCCCACCGCGGCTGGAGATCGTCTGCCGACGTCCGTCGCCGTCGCCGTCTACCACTGCGGCTGGGGTGGAGGGAGGACGCTGTCCTTTCCCTCACGCGGCCCGCCTTCTCCTTTGCGAGCATGACTGCTTCGCAGAAAGAGGCGACCGCTTCTCATTACTTCTCGCCCCGCAGCATGGCCTCGACCAATGCCGGGTGCGAAAGATGCTCCGCCCACGCGGGGCAGTCCTGCACCGTAAGCTCCACCGTGTCCTCCGCGCGATCCTCGCAGTGGTGACACTCAGGTGTTTCTTCCTTCCCCATCCGATACAGATACCTCCCGAAACTTCCGTGTCCCGTGAGGACCTGCGTCATGTGTTAGGTCAGGACGTCGTGACGCCTATACAGCTACTCCTCAAAGAGGGGTCTTACCACCCGACGTGGTATCTACTTTAGAAATATGTAACTACTCCATTGTTGTAAGGATTCTGGTTCAAGTGTTTGAAGACGAGGCTAAGTTATAATGTTTGAATAAAATACTGTTTTTGAGAAATGATTTAAAAGTGTTTAACTGACTTTATAATAATATATGTCATCGTAAGTACAGTCCCACATAACGGTGGGGGGTTCGCATCGGTGTCGGGGGGACGATGAAGTACCTGGGACTTGTCCTCGACAGCCGGTGGAACTTCGGGGAACATTTCCTGCACTTGGCCCTAAAGCTGAACCGGGCATCAGCCGCCCTCTGGAGACTCCTGCCTAATCTCGGCGAGCCAAACGCCCCGTGCCGGAGGCTGCATGTTGGTGTCGTGTGATCCATGGCCCTCTACGGAGCCCCCGTGTGGGCCCTGAGCATGCGGACGCGACCGGCAAAGCTGGTCGCATGCCAGAGGGTCATGGCTATCCGAATGATCCGAGGATACCGCACGATCGCCAGCGAATCGCCCGACCTTCTTGCCGGATTGCTGCCCTGGGATATAGAGGCGACGACCCTCCTGCGCGTCTATTAATGGCGTGCGAAGGCGTATCGCTGGGGCGAGTCCCCGCTATAATTCCAGCGCGATCTCAGGGCAGTAAGAAGGGAACGACTGTCACAACCGAGGTTCGGGCAAGCTGCAATCGCGGCGGTAAGACCCATCTTTAAGGAGTGGCTGGATAGGCGTCACGGCGTCTTGACTTACCACCTGACGCAGGTTCTTACCGGACACGGAAGTTTCGGGAGGTACCTGTGTCGGATAGGGAATTAAGAAACGCATTGGTGTCACCACTGAGAGGATCACTCGGAGGACACAGTGGAGCACACGGTGCACCCGCACCCGCTTGGGCAGATCACCACCGTGTCCTGACGAGAGCGATTGGCGGCGACCTCTCGCGGCCGGCATAGGTCGAGGCCAATCTGCGTGGCGAGACGGAGTGGGCAGCGGTCGCCTCATTCTGTGAAGCAGTAATGCTAGCGAAAGAGGAGGTGGGACGCGTGAGGGAGAGGACAGCGTCCTCCCCCCACCCCAGCCGCAGTGGTAGACGTGGGGGTGACGGATGTCTCAAGATGATCTCCAGCCACCGTAGGCGCGAGCATACGGGCTTTGATTATGGACGACTGGATGTCCGACCATAAACAATGCCCGCGTCGACGGTTTGTTGTGTTCCAGGCGCGCCTCAAAGAGTGTCAGCACAATGACGGAACAAAGCCTCCCGGGGTCGCGGATCTAACAAATACCGTGACCCCGGAACGTAAAGGGCTATTGAAGGACACCGTGAATTTTAGTCAGTACAAGTCTGACAGTCCCTCCTGCCCTGCCCCAGGTGGGACTAGGGTACTCATTTGATGATTTTCACAAAGCTAAAAAAACGTCGTCAGGAAGAAATCTAACACTTCAACTTCAATACAACACAGCCGATTAAGAATAGAGGAATAACAGAATAGATATCGCAGTTCAAACACAACACTATCACATCAATCAGCAGCGAGCGGAGAGAGTAAGTCAGCTGCAAATCTGACAGAACTGCCATATATGTTGCGTTAACCGTTGAAGTATTTGAATATGCATAACTTTTTTTTCCCAGGATAGATTTTCTTTTTACTCGTAAAAAAAGTAAGCTTAGTTAATGAACTTTCAAACAATATAAGTGTCATGCTCCGACGCCACTTGGGCCAGAGCCCATACAAAAATGTCCGATCTCCTTTCATCAAAATCGGTTGAGAGGTTTAAGCGGGAAAGCGTAACAGACAGACAGACAGACAGAGTTACTTTCGCATTTATAATATTAGTTTGGATTATATTCTCCATCTAAGAAGCCTTGCAAGTCAATATTATATTGTAAGAGACAGTCCCAGGTTGTGATAACAAGTACTGTCCGCAAACAATTTTACCAAGCGCCATGCAACAGTCCCAATGTACTGCTCGGTGGGCTGGAAAGTGACTGCATTAGATTTTTAAGGCTGATATAGGTCTGATTTGACCGTTAGATAGTGTAAAAGGAGACATAGCGTCCCCTGTAGCCTTGCAAGTCAATATTATATTGTAAGAGGCAGTCCCAAGTTGTGACAACAAGTGCTGTCTGCAAACAATTTTTCCAAGCGCCATGCAACAGTCCCAATGTACTGCTCGTTGGGCTGGAAAGTAACTGCCTTAGATTTTTAAGGCTGATAAAGGTCTAGCTTGACCGTTAGTCATCGTAACCGTAAGATGTTTAGAATAGGTCATTCGAAGTATTAAATTCTTTACTCACTAGTGAGTTACAAAATTATAGTCTAAAAGACTGCACTAAAATACTTATAGTTAAAAAATAACAGAAAGGAAAGGAACAGTCTCAATGCAGTTTATTATGATTAAATCTTAAGAAACACCAAGCCGACATGGCACCAGGCCACCAGTGCACCAGGGCCCCAATTCTGCTAATTTAGCAATGACTCAATTGAATATCAATTGGATCTCAGTAGCAGTTTTAACTACATTTGGTATTCTGCTACTAATTTAAGACCAATGGTTTTCCAGTGACATTCCATTGAACTGCTATCAGAATATTTGCTAGTCTGCTCTTCAATCGTGTTACAATTGTAAATCGATTGTGGACTTTATCGGTATTCTACTCTCTAATGGCAATACTTATAACTGTTCAACTGAGAGTCAATTACAATTACACTACGATTCCATTACGACTCTATTGAGCTTATACAAGTTTTTGCAGAATACCAAATTTGTTCTAATCGTAATGGAGTCGTGATTGAGTCTCAATTGAATATCAATAGCATGTGAGTTAAATAAAATTAGCAGACTTGAGGCCCTGGCCTTGACATTAGACGATCGAGAAACCATTAAGTAATAATGTAAAGATATTTGCATGCTCTGAGCGGGTCAAAAAATGGTTTGTGCCTAAATCACCACTTGTAAGGACCGGTAGTAGGTAGAATTACATTATCCCTATTCTAGCTCATACCAGTGAAAAAAACACAATTCCATTGTGTCGGTAACACTAATTTCTTGAGCAAAATTAAAATCACCCTTAGGTATATGATATACCTATAAATTTAAAACAAGATATTTTGACTATTTTCATATTAATGGATCTAACAGATCATTTCGCAGTCTAATTTAATCAAAATTAAAGCGTAAATAGGTCAAACACTGACTCATATTATATGATGTAAAAAGAAAACATACCTTGAACAGCTGTGCAAACCTGTTGATGATAACTCGGAGTCTTCCGAGTAATAATCGTCGTCATAACGATCACGCGATCGACGCCGCTTGTCTTAATTTTCTTTTTATTCTTCTAGTTTTTCGTTTTTAAACGATTATACTTTTCCTTTTATGCATTATTATAACAATAACACTACACTATAGCACTTTTAAAATAACTTTTTTAGAACGAGCGCGTGTGGAACGGCGGAGCACTAAAAAGCGAATGACACGAATTGCGAGCGCAGGATTCAAGTAGACTAAACTAACCTCAAAAAAAAAAAAATCAAATAAAATACTCTTAAAATAGTGTGGAATGGCATGTACTAGGCGTTACTACATGTTATGCTAATCTCGGAGGACGAAGCCTGAGTATAATTAGTGTTTAATTTTTATCTTTTAATTGATAATTATGTTCGTGTTCAATGAGAGTAGATAAAGTAGTGTATGAAACTGTACATAACTAGGTATTATACCACTCGTGTGATAATATTAAAAAACTCGTTTCGCTCGTTTTTTAAACTCACACTCGTGTATAATACCCCTCATTATGTACCAGTTACATAAACTACTATTCTTTTATTTTATCCATTACTTACGGTGTTTGCATAAATGTCAATAAGTCGAAATGGACCTTTTTAGGGTTCCGTAGTCAACAAGGAACCCTTATAGTTTCGCCATGTCCGTCCGTCCGTCCGTCTGTCCGCAGTTTAGCTCAGAGACGCCCAGTACTAGAAAGCTGTAATTTGGTGTAAATATACGGATTGGTTGTGCCGAAAAAGTGGTAAAATAAAATCTCGTAAAATAATTTTTTTAAGGGTACCTCCTGTACACGTAAAGTGGGGATGTTTTTTTTATTTCTCGCGTACCCCTTAGTGTGGGGTATCATTAAATAGGTCTTTAAAAAATATTGATAGTTTCCATTAACAATTTTTTGATAAAAACATTCGTTTGTGAAATATTAAGCTTTAAAGTGCTAATTTTTGCTCGACTCGAGTGTCCCCCCCCCTCTACCAGCTAAACGGTTATGTTTGGGGGTGTGAAAAAATTCACAATAGTAGTGTATATAACGAAGTTTCAAGGAAAATTATCATGACTAAGTAGGCTTTACAAGTTTACGAGTAATAGTCGACCAACTTATAAAACGTACTTGGACAACATATTTTCCTAAACAAAATGTATCGCAGAAAATGTTCTTCAACTGCAAATGTAAGTTTGTAAACTTTATTTTTACAGCTATAATAGGTGGGTATGTTTTGGGGATAGGTAGGTTATTTTTGTCAACTATTTTTACTTTTAACTAACTTCAAAAAAGGAGGAGGTTCTCAATTCGTCGTAATCTTTTTTTTTATATATTTTCCCCGGTTTCTCAAAGACGTCTGGACCGATTTTGAAAATTCTTCTTTTTAAAATTATATTCAGCGAATCAGTTTAATTAGTTCGCATAAGTATTTTGATGGGCAACTACGGAACCCTACACTGTGCGTGGCCCGACACGCACTTGGCCGGTTTTTTTAACTTGCTATCGTTATACAAGTTAAAAAAACAGGTTCAAGCGATTATCGACCTTATTGATATTTAGTTTGTTTTTCCTCACATTTTCGTTAGCTAACATTGCTCCTTCATTAAAATCCGATGTTTCGACCTTACTGACATAATTATGTCAGTAAGGTCGAAAATCGCTTGAACCTTTTTTTTACTTGCTATAGGTCGGAAAACATTTGCTTAAATGTTTTCCGACCTTCACTTGTTTTACCAATTTGTCCTACTGATTCCCACCAGTAGGATAAATCTGTAAAAAAACAAGACAACCATTTTAATTTGGTCGCATTGAACAGTGTGGTGTCGCGACGATTATTTTTGTTGAGTGTATACTGTAACTTCGTTCTATTCGGGGGTCCCTTGGCACCTCTCGTATTTTTTTTAAATCGTGGTAATTATCATCAAATGAGTCAGAGCCCAGGGTGGGAGTGTCAGACTTGACTGAATATAATCCACAGTGATCCTTCAGTAGCCCTTTACCTACCAGACCCGATGAACGCTCATTCTCCTTTCAAAAGCGTATGTATGTATGTACCTACTATGTATGTATGTATGTTTTTATGTTTGTGTTCGCATAATCTCCGGAACTGCAAGTCCGATTTAAGGGATTCTTTTTGTGTTGTACTTGGTATTGTTGAACTTAGGGAATACTGCAAGTTTCATCAAAATTGGTTTAGTAGTTTTTGATATAGAGAAAAATTTTTGCCTACTTGGATCGTAGATTTTCAAAGTCGATTGTATGTTTGTTCACGATTATCTCGCGTTTGGCTGAACCGCTTTTCATGCGGTTTTCGGAAAAGTGTTTGTTACATTCTAGGGCAGGTTAATATATAACAATAACGGATATCTCGTGATGTTGCCCGCATAGATCCGTATTTGCTGCTTGCTTGGATATAGATTTGTAAAGACGCCGATTATACGAAGAGTTTTGTTGAATATCTGAACTAACTAAAAAAGGTAAAATAAAAACATTTAAAAAAAAGTATCGACATCAAAAACAAATACAAAAAAGTTTAAAGTAACTGTTCTTTCGGAAGTCGGTGGCAATAGTCAATGAAATAAAAAACAAAGCCACCGACTTCAGAAAGAAAAGTTATTTTAAACTTTTTTGTATTTGTTTCTGAAGAACTATAGGATACATTTTTTAAGTTTTTGTTTTACCCTTTTAAGTTAGTTCAGATATTCATAAGCATACACTACAGAAATACACAGTTTTTCGCAAATCTTTTGAAGTTATTTAATAGCTTGCGTATGGAAATCATCATCTCCTGTAGCTAAGGTGATTATGGAAGGTACAACTCCTCTAGTAAGGACTCGGCATCGACTGATTTAGTAAATTATGTTTGTGTTCGCATATCTGCGGAACTACAAGTCCGATTTAAGTAATCTACTATATAAAAAATAAGTCGGGTTTTCCTTCCTGACGCTATAACTCCAGAACGCACGAACCGATTTCCACGGTTTTGCATTCGTTGGAGAGGTCTCGGGCTCCGTGAGGTTTATAGCAAAGAAAATTCAGGAAAAACTGGTGGCGAAACGGAGTTCGTCGGGTTTGCTAGTTCTTTATATGTTGTTCTAAGTATCGTTCAACTTAGGGAATACTGCAAGTTTCAACCAAATCGGTTCAGTAGTTTTTGAGATAGGGATTGAATGAAAAAGATGTTAACGATATAATTACCGTTGCTAGGGATTACGAAATTCTAGTTCACATGTAAAAAAAATGATGTATTTGACAAGAATTGTGGTTGAATATTTAAACTAAAAAGAGTAAAATAAAAACTTTTCTTTCGGAAGTCGGTGGCAAAAGAAACAATGAAATTAATAAAAAAAAAAGTCACCGAATTCCGAAAGAAAAGTTTTGTTGGTTATTTTAGCCTTTTCTGTGGTTGTTTTTGAAGGCGGTCACATTTTTTTATCTACAATTTTATTATACGTAACGGAGAATCGTTATCAAAGGGGTCGCGATATCGGAAATAACACTCACAAAATCTTCGTTAACACTTTTAATTACTTGCTAACACACACTGAATACAAAATAATCAAGGATGCCGGAGATATGGCTCGATTAAAAACTTAGGAACGCGAGAAGTTTGCCGGACTGACTCAAAGTCCCCTTCACTCAACTCTCCGCCCATGTGGCCTACCACACACAGGTTAGCCAACATATCTGTCAACGTCAGAATCTGTCAGTGTCGAATAGGGCAGTTATTAAACAAAGAACAACTTAGTCGTTGGCAACATTATAAATAGCGACTGCACATGCCCCATAATACGTTATTTGTCTGTATTTTATACTGCATCTTTTGACACGGATCATAGACCACTATTTGCTCTTTTACAAAATTAACTTTAGTTCTGCTAAATGTGATATGTTGAGGGTAATACTAAACAAAATGCAGTAATGAATAATATATATATGACGGAGGGTCGAGCGGCTGAGACACCACGTGTCGCTGTTTCTCCGTCATCAGTTGGTCCTCCATTATGGGCGTGTAGTTGCAGGTAGTTGAAAAATAATATTCACAAAATATCTCACTTAATTTAACTTTTAATATTTCAACAAAACTTCACCAAAATAACTAATGATTACAATAATAATTACTGATTAAATAACGGAGAGAAAATAATTAAACTTTAGAGCCAATGGGTTTGTTCATGGTAGCTCGGCTGACCGTCGCCTCAAAAGTGCGCGTCACCGCCGCCATGACACTTACAACTCCATTCGGTGTTACCCGCTCTAAATTAAAAGTACCAATAAAGAAATAATTCTTACACCACAGATTAAAAATAATCGACTACAACTTATAAAAAATGTTACAATAAATCAACTAAATTGTCGCGCGCCGTCACGGCCGTCCTGCATCGTCACACGTCCTCGTGTGTACTTTCCTCCTCACAAATGACCTCCAAAGTGGGGATGAGAACCTATCCGCTACAACATTCTCCAAATTTTTTTTTCAATATCTGTGAACAAAACACAACAACAACCACCAGTCGGTCACATATTCAAAACTCGGTCATTCTGACCACAATAACATTTTCAAGAATGTTTATCAAATCTTGACACGTCTACTCGAAATAAATCGAAGCTTAATTGTCACTAAGACCCAAAACATTACTAGAACTGAAAGTGTACCATTTCATTTCATTTCAACTAACAGGTGCCACACAGGCTCATGGGTGCCACACAGGCTCACGGCTGCCACACAGGCTCACGGGTGCCACACAGGCTCACGGGTGCACAGTCAAAGTCAAAGTTAGTCGTTGCCACACAGGCTAGTCATTGCCACACAGGCTAGTCGTTGCCACACAGGCTAGTCGTTGCCACACAGGCTAGTCGTTGCCACACAGGCTAGTCGTTGCCACACAGGCTAGTCGTTGCCACACAGGCTAGTCGTTGCCACACAGGCTAGTCGTTGCCACACAGGCTAGTCGTTGCCACACAGGCTAGTCGTTGCCACACAGGCCAGTCATTGCCACACAGGCTAGTCGTTGCCACACAGGCTAGTCGTTGCCACACAGGCTAGTCGTTGCCACACAGGCCAGTCGTTGCCACACAGGCCAGTCATTGCCACACAGGCTAGTCCACACAGGCTAAGCCGAATACTCCGGTGTATATCTCACGCCTACACTACACCACTAAGGCTGAGGACATCGTGGAGTACGTGCGTCAAAAGATCAAGTACACGCCGAGAGTTCAGCTGCTGGAATCGCGCCGCAACGTCAATTTCAAGGCGTTCGTGGTGCGTGTACCAACATGTTTGCTGCACCTCGTCATGGAGGAGAACTTTTGGCCGCAGGACGTGGTGTTCCGTCGCTTCCGCGGACAAGTGCCACTGGAGTGCGCTATAAAATAGTGCCAAGTGAAGTGTTTACTAACATAGGCTTAAGTTTCTTTATACTAACACAAACTGTACTATAACAATATATATGTTAGTCTATAAGGTATATATCTATGGGCCCAAGTAGCCTGAAATAAAATGGTTATTATTATTATTATTGCCACACAGGCAGTCAATAGTCAATGTCACATACATCATGTCATGACTGGGACTGTAGCACCATAACTTGTAGTGTTTAATAATATTCCTTTGATTGTCTATGACAATTCAAAAGTGCCTGTAACTGGCCTACTTGAAATGAATGCTTTGATTTTGATCAAAAATACAGTTGAAAGGAAATGTAATTACACACTCACCATGGCCGTCATCGGCCCCTTCTGACTCTACACTGTTAGTTGGCGTTTCCAGCCCAACAATAAACTTCTAAGGTAAAGGTAAAACGTAACACTCAGGCATAGGTCGTATACGATCATGTGAGTTTGAGTTCAATACCTACCTTTAGCAAACATCAATATCTGTCAACATCAAGCAGCTCAGCCACTTGATAAGGCCTTTATATTTTGGCTCTAACTTTGTTTTACTGCGCTCACGATTTTCTAATAGGACATAAGACATAATCTCCTACTTTTAATTTATTTACTTTGGCTTTGTTTTTGTCAAACCTAACTTTCTATGTAGACAGTTTCGCGATAAGAAGTCTACCGCTCCCTTTTTTTTTGCCATGACGATATTCAACGTCAAATTCAAAAGATTGAAGGAAACACCCATTATCTGTGGACACGAGGAGTAAGGTCTACTTGAAACTTAGACGCCTTTACTGCATTGCAATAAGTAATTACTGTGAACTTGACTGTCCTTGAAAGTAATGACGAAAATGTTCTATTCACTACTGCTAGCGTCTCTAACTCGTATGGGTGATACCGTGACTCAGCGCTAGAGTTTCGGCGACTATAAAATTCGATAACATGTCATTTTCCGTTAATCTTTAAATATGGCACCATAATCTTCAACGTTGGCGTCCATTTGCAACTCTATCGTCTGGTTTGGGTCGAGAATAGAGTTAGAACGGGTTTGTTGGTAAGTGTCGCAATAATTTCTTTTCTTATTGTTTCAAAAGCTGTTTTCCACTGTATTTTGCCTTTACATGAAGTAAATCTATAAAGAGGGCAGGTGTTTTGAGAGAAACATGGTACAAATTATCAAAAGTACGAAGCTAAGCCTATAAATTGACGTAGTAGAGTACCCGTTTGGGGAGGTGCTAGAACTGTCAGTGCTCTATGTAATTTTTCGCGGAATTGATCGTATTTTACCAGCGGCTACGTGGTACCCTAAGAACTCTACTTCAGTTTTGAGAAAAGTTCATTTCTCTATGTTGAAAGAGAAACCAGCGTCTGTTAATGCTTTCAAGATCTAACGGTAGCGAAGTAAAGCAAATGACTCCTTCAAAACTCCTAGAGCTTTTATTCATCGCACGTTGGTACACCGATGGGGCGGATGAATAAACCAAAAATAAACCTTATCGTAATGACCTTTCGTTATTTCTTTACGAATATAGCCGTAAGTATTGAGTTTCAGATCAAAAGATTTACGTTAGATAAAACAAATAACCAAGCAAGTATTAAATCCAATTATCATTACCCAATAATCTAATCATACAAAAGCTGGAGTTTTATTCATGTCCTGTAGCTAACATTTAGCCCCACAAACAAACCTCTGTTTGTCTTACCGCATTACTAAAGAATGACCAGATCGACACAACTCTATGGTCTCTAGGCTAGTCTCTACCAGAGCACATCGCGTATCCAAGAGTTCAGGCGTTAGAAGAAAAGCATTGCCAAAAATTCAAATTACCACTTGTTTCGTCCATACGAAAAACAGCACGCTCCACTGACTTTTCCTTTACTTGGTTTGTTTTATTTAATTTGGTGGAAGCCACTAACCATATTATCAACAGATGTGACATAATTTGCTCCTACCAAAGGTTGTGGGGAGGGGAGGCCTATGTTCAGCAGTGGACGTCTTACGGCTGATATGATGATGATGATGAAAGGTTGTATTTGATCAGATATTAAAGGCAATGGATAACGATCGGGAAAACTGTGTTGCTGTTAAGCTCACGGTAGTCTAAGCAAAGACTGTCAGATCCGTCTCTCTTTTTGACCAGCAAGATAGGGAGTAGAAAAAGTGAGAAACTTTCACGAATGACACCAGCATTTAGAAGTTCTTTGATCTTAGAGCGCACTACTTATCTTTCATCACAACTAAGCCGGTATGAACGGCGTTGTACAGTGCGGTTGGGATCAATCAATCTTATTTTTAATTTTCCTGTACTAACTCTACTTATAAGAGTGCCTTCTACAAAAAAATGTTGGTAATTTTCGAGTAAAGAAGTTAATTATTCTCTTTTTCCATCGGGAATATCACTATTCACACTATCAAAGTCTTTTACTTCTGAACCTACATCACAAATAGCACCTATTTTAATGTTATTCAATAAGCAACAAAGATGTTTCAGAAATTTCAACTGAAAATTTCAATGCTAGTAAGTCCTATCCCATCATAACGGCAGTGGAAATACAATACTCAGGTAAGACATGAAATAATAACTGCAACGAGTTACAGTTATTACTTCAGTATCATAACTGTGGACAGTATTTTAAAATTGCATTGTAAACTAGATTGGGCTATGCCTAAAAACGTAACAGCATTTTGCTGTCATTTATCAGGGAAACTACTAGCTAAACTTTCCCGGATCAAAGAGCACACAGCACCGGAATCAAAACAAAATGAAAACGACTCACCGGATTCGGTAGAGAGTAGCTCTGTAGCTGGCTTAATGGTGCAGATAAACACTCGCTTCTCAACTCGGCTGCTCCCGGAGTCAGTCTCCTTCTTTGGACAACGTATGGCGATGTGACCGGGTTCGCCACAGACGAAGCAGGTCTCTCAGCTTCCTTAAGACATTATCTTTGGCTGGTTGCGATCCATTATTTTCTGAAAACTAAGATTGAGGGTTAGCAGAAGGATCGCGAGAACAAGTATAGTAAAGCATTCATTTTCTACATGACCAGATTATCCACAGCTGTAGCATCTTCTTGATTGGTCCAACTTTGGCTCCTTGGCGTCGGCAGATGACTTTAATTTGTCCTGCATTGGAGGTCCTCTTTTTCAGTACGTAAAAGCCATAATTTCTCGTAGTAGTTTAACTCCAGTATCAATCCCTTCAGTAAAAGACAACCGTTGAAGCCGTGGCTCTATTTTTGCTGCATGCCATAGTTACAGCGATTGCTTTGTTTTCAGTTGAATAGTTGTTCCACTGACTAAGTAAAGTGCTCAGAAATCGGTTTGACAAGCGTTCTCCTTCCTCAGGACTTTCACTAAACAAACAGCCTGCATAATATTGCAGCAAGAGTTTCAACTCTAATTCATTTTACTAATTTTCGTTAATTAATAAACTTCATTGAGGCCACGCTATTCCAGGAAAAGTATTTTGAGCTAGCCATGAAGCTGCCGAACCTTTGAGGGCTTTACTCATTGTAATAAACAGCCTACTGCTAGAAATTAGTTATTCTTGCAAGCATAAATCGAAGGTAATGCACTATGCTCTGGCATCACTATCTTGAGACTTGGGATCAAATTCAGGTAGTGCTAGCATAAAATCTTCTGAACTAGGTTTTATAACCGCGCGAATCAATTCTCTCATATGACTTTGTTGCATTTCAAATAACAATTTCCAACGGTTATTAATTTTCACTAGCACTTGGAAACGAATCAATATTCTGACCTGTGGACTGTTCCTGCGACGATCCATGAATCCCACTTCTGATGACGGAGGGTCGAGCGGCTGAGACACCACGTGTCGCTGTTTCTCCGTCATCAGTTGGTCCTCCATTATGGGCGTGTAGTTGCAGGTAGTTGAAAAATAATATTCACAAAATATCTCACTTAATTTAACTTTTAATATTTCAACAAAACTTCACCAAAATAACTAATGATTACAATAATAATTACTGATTAAATAACGGAGAGAAAATAATTAAACTTTAGAGCCAATGGGTTTGTTCATGGTAGCTCGGCTGACCGTCGCCTCAAAAGTGCGCGTCACCGCCGCCATGACACTTACAACTCCATTCGGTGTTACCCGCTCTAAATTAAAAGTACCAATAAAGAAATAATTCTTACACCACAGATTAAAAATAATCGACTACAACTTATAAAAAATGTTACAATAAATCAACTAAATTGTCGCGCGCCGTCATATATATAATATATATATATATATATATATATATATATATATATATATATATATATATATATATATATATATATTCTTTGTTTTATTAACACTTGATTGAATGGATCAAATCTATTATCATGAAATTCATTTTAGAAGTGCCAATTCTTATTAACTTTAAACAATGGATCAACGGATTAACAGACCCTCAATAATCAATATCTTGCAATGGAATGCTCAAAGCCTTCGGCCTAAAGCTATTGAGTTCGAAGCGTTATTAAATCAGGAGAAAGTGCATATTGCAATAATAAATGAAACGTGGTTTGATCCTGAAAGTAATTTTCGTATAAGTGGTTACAATTTATTCAGAGAAGACCGTTATGATGGATATGGCGGCGTTGCAATATTAACTTATTGGTCCCTAAGAGCAAGTCGCTGTAACACCAATATTAGCAATCCAGGTATACAGCTATTACATGTAAAGATATCTAATTGCGAACATCTAGAAAACGTGATTACCATTTATTGTCCTTCTTCAACATACTCTAGTAAAAGAGACTGGGACCATATCTTTTCTCTGAAGCAAGAAAGAACACTAATAGCCGGAGACTTCAATGGACACCATACAAACTGGTCATCTAAAACGGACGCAAGGGGAATGCAGCTGTTCGACTCCATTTTCGAAAACAATTACATTACTCTTAATGATGGCACTTCTACACGTGTTAAACTGGTTAATGGTGTACTACAAAGTACCTCGCCTGATTTGACCGTAGCATCCTTGGATTTGGCAATGAAGTTTAGTTGGCAAGTTATGAATGAGAACTTAGGGAGCAATCACCTAATTCTTAAAATTAAAACAGTACTAATATAAATACGTACAAATTAAAAAGAAATTATAAAAAGGCAGATTGGACAAAATATAGACAGATTATTAATGAAAAATTAAAATATTTAGACATACACTTAGATAACCAAAAAGCATACGATAATTTTATTGAAGCCATCAACACTGCAGCGGATCAAAGCATACCTAAAATAAAAATTTGTGATAACCCAATTCGACAACAGATGTTTAAACCTAAACCATATTGGGGACAGGACTTATCACGCATAGTTGCTGAGCGACGTCTGGCCTTAGCCGATTCAGGAAAAACCCTACGCCACAAAATTTAGACAAAATCCAAAGAAAAACTAGTAATGCCCAAAGATTGATTCGGAATAGCAGATTCAGTTCGTTTAAAAAATTCTGTGACAGCATAGATAACACAATGTCAGCAGCTGAAGTGTATAGACGAATGAAGTGGCTCAAAGGCTATGATGATGATAGGACTCCCTTTTCCGCACTTAGACTCCCATTTGGTCCGTTGTGCGTGGGGATTCTGGCTAACAGAGCCAGCCTAACTCCGCCCAGAAGCACAGAAGCCTCCTGGGAGCTTCACAGGCTTCGCGGAGCGACCTCACTGTTCCGAGGATTTCTTCACGTTGAGAGGCCACGGCCACGCATTCCAGGATAACGTGGGCGGCTGATTCCTCGGCGTCAAGGCATCCCCTGCAAAGGGGACTGTCTGTGGCACCTATGTTAAAAAGATGTTTATTGAGTGTGTTATGGCCCGTAATTGTTCCTATAATTATTCTAAGGTTATTCCTGCTCATGCTGAGGAGTTTTTTGGTTAATCGCGGGTGTACCATCGGCAGAGCCAATTTCGACTGTCTACAGTCTGTTGCCCGTGACCATCTGTTGTTATGGAGTTCCGTCGATCTTTGGCGAATCCACGCACGAAATTGTGAGAAAGGCAGTGGGAGAAGAGGGTATGGGCCTAGCACCTTCATATCAGAGCCTCTCTTCGCAAGTTCATCTGCTGCATCATTACCCAAAGATCCGCTGTGTCCTTTGATCCACTGGAGAGTAATCCGATTGAACATCGACAAACTCTCCAGAGCTTGGTGGCACTCGAGAATTAATTTATTGTTAGTTTGTTTGTTTTCTAAAGCTTTGAGCACAGATAGACTGTCAGATACGAATTTAATGCCGTAGTCTCGGATGCCTAAGCGCTTTACTGCTGTTGCGGCTTGTGTTAAAGCAACACATTCGCATTGAAAGATCGAACTGTGTGTGCCTAGCGGTATGTGTATGTTAATATTGAGATCAAGGGAGTGTATGCCAGCACCTGACCCGTTTTGTGTTTTTGAGCCAAAACGGGTCAGGTGCTGGCAGTTTTTGGCTCAAAGGCTATTTAAGACAGCAAGAAGTACCGTGGATCAGGAACAAACGAAACATCTATTACATAGCTTAACACCAGATTACGTGAGCCCCCCTTTACCTAATTTTATATCAGAAAATGAACAACTGAGCAGCCCAATTTCGATCCAAGAGCTTAATAACTGTATTAAAAAGACTGATACCGCTCCCGGTGGAGATAATATGTCCTATTTCATGATCAGGCACTTACCAGAAGTAGGAAAAATAGTTTTAGTTTCACTTTACAATAGATTTCAATCTTTGGGCTTTGTCCCGAATCAGTGGAGAGAGGTAAAAATAGTGCCCATACCAAAACCAGGTCGGGATGTTGGCTCTGTATCAGGTATCAGACCAATTGCTTTATTGTCATGTCTTTGTAAAGTCCTACACACAATCATAAACCGTAGAATTGAATGGTTTCTTGAAAGAAATAACTGTTTCTCACATGAAACAACCGGATTTAGAAGAACACGGTCTTGTACTGATAACTTGACTAGATTGGTATCACGCATTCAGGAAGGGTTTTCGAAGGGCATTAGTACTCTGGGATGTTTTGTTGACATTGATAACGCTTATATCAATATAAACTTAGTAGCCCTGTTAAAGATGTTAGATGGGTTGGGAGTGGGAGCGGTGTTGTGCAGATATTTATGGGAATTCTTACATGACAGACATCTATCAGTTCAAACTAGTGATGGTAGCACAGGAGTAAGGACCACTGGTACTGGAATTGCACAGGGCGATCCGCTATCCCCACTGTTATTTAATGCAGCCACTTCAAGGATTTGTCACAATATAGTTGATGTGTTTGTGTCTCAATATGCAGACGACTTTGTATTATATACAGCATGAAAACAAAGGATGATGCAATTTTTGGGCCCACCCTCCAATAGCAACATGTAATACGTCATTAGATAGGTATTTTTAAGCTGAACAAAAAATATTATTGCACCAAGTCTGAAATATTAGTCCGTTCTGAGATATGTTTGATTGAATATGGCAGTTTAAGATATAACCAAATATTTTTTTTCCTTACATATTACATTTTGGTGCAGAGGAGGAGGAAGAGAAGCTCGGTTCTACATAATGGGAGCCGCACGGGTGGATCTTCCATTTCAAGCCGCGCTTGCCGAGGTCGGTTTATGGATGGGTGACCATCTATCCGAGTTTTCTCCGTGCCTTTGATTACGGCTGTTATTAGTAGATTTTTGTCGTTACCTACTATAGAAGCTCACTTTGCCGTTAACCACCTCCACTATGGAGATGGTTAATGGCAGGTTGAAGAGCGATTTTTAGCTTTTACTCCAAATATATTTCAACAATGCGTCAATGTCTTCTCGCATTAAGTCACTACACATATGAGCTAGAAGGTTTTTTTTTTTACATGGTAAAATCATACAAGAGCTAGTAGTAACAATTACTAAGACTTACTATTTCACACCAACTATGGTATTCATTATTCAAAGCTATTGTACCTGCAAGACCCGACATTGTTCTGAAGGCACCTGTGCGCATCATTTGTGTCAATACTTTGGTACCTAGGGTCAGATGCCAAACCGTATGTCATGGGATCTAGAGGCGAATACAGCACTATAAGTGGCGTGTGGAGCGGAGGCACAATGGCGAGGCGTATCTCCGCTACCTCTGACAAGTCGAGGCGCTGCGGGAAGAGCTCCGGCGTAATCTCATGGGGTATGGAGGGTACAACTGTCGCAACCGAGGTTTGGGTAAAACCCTTCTTTTAGGAGTGACGCAGGTCCACACCGTATGTTTCGGGAGGTTCCTGTGTCGAATTGTGTGGTAAGAAATAGGTATGCCTGGGTGTAACCACTGCGGAGGTGCACACGATCGACCATACAGTGAAGGTATGCATAGCTTGGGCGGGGCATCACTACGGAGCCAGATGCAACCGTTTATTAAGAAGTAATCACCGCCTCCTGCTCCTCCTAAGCAATGATGCTAGCGAAGGAGGAGGTGGAATACGTGAAAGGGAGGACAGCCTCTATCTCACGACACAACCTCTGCGGAAGACGCCTACAGTATTGGACGTCGCGAGGCGATTTTTGAACCACAGTAGTCGAGGGCATGAGGACGAAGAGTAAAGGATGACTCGCCGTCATGGACCATGCTCGGGTCAACAGCGCGTCGTGCTCCACGCGAGCTTCAAAGAGTTCTCAGCAATCTGACGTGGATTTCAGTCAGTGCGTGTCTGGCAGTTCCTTCTGCTGACACTGGGCAGGAGGACTCATTTGTAAATGTAAAAAAAGGCCCCTCTTAGACGGCCAAAGCCTGCCGGGGTCGCGAGAATAACGAGTAACCGGGGCCTCGGAACATAAAGGGCTATTGAAGGACACCGTAGATTTTATTTAGTTCATGTCTGACAGTCCCACCCGTCCTGCCCCTGGAGGGAGGACTCATTCGATGATTTTACGATGTAAAAAAACCTTGTAGCTCTTATGACTGTGTAGTGACTGATGTGACAAGACATTGACGCATTGTTGAAATATCTTTGGCGTAAAAGCTTAAAAGTGGTTAATGGCAAAGCGAGCTTTTAAAGTAGGTAACGACTGTCAAAGATCTACAAATGACAGCCGAAATCAACGGCTTTTAAGTGCTTTCTGAGGCACGAAGAAAACTCGAATAGATGGTCACCCATCCATAAACCGACCTCGGCAAGCGCGGCTTGACATGGAAGATCGACCAGTGCGGCTCCCATTATGTAGAACCGAGCTTCTCCTCCTCCTCCTCTGCACCAAAATGTAATATGTTACGAAAAAAACATTATTTGGTTATATCTTAAACTGACACATTAAATCAAACATATCTCAGAACGGACCAATTATTCAGACTTGGTGCCATAATATTTTTTGTTCAGTTTAAAAATACCTATCTAATGACGTATAACATGTTGCTATTGGAGGGTGGTACCAGATTTCATAGAAGCCCTGGCATCATCCTTTCTGACTCCGTTACCGATATCCAAAATTATTTGAAATTATTTCAGTGTTTGATAGAAGAAGTAGGATTACAGATCTCATGCAATAAAACAAAAATAATTTTATTTAGTAGGGGTAGAAATAGGAAAATAGTTTCGGTAAATATTAACAATCATAATATACAACAGGTGGATATTGTAAAATATCTATGTATGTTTCTAGACAGAGATTTAGCTTACAGCCGCTACCAATTCGAAGAAGATATCTAGCGGGAAAATTTTGGTCTAAAATCTAGGTCGGTAAAGAATAATGTTACTATAAAAATTATTGATGAATTGTCAAACCTGTGTGAGGGACAATACTGGAGAAATAAAAAGATTCCATTATTAGTAGACACGCATAGACAAATCCAAGATTTACCTATTTATTCTAGTTCCATACTGGGTGTATTCTCGTTGGATATATGGCTGTCCAGTATTGATCTATCAAAGAACATCTCTTACGATATCCCGAATGTACGTATTCCAAAGAGAGCAATGGATATATTAGATTTAAAACAAAAAATTGCCAAATACTTGAATGATAATTACGGTTCGTTCTATCAACTTTATACAGACGGATCTAAAGAGGCGCAATATGCGGGAGCGGCTGTATTCGACCCTCAGTCAAATACTACGTTTAAATTTAAAATTAAGGTTAATATTTCTATAATGTACTGCGAACTGATTTCTGAATTTCAACAATATTCGGATATACTATATAATATCGACTTTTCGAATTTCGGGTATCGAGTTTTTAAATATCGAATTTTTGAAAATCGAATATCGGATATCCGAATATCCAATATCGTATATCGGCTATCCAATATCCGATATCCGATTACCGAATATCGAATATCGACTTTTTGAATTTCGGGTATCGAGTGTTTAAATATCGAATTTTTGAAAATCGAATATCGGATATCCGAATATCCAATATCGTATATCGGCTATCCAATATCCGATATCCGATTACTGAACATCGAATATCGACTTTTCGAATATCGGGTATCCTATGAAGTCGATTTTATAACAATATTCGAATATTACTTACATTTTTCAACATACTTCATACAATCCACTACAAATTACGCAATCGAAAATCAACAAAAACTATTATTTGCGGTGTTTTTAACATTGATCTGTTAAAAAGAACCTCCATTTCTTTGCAACTTACACATGTTATTTCCAGCTTTGATATGAAAATTGGCACACACAGTCCAACAAGGCCAAAGAGTAACACTTGCATTGACAACATTTTCCACAATATTAGAGGTAGCAAATGTGACATCATTGACTTAGGTATGTCAGATCACACGGCACAATTAATAAAATTTTCTGTTAAAAAAACTTGCACTGTCAATTTCTGGTATACCGAAAGGCGAGACTTTAGTAAAAAAAACCTAATTAAATTCAAAGAATGTCTGGGGAGTTTAAGTTTTCATGATGTGTACTCAACTAGTGATCCAGAAGTAGCATACAACTTATTTTTCGAGCATTACAAACTTTTTTATGACTTATGCTTTCCAATAATAAAAATTAGAAATAATATTGTTAAACCTAAATGGCTGTCAAGGGGAATAAGCCAGTGTTGGCGGCAAAAAAGAAAACAACTGTGGCAGTATAGACTCAATCCTAGTGAAGATAAGAAAAATGCTCTCAAACAGTATAGTAATCGTCTCAAAAAAGTTGTTAAACTTACCCAAAAATCTCAAAATAATTACCTAATATCCAATGCAGAAAACAAGTCTAAAGTCACATGGAAAATTATAAACTCTAACAAAAGTCAATTTCCAAAAGAAAATATTAATAAAATAAAAGTAAATAATCATACAATAACAGACCCACAAATAAATGCTGAAGAATTTAATAATTATTATATTAATTGAATTAAACCATGTAATTCACTCCATAATAATAATAATTCATCGGCTGCGGACAATTTTAATAATAATAATCATAATATGAATTTGACATCTTTTAATAACAATTTGACATTGACTAATAGCTCATATAAATCTTTGTTTTTAAATCCTGTAACACCTTATGACATTAATATTATAATTAAAACACTTAAAAACACAAGAAGTGCTGGATATGATGACATTACAACATCCTCAATAAAGGAAGTTGCTCCCATCATCAGCCCAGTACTCAGTCACATATTAAACTTGTGTATCGAGTACGGTGTGTTTCCGACTAAACTTAAAAAATCCGTAGTGAAGCCACTTTTTAAGAAAAATAACAAGGAAGACATGGCATGTTACAGACCAAAAGCACTTATTCCTATTTTTGCTAAAATACTTGAAAAAATTATATATAATGCAATTAATACTCACTTAGAGAAGTACAATCTATTTGCGAAAGAACAAAAAGGCTTTAGAAAGAATAGACAATTAATTTAGCAATTTATGACCTTTTAAAAACAGTCTATACCAATATTGATAAACGAGTGCCGGTCTCTGCAATGTTTATGGATATGACAAAAGCGTTCGATTATGTACACCATGGAACACTTTTAAATAAATTATACAGTTACGGTATAAGGGGTAACGTCTATAAGCTTCTGGAATCGTATCTAAATGACAGATATCAAGTAGTTGAAATAAATAATATTAATATCACAAATAATACCGAACAAAAACATAAATCCATGCCCAAAAAAGTAATATATGGAGTGCCTCAAGGTACCGTGTTGGGTCCTCCGTTATTTTTGACCTACATAAATGATCTGCCTAAAGTTTCACATCATCCAATGATCCTTTTCGCTGATGATAGCACAGCTATATTTACTGGTCAAAATATTAATTCTTTTGAAAGTGAGATAAATTCCACTCTGCAATATAATTACCTGGATGACGAATAATAATTTAATTATCAATTTAGAAAAAACGAAACTTGTGAATTTCGGGCGTAATACTATAAACAACAACTTCAATATTAATCATAATGGGACGAAAATTGAACATGTCAATTGCGTTAAATTTCTAGGGCTTTGGATTGATAAGGATTTGTCTTGGCAAACACACATAGACACAGTATGCAATAAAGTTAATCAGTACTCATATGCTTTATATAAATTATCAAAAATAGTCGATCGATCAGTTCTTTTGACCGCATACCATGCTTATATTTCGGCGACACTGAGATATGCAGTCATTTATTGGGGCAATGCAACTAACAGGGATTTAGTGTTCAAAGCGCAAAAAAGATGTGTACGTGCGATGGTTGGTATCCATGTTCCAGATTCATGTAAACCATATTTCAAAGAATTAAAAATATTGACCTTCCCTTCAATTTACATTTATGAAGTAGCTGTATTCATAAAAACAAATGAAAGTCTATTTGACAAACTTAAATCGAAAAGGCATATGTTAAAAATTTCTAATGTACCACATAAAACGGCCCTATTTAACAAAAGCTTCTTTGGCATTGCATCAAAAATATACAACAAAATACCTATTAGCATTCTAGACACTAAGGAACTTTCAGTACCTATTTAAAAATAAATTACGAACATTTTTAATTGATAAGGCATACTACTCGATCCAAGATTTCCTGAATTGTTGACCATTTATTAGTTCCACTGTATTTTGACATGTATAAGTATTGACCATGTATTAGTTCCACCGTATTTGACATGCATTAGTAATGACCATGTGACAGTTTCATTGTACTTTTACATTTATTAAAACTAAATTTACCATCTATAATGCATAATTCCAAATTTTTATGCCAATACCTACCTACATAATTATTGTATGCCTTTATGGCAGGACATATTGATACTTTAATATATTGTTAAGACCTGTAACTAACATATGCCCACAATAAAGATAGTTTGACTTTGACTTTCAATATTACATTTAAAAACCAACCCGCACTGGGCCCGCGTGGTGGATTATGGCCCACTCCCTCTCACAAGAGAGGAGGCCTGTGTCCCAGCAGTGGGAACATTATAGGCTGATGATGATGATGATGATGATGATGATTACATTTAAAAATATGTACCTACAGCTTGGCCAGAACGTCTTGAAACGGTACTAATCTTTTTGTTTGCTGACAACGTTAAAATCTTTGACATTTGATGTAAAAAAAGAACGCAGGTTTGTTAGATTTATTATTGTGCCATAAAACTAACGTAATAAGTGAAAAAAAAAACATTCAAAGTGTTGGTAGCGAGAGCACAGTGGCGACTTCCATTCGACTTCTGTTTTTTTTAAGCTGTTCTTACAATGCTACCCTCCAAAGTTTGTCCAATTAATTGTGTTGCCTCTCAGGTGTAAATATTTAAGTATTGATGGAATATCGGTGGCAATAAACTTACCACCGAAACCACCGATATTGAGCCACCGAAATTAGAAACAAAATTATAATATCAAAACTATTTATGCTTCAGTCATTTAAAATGTATGTTCGCTAAGGGTATCCATTAATACATGACATACTCGCGTACCGTACCATAAAAAAATAGCATTCATTCGTACAGTAACCCACCGAGATTGCAAAATGTAGCATTCCTTCTTAGATTTAAAAAGTATTTAAGTATTGGCGCGAAACCTCGACGGGATCGGCCAGGTCACTACTGCGAGAACGCAAGAGCACGACTGGGCCTCCGTGTGCGTAAGGAGATAGTTCGTTAGAATATACTTGTTTATGTTATAGATCGGTTTCAACAAAACACACCGATAATGCACTTTTGGCGTGGACATTCCTTATCACAATGGTCCTGATGTCTGCATGATAACAGAAGTAAAGGAAGTAATCAATATGGTTGCTTTATGCATAGACCAACATAATCATGTTCAACTTAAGTACCAAATTTTTATCACAACGTATTTAAAGAGGTAAATGCGCTTAAAAGTTAATCACGGACATACCACCGTTATTGAGAAATACATTTTACATAGTGATGTCACGCGAAGAACCTCTACAAACGCTGTCGATGAAACTACCGAGCTGATTAAACTTCCGATCGACATTTGACTCGACTATTCGCTCGGTGTTGCCATAACTCCCCACGCTAACCATCCCCAAATTATCACTACCATGCCGTTCCTAAACGTTATCTGATGAATTTAACTACATAGTTCCTCCAATGGGAGATAGATGGCGTTATTCTAAATGAATCAATTGAGATTCTAAATTGTGTTTCTGTTTTGATTCCGCCGCAACGATAATAGATGGCGTTATTCTAAATAGTTGTGGTTTTGTGTTGATTCTCCGACATATGTGTTATGTATATAGATTTGAGATACAAAAATTTCTGCCGAATCTGAGTTTTTTTTTCTGTGAAACGTGAGCATTCTCCTTTTGGTGTCTTATCACACCAATACCACTGAAACTTTCAGGAATAAATAATTTTCTGTAAAATTTTATGTAGGTAGGTACCTACTTAATAATGTATTTCGTTCTAATCTAAATCTTAGAATATAAAAAAAAAACATAAACAAAAAATTTCACCGAAAGAAGAAGGGTCACGATCCATACAAAAACCCAGCTCCGGCGCAAAAGAAATGTATCTCAGCTTTTTCGTTATTAAACGTACATTAAATAACAAGTTTCTTTTTTTAGGGTTCCGTAGCCAAATGGCAAAAAACGGAACCCTTATAGATTCGTCATGTCTGTCTGTCTGTCCGTATGTCACAGCCTTTTTTCTTCGAAAGTATAAGAGCTATCCTGTTGAAACTTGGTAAGTAGATGTATTAAGTGAACCACATTAGGATTTTCACACAAAAATAAAACTAATTTTGGGGGTTGCCCCCATACTTAGACTTGAAAGGGTGCGTCTCATTTCATATAAAGTTATTTGATATATACTACTCAAAACAAAATAAGGGCCACCTGGTTTTTATTGATTTATTTAATAATGTTTAAATATTACTAACTACAATGACTGAATTTGATTAATATTAATGGTCTTAGATGGAAATACACAAAAATTAAGTATGTGTTCCAATAAATCGTTAACTTAAAACGAAATTGAATGAAAAGTGGGAAATTGCAGGAATGTATCAAGTTACATAAAACATAAAAAAATCGAAAAAATAACGCGTTTAATGTTCCAAAGTGTTCTTTTAAGCTTCTCTTTTAACTCTGTTCTCTCTGTTCTGCTCATTTTATAGGAGGTGGAATGGTCTGGATTAAATCTCGATCATTTTCTTTTGGGATCCTCTACCAGCAAGTTTTGAGACAATTTATGAGATCCAGCTGCGTGTTGATGGAAACTTTACTTTCTTTTTCACTTTTCTTTAACTCATCTCTTATGCTCAATAGAACTCCAGGTAAAAATCCTGAGTGTCCACTGTAACATCGTAATTCGAGCTTCAGCGAATGTGTGTACTGTAGTCGCGTCGTGTTCGCTCGAGCATTATCCTGCTTCAAGAAGAACTCAGGTACTTCTTGCTGTGCGAATGGGATAATGTGGAGTTGCACTACATTCTCTATGCAATTTTGAGCAAGTTACTACACCCTCGTTAAGAAGTGCGAGCTCAGTTTTGCGTGATAGAGATAACCGCCCCAGAGCATAATTCAGAACTCGCCAGAACAGTCTGTTTTAAGAGTGCAAGGATTTGAAACCTGTTGTTAAGATCTTCTCTACACTCTTATGAATCAGTTTTCATAAAAAAAAAATAACCCACCAGTCATCAATAAAAAGCAATGAAGCCCAGTCAAAACAGTTCAATAAATTTTCTCCTTCGCAAATGTTTCACGATTTGCACCTTATGCTGTAGTTAACTGGAGGTGAACCAAGCATCTTCTTGAGTATTGTTATTCTTTATGGAGTCGATTCGGAATAGTGTAGTCAATTATAGGGGTGCCTGTAGCTCGACGCAATGGAGTTTGTACGGTCCGCGCAGTAGATTTTCGCTCTATTTGCGCGGTTTAACAAACTTAATGGTCTTTTTGGGCTTTACTTACTTACTTTCTTCCTCGATCACAGCGTCTCGTGATATTACCCGTCTTTTGAGACCAGTTTCAAGCATTTTGAAGCACTCATTGGGAATATTCCACCATTAAACCTCTTCTGGCAATGGGCCCCCTGGATTAAGGTGACACCCCAAGTGGCTGTTTTTGCGTCCATATGTCTCCGAATACATGACATTATGAGATTGAAAGATCATTGTAGCCTGCTTGCTGTATTAGTCGAAGAAAACTCCGTTAGAAGTTTGAAAATTAAAAAACACCAAACCGTAAATTCTAAGTAATCTCAAATATCTAATTAAAAAAAGTTATGAATTTCCAATGATGCAGTAGAAACAATATTAATACTTGAAAGAAACTATAACAAGATATTTACTATTTATTATGTACCCAGAATAAGAGCAATACTTATTTAAAGTGCAATTTAATAAGTGGCCCTTATTTTGTTTTGAGGAGTATATTTTCATTTCAATAACGTTCACATGATATAATCAACGTGAGATATACCAACAGTTGATATAATTTCTTTACACATAATGTTTGTGTTACTCTAAAACTCATTTCATATAATTTTATTTGATATAACGTTTATTTAAGCGAAAATCATTGCATTTAACGTTTGAAACATATAATTAAACGTTTAAACTATTTGCTTTGATGACTTTGACTTATCCTTTGAACTTTGATTGTTTGTCTTCACTATTACTATTGTTATTAGAAAAATTCAGTATCCAAGAGCGAGCGAAGCGAGCACACCCCGACACGGATAGGTTAGGTTCGAAGGGGATGGCGGGGTCTGAAAGACCCCGCCATTCCCTTCGTGTTAGGTTACTTTAAACCTTGCACACAGAATTAGGAGCCCCGCGAAGCGGGGCTCCGTCGAGCCAGCATGACAGGTAGTAATCAGTTATTTGACCTAGATGCAAGAGCGAGCGAAGCGAGCTCGGGACTTGGGGCACCCCGACACGGACAGGTTAGGTCTTTAAACCCTGTACGCAGAAAAAGGAGCCCGCGAAGCGGGGCTCCGTCGAACATTCATGGCAGGTGGTACTATTACTAGGTACATCAGTGTTAGATTATTTTCCAGGAGAAAAAAAAATTAGAACAAATAAGTTTTATGTCTTTTGAGTGATATAAAAAAAGGAATTTATATTCATTGATTGTTATGCTTATAGAAATTAGTCATTAAAAAATTATGTCAATCGTTTATTATATTAACAGATCGTTATATCAAATAAAATTATATATTCAGTTGTTATCTCTTGTAAATTTTAGAGATTTTGTAGTTATATCATATATTACTTACCCGACTTGAAACTCAAAAAATTTTTTTTCGCCTGACTCATACGTGTGGGGTATCTATGAATAGGTCTTGAAAAATGATATTGAGGTTACTAACATCATTTTTTTCTAAACTGAACAGTTTGCGCGAGAGACACTTCCAAAGTGGTAAAATGTGTGTCCCCCCCCTGTAACTTCTAAAATCAGATAATTATAAAACTAATAAAAATATATGATGTACATTACCATGCAAACTTCAATTGAAAATTGGTTTGAACAAGATCAAGTAATAAGTTTTTTTTTAATACGTCATAAACCGTAATCCGCAATTTACTTTTCAAAGTTACATCCAACTTAGGGAAAACTGCAAGTTTCAAATTCGGTTTAGTAGTTTTCGAAATAGGGAATGAATGAAAGAGATGTTAACGATGTTAGATGTTGTTTATAACCAACTACAAGAACTTTTATATTATGTTACTTGCTGCTACGGAACCCTTCATTGGCGAATCCGACTCGCACTTGGCCGGTTTTTTCAATTTCAGTGGCTCACTTATTTAAATTACTTAAATACGAGTTAGGAGAAATATTTAAGTTACTAGAATGTTCTCCGCGGTTTCACCCGTTGCTAGGTTTCTTTGGTCGGAGTGTGATGTTACATAGCTTACAATCTTGAACTGAACCAGTAGCTCCTGAGATCAGCGCCTTCAACCAGACAAACTAACTCTTCAGCTTTTTGAACTGGGCGTGGATGGCTGTGTCCGAAACTATGAAGAATATCGAAAAAGGTTGAAAGGAGGAGGCCAATATTGACGAAAACTTAAACTGCATCATTGGTTTTTAGAAAATACAATAATTCTGGCCGGTAATCGAACCTGCTGGTTTGGAAAAAAATTACGTCCTGTATTATTACACTATTCGATAGTGTTGCTGATAAGGATCAAATTCTGGGAAGTAATCATATCGGCAAAATTAAGTTAAACATATAGTAAAAAAACTTTTTCAAAAAAAATGTAACCGCCTTCAAAAACATCCACAAAAAATAAATATTTAAAAAAACAAAAAACCCGACTGCGTAAAAAAACTAAAAAGAAAGAAACAAGCCCAGTAGTTTAGAATTCACTCATTCACACTCACAGTCGGGGCCCATTCAAATTATACCAATCAAATCTTCCCAAGAGGCCCCGACTGTGAGTGTAAATGAGTGAATTCTAAACTACTGGGCTTGTTTCTTTCTTTTTAGTTTTTTTACGCAGTCGGGTTTTTTGTTTTTTTAAATATTTATTTTATTTTACTATTTTTAGTTTTTGTTAGCATTTATCAGTCCAAATTAAATTGAAACATATAAGTTAGATATATTTTGGTAAACCATTTTTAAAATCCTTTAATTTGATACCCCACTTGATAGAATGTGAGAGATTAAAAAAAATATTTTTAGTTCGGAACCCTTTGCACATGAGTTCGACTCGCACTTGGCCAGTTTTATGTACCCAGTGACACTCTCACGTTTAAGACGAATCTAAAGCGCCTCGTCCACGGAGAGAGAATAGAGCTAGACAGCTTGGAGACTAATCTAATCTATACTCTAATTTCTGCGTACACGTAGAGATCATTAGAGCACCCTATTGCATTTTTTTGCTCTATCGTAGGGAAGCTCTATCATAGACAAATTTTGGCCTGCGTACACTACACTACTCGTAGACTAGATATATTCGGTCACGATATACTCTCTCAGTTGAAAACATGTCGCGGTCACGCTTATGCTGCGATCGTGGTTTCTTTGTTATTGGAAAAGAAAAAAAAACAAAAATGTTAAAAGAAGCTGCTGGGTTAAACAATGGTTTCTCAATGATTATGAGATATACTTATTCCATAATTCTGGAAAGCCTTCATACATTTGTATCATTTTAATGGTTTCTTCTTTTGACCAAACATGTTTCAACCTTCATCAAGGTAATAAAGCAATGCAGAATTCTACATTAAATAAAACAAAATACGTGTTTTGCTACTCAAGCCCTAGCTAGACTGATTAAGGCGGGTAGACAATTCGAGAGCTCTCTATTCATATCGCTTATCTCGCTCTCGGACCTGCGTCCACGACGCCTTCCGAGAGTAGCCGAGCGTGTCTACGTAGACTGTAGTGATACTCTAGCTAGGGTAGTCTCGCTAATGTGTACACGTCGTAGATTGCCCTATGAGAGTCGCTCTACGTTATTTTAATCTATCGTGGACGAGGCGCTTAACGACACCTCTCAAGTTAAAATCCATCAAGCCGTTTAGGCTGCAGAGCAACACACAGAAACATACATACATACATACATACATACACTCGAAAAACATAACCCTCCTGGCGCAGTCGGGTAAAAAAGAGTTAAATAACCTACAAACAAAACTTTTCATTTGGAAGTCAGTGACTTTTTTTTTATTAATTTCATTGTCTTTTTTGCCACCGACTTCCGAAAGAAAAGTTTTATTTGTAGGTTATTTTATCCTTTTTTGTGGTTGTTTTTGAAGGCGGTTACATTTTTTTTTTAAGTTTTTATTTTACTCTTTTTAGTTTAAATATTCAACCACAATTCTTGTCAAATACATCATTTTCTTAGATATGCACTAGAAATTTGTAATCCGTAACATGGTAATAACATCATTAACATCTCTTTCATTCATTCCCTATCTCGAAAACTACTGAACTGAATTTGATGAAACTTGTCCAGTTTTCCCTAAGTTGAACGATACCAAGTAAAACAAAAAAAGAATTACTGAAATCGGGCTTGTAGTTCCAGAGATATGCGAACACAAACATAATTTACTAAATCTGTCGATGCCAAGTCCTTACTAGAGGAGTTGTACCTTCCATCATCAGCTCAGGTACATGAGATGATGATTTCCATACGCAAATACTTAAACTACTTCATAAAATTTGCGAAAAACGATGTGTGGTCCTATAAAATTTGAGGGTTGCCTTCGATTTCTCTAGGATCCAATCATCAGATCCTGAAATGGTGACAATGGGACCACTTCAGAAGTATCTCCTTTCGAACAAAAAAGAATTTTGAAAATCGGTCCACAATTGGCGGAGTAATTGCGTTACAAACACAAAAAAAAAGAAAAAAAAAACATACCATCGAATTGATAACCTCCTTCTTTTTGAAGTTGGTTAAAAAAAAAACTGATCAATCTTCAAGGCACAAGTAACAAGAAAAATAGCAATTTCATCTATTCATAGCATATAGCAAAAATCATCTCGTATAATGATCACCTCACAGAATTTGATCCTTATTAGCAACACTATCGAATAGAGTAATAAAACAGGATGCTGCTATAGCTGATCAGTTGTCTCGTAGCACGTCGTAGCGGTCGTAGCACATCGTAGCGGTTGTAGCACGTCGTACCGGTCGTAGCACGTCGTAGCGGTCGTAGCACGTCGTAGCGGTCGTAGCACGTCGTAGCGGTCGTAGCACGTCGTACCGGTCGTAGCACGTCGTAGCGGTCGTAGCACGTCGTAGCGGTCGTAGCACGTCGTAGCGGTCGTAGCACGTCGTAGCGGTCGTAACACGTCGTACCGGTCGTAGCACGTCGTAGCGGTCGTAGCACGTCGTACCGGTCGTAGCACGTCGTACCGGTCGTAGCACGTCGTACCGGTCGTAGCACGTCGTAGCGGTCGTAGCACGTCGTAGCGGAGCTGTGTGTGCCGCGCAGTGGGGGGTGAAGTTTAGCGGTCAGCTGCTACTTACTCGGTGGCGCAATGGCTAAGCAAGCGGGGTCGGTGGCGCCAGCCGGGACGTCGTCGATTCGAATCCAGCTAATCACAGTCACTTTAAGATTATTACTTCGAACGTAATTAACAAAAATAGTTGCATTCCTCTCTAGGACCGCCCAGTGGGAGTGTTTAACGCGTAAGGACTTTAGAGAGAAAATCACTCGCGACAGTCGAAACACGTGACTCCTTACAGCGTATACCGGCCGAATCTCACATATACATACATACACTTTTGTTTGGCACATTTGCTCAGACGCTGATATAGACTAACATATACGAAAACAGGGCAATTCTAGAAATATTACATACATACGGGTCGAATTGATAACCTCCTTTTGTTTTGAAGACGGTAAAAAATATTTAACTTGCATGTTTCAGCTGGGCGAAAGGTGTTCCGCG
Source organism: Agrotis clavis (assembly GCA_954870645.1). Classification (NCBI taxonomy): domain Eukaryota; kingdom Metazoa; phylum Arthropoda; class Insecta; order Lepidoptera; family Noctuidae; genus Agrotis; species Agrotis clavis. Next base: position 25,920,387 of record OX940930.1, read on the forward strand.
ACTTTTTGCGTGGCGAATACTCTGAAGAGAATATAATGTTCTGGCTCGCGTGCGAGGAGCTGAAGCGAGAGACCGACCCCGATGCCGTCGAAGAGAAGGCTCGCTTCATCTACGAGGACTACATCTCCATCTTGTCGCCTAAGGAGGTGAGCACCGCCCCGAACCACACCCGCCGATCCCGTGCCGCAGTATTGACTCCCGCCTCTTGCAGGTGTCGCTGGACTCTCGCGTGCGCGAGGTGGTGAACCGCAACATGGTGGAGCCCACCCCGCACACCTTCGACGAGGCGCAGCTGCAGATCTACACTCTGATGCATCGCGACTCGTACCCGCGTTTCGTCAACTCGCCGCTCTATAAGACGCTGGCGCGCCTGTCCAGTGCAGAGCCGGCGCCCGCGGCTCCCGCCAACGCCGCCACGCCCGCCGCGCCGGCCGCGTGTGCGTCGGACATGGACGAGGCGCCGCCGGCGCCAGCCACGCAGAACACGCCAGCCGCGTCGGCCACGTTAACCCCGTCGGCCACGCAACACGCGTCGTTCGCGCAACCCGCGTTGGCCGCGCAACCAGCGCCGGTTGTGCAAACTTCGCCACCGGTGCATCCGACGACGGCCACGCAACCGGTGACGGCCGCGCAACTTGTGATGGCTGCGCAACCAGCGCAGACACCGCAGAGCGCGCCTACCGCACCGCCCGTGCAGTGATAACACCCGCACCTTCCCCACGTGTAAATAGACTCAATATACATTCATTTAAACGGGTACTAATTTTGTACATAGCTAGGTTAAGTGTGAGAACAGGAGCGGCGCGTAACGCTGCGGCCACTTCGCTGGTCCACCGACACGCGCGCCCCGAGACCGCGCCCGCGCCCGCGTCCGCGTCCGCGCCCGCGCTCGCGCTCGCGATCGTGCCCGCGACTCCACGTGGTGACGCGCGCCGCGCATCGCGGCGACCTGCGCGCATCTAGTTAGAAGCAATAAAGGTGGACCAATTAAGTTTGCCGAGGAGTCAACGAATAAATAATTCAGTTAATGTAAATGATGTATTATTTGGGTTCCCAACAAGCACATCAACCTTCCTCAATCTGTAAAACTATAGTAGATTTTCATAAAAGATAAAAATATAAATCAAAAAGTACCGAGTTCAAACACAAAAATACAAAAAAGTTTTAAATAACTTTTCTTTCGGAAGTCGGCTATGATTTCTATTTCATTGACTATTGCCACCAACTTCCGAAAGAAAAGTTATTTCAAACTTTTTTGTATTTGTTTTTGAAGTCGGTACTTTCTTTTTAAGTTTTTATTTTACCCTTTTTATGTAGTTCAGATATACGTATAACAAAAGTCTTCGTATAATCGACGTCTTGCAAATCTATATCCAAGCGAGCAACAAAACCGGATCTATGCGGGCAACGTCACGAGGTATCCATTATTATTATATATTAAAACCTTCCCTAGAATGTTTTGTTACATTCTAGGGAAGGTTTTAATATATAATTTTTCCTAAAGCCGCAAGAAAATCGGTTCAGCCAAACGCGAGATCATCATCAGCCTATAATGTTCCCACTGCTGGGACACAGGCCTCCTCTCTGTAAGAGGGAGTGGGCCATAATCCACCACGCGGGCCCAGTGCGGGTTGGTAGATGTCACATGTCTTCGAATTTTTGGGTCTAGGACATGCCGGTTTCCTCACGATGTTTTCCTTCACCGTTTTGAGAGCAGTGGTGATGAAATAAATTACACAAAGTAATTCGCCTGGCGGGGTTCGAACCCACGACCTACAACTCGTAAGTCGGGACCGATACCACTGGGCCACCACTGCTCTCAGAACGCGAGATAATCGTGAACAAACATACAATCGACTTTGAAAATCAACGATCCAAGTAGGCAAAAAAGTCCCTATCTCAAAAACTACTGAATTGATTTTGATGAAACTTGCAGTATTCCCTAAGTTCAACAATACCTAGTACAACACAAAAAGAATCCCTTTAAATCGGATTTGTAGTTCCGGAGATTATGCGAACACAAACATAAAAACATACATACATACATAAAGCCAACTTAGTCTTAAATGATAATTTTCTTTTAAATTTCGTTATACAACGTGTAACGTTGCGATGCGCAAAACCTCTCGTGGGGTAACTCAGCCCATGTTACTGAACAATGTTTGTTCTAAGACTTTTTGAAAAAAAAATAAAAAATAAAATGATTTTTCATACTGATGGGCTCGATCAATTTCTCATTTTGTATGAAAAACCATTTTATTTTTTTATTTATTTTTCCAAAAGTCGTTTCCAAAAGTAACACTTTTTTTTTTAACGTGGTAAAATCATCAAATGAGTCCTCCCACCCCGGGCAGGGCGGGAGGAACTGTCAGACTTGTACTGACACAGGCTTTGGCCCTCTGAGAGGGGGCCCCGTCATTATGCTGACGCTCTTTGAGGCGCGCGTGGTACACAACGCGCCCGCGCCGTCGACCCGGGCATGGTCCATGGTCGGGCAGCGAGTTGCCCTTTACTCGCTGCCCGCATGCCCGCGCCTACTTCCAAAAGTAACATGGGCTGAGTTACCCCACGAGAGGTTTTGCGCATTTAACGTTACACGTTGTATATACTACTATTGTGACTCGAGTCGAGCAAAAATTAGCACTTTAAAGCAAAATTATTTTTTATTTTTTTTATTTTCTTTATTTCACAAACAAATCTTTTGATCAAAAAATTGTTAATGGAAACTATTAATATGTTTTAAAGGTCTATTTAATGATACCACACACTATGGGGTACGCGAGGAAAAAAAAAACATCTCCTCTTTACGTGTACAGAAGGTAGGTACCAAAAAAATATTTTACGTGATTTTATTTTACCACTTTTTCGGCGCAACAAATCTGTATATTTACACCAAATTACAGCTTTCTAGTACTGGGCGTCTCTGAGCTAAGCTGCGGATAGACGGACTGACGGACGGATGGACATGGCGAAACTATAAGGGTTCCTTGTTGACTACGGAACCCTAAAAAAATAGAACGAATTAACAAAATTCATATTTTTTGCAAACTAAGGAGTATACATACATATAAGACTGCTAGAGAAGTACCTACTGATGATGGGTGAGCGAGTGACAAAACTATAAAACTGACAATAATACACCGCCCGCGCCGAACAATACAATTGGACTGCTGCGCTGCGTGTCGCGGATTCGATCACCGCACGGAACAAAATATATAGGTAGGTCATGAGATTAAAAAAAATGTGTGTATGGTAATTAGATCAGTTCAATATTTAACACAACGGTCAATTATGAGCATAGTTGATGTTATTAAGTTAGGTATGGAATTTGGAATCTTCTTCAAGGGAACTTCTTTTTTTTTAAAGAAGCCGACTTTAGACTTTTATTAACTTCTTTTGAGTTGGGATTTTCAGAAAATGTTTGTAAAGATAAATACTGGCTTCATACTGGTTACGCCTGTGAGACATAACGATTAAATCTGTTTCACACTTCATTTTTGTTAATAACTTATGTATTAGTCTGTTGTAAGCTTTCCGAACAATAAATAAATAAATAAATAAATGTCATTGAACGACTAAATTGATTGGCTGTGACGTCCTATCCTCGTTCCTTTCCCGCAGATGACTCGCCTGTGTGACTGTTCATAAAATACCCTAGGCTGATAAAATTTTCGTTTTTCCTAAATTACATTAATATACTGGAAAATATGAAAGATGGGGCCCCCCCCTGGGGGGGCCGAGGTAGGGCCCCGCCTCCGCCCAACCTCCGTGGCGCACGTACCATTGACAACTGCGACCTCCGCCGGGACAGAGAGGACTGAACTCTCAGCAAAGGGAAGGGGACCAAAGTAGATTAGTGCTGAGAGTTCACAGTAATACATACATGAATAATATCAAGTCATATTAACAAATCAAATAATAATTATGAAGCTAGTAAGACAAGAGGACAGCAAAGATATAATATATAAATGTGATAGGGAAACGTCACGCTTGCGCTTAATTAAGTTACGTTAACAAGTTACACTTGATTAAAGCTATCCCATTTCTATGGCATGTAAATCCGGTTACAATAACTGCCCCAGTACGCGACCGCTAGGCCTAAGCGCATAGCTCCACTAAGGACACTGCTACGAATCCTAACAGATCACGCTCCCTATACACTATTCTACATGTCCTACCCAACACCTAAGACAAAGATCTGAGAAGTTCATCTGTCATTGAGGAAGACACGTTTCCATTTAATCTCCTACACACGCGTACTATCGTAATACCCTTACGGCTCTACCCCATTGGCAATCACATTCACAACAAACAACTTGCGCAAGCGCTTCGTAGAAACAGTCCATAGCAGAACATTTCACGTTTGTATTGCTGGACGCCGAAGTGGGTAATATCGTCACTTCACATTTCGTATTTAAGCCCCAGTCGTAACGTGTCGTGCCAATAATATAGTGTCGATTCGACAATGTTGGGCATATTAGCCATAGTTGTTTTTAGCGGGACACGTTTGTTAGTCCCTAGCGTTCTCTTGGAACGGAGCTAGCAAATCATAGGAGATACAGGTACATACTTGGTGGTGCCTACCCCAACTTGAAATGCGCATCCATCAACCAACACGCAAAGTCTCTGAGCAAGACTGCAGGAAACAGTACTCATCAACAGCATTTGGTTAGTTTGCCAATTAATAGCAATGCTTGTTATTATCGCTTGTACTTGTCACCAGCAGTTACATTATCACCGCATTGGCTGGTGATAATATAACTTGGTATAATCGAACTATGGACATGGTTCTGCCTTTGATTTATGTGAGACGTCACGTAAAAGTCTATATTCGTCAGGAGTCAGATGTGTCGTTGTAGAGAGTACGAGACGAAATGCGCGTGATGCATGTAGAGTGTAGTCAAAGGCTTTCCCCGTGTCACTATAACCAAACACCAATGATACATCACTGCTAGGTTACGGGATAAGGAGTCATAACAAATAAGACGTAAGATAATAATATAAAATAAGGTACTGCTCAGGCGTCGCCCCGCTGTACTGAAATAAATGATTATTAACAGCCATCCAGCGCCTTCAGCAAACTGCTACTATAAAGTTACTATAATTAACACTTACCAAGTGTTTATAGGAGAGAATTAGTCTATAATTAACTTACAGACACTGCTCAAATACCACCCGTATGATCTCCATCATCAGACCGCCCTCTGGGTTCACCTCCTCGCGTTCCTCCGACCACAAGCACTGAATTTACTTTACAGACTAATATTTGACTTAATCAAACATAATTCAAATAAACAACAAAGTAATATCGCGCCCGGTCACTCGGCCTACGGCCACCGAATCTCCTGAACTTTCTCCTGGGTCCACCCGTGTGTCCCTCAAGACGTTCCAAGTCCAACTGCCCCGAGGAATCATCAGCGTCCTCTCATTCCAGCTACCTGCTAAAATCCCCGCAAGGCCCTTTCAAATCTCACGGCCTATGCCCACTTTATCCCCCTTAGTCCGAATATCTCTTTGTTTTTAAGTGCAGGATTGAATAATGGCTGTTGGGTAAGGATTGCCAGATGTCGTCTTTTTAATATTAGTTGGCGAAAGCTTTCTAACCTTCTTAGAATTCATAATTTTAAATTGTTTAAGGGGTCCTATTGAGTGTTCGTCCGGAGCTTGGTTTATTGCGAACACATGTGCTGATAAGCAAGTTGTAGAATCGTTTCTTTAGAATTCTCTCATAGTCAATAGTTTTTGTAGCTATTGAAATAAAGGAATGGATGTTTTAAACCATCTGTTTATCACAAGGAAATGGCAGGCCATAAGTCCTTTTTAAAAAAAAAATCAAACCGACGAAACATCGAACTGAAAAGCAAAAAATAAATTTTGAGGCGGCGCCAAACAAACAAACATATAAATTAACTATTTGAAGAGCAGAATAGCTCGTTTTATAAGTTGTCGTAGCTATTCATTGATTGTTTCTTTGGCGCCGCCTCAAAATTTATTTTTTGCTTTTCAGTTCGATGTTTCGTCGGTTTGATTTTTTTTTTAACTAGGACTTATTTTTTACTTTTGAGTTTCCTATCTCGTGTCAATTTCTGTAACTAAAAACTCTCAACGACTGTCATACCCCAGCTACGTCTAAAGTTCTCATCAATATGAGTGAAATGAGCCCAAATATGATATAGTTGCTGTTAACTGTTAAGGATCTCTTGCTACTGCCCTCTGTCACCATCCTCAGACCCTCGATGACAATTATACCCCAGCTAGGTATAAAGTTTTCATCAAGACTAGTGAAATGAGCCCAAACACGATAAAGGTGCTGTTAACTGTTGAGGACCTCTTGCCCCTGCTATCCGTCACCATCCTCAGACCCTCGATGGCAATGATACCTCAGCTAGGTCTAAAGTTCTCATCAAGCTGAGTGAAATGAGCCCAAACACGATATAGCTGTTGTTAACTGTTAACGAACTCTTGGGACTGACTTCACAAAATAACAGGTATCTGGAGTTGATCTGATGATGGTGACGCCATCATGTTATGTTCTCCACATTTCTGCTATATAATATGTCCTCAGAACTACAATTGTTAACTTTATTTCAACAGAATCGGTTCATAATTGAAAACTCTGTAGGAAGATTGACAATTAATTCCTTTTTTTCTACCCTTAGAGGCCGATTTTAGTTTTGAAATTTAAATGGGACCAACTTTGAGATATACTCTTTCTAACAAAAAAAGAATTTTTGAAATCGGACCACGTCAGGAAAAGTTATGCGTGGTCATACATAAAAAAAAAAAAAAAAAAAAAAAAAAAAAAAAAATATATATATACATGTCGAATTGAGAACCTCCTCCTTTTTTTTTCGTCGGTTAATAAAATAGGTAAGTTAATGTGAATTTAGGCGCCCGACGTCACGTGGTGATTTTAAAATAAATAACATATCTGTTATTAAAACAAGGGTCCATGACGAACAGTCACACCTGCGTACGAGAGAGAGGGTGTGTGCGCTTATAAAGGTGTCCGCAACTAGTAGCCCGTTCTTATTAGCTCTCAAACTTCAAGACGGTTATCGTGACGCGCGCCTGAGCAGCATTGCAGCAGTACCAGCCGAACTCGCCCAACAAGATCATCTCCGGAGAATAAGGTATTATGCATCCTTCCTTCATTTCGTTTTTGCATTCTTTCTGTGTTCCTGGCAGAACGTTAACTTTCCCATTTTTTCGTCATAGCCAATTAGCCTTTAGCTACCCCGCGCAATCACATACCTAGATTATTTTTTTGAGCGCAGCGAGTTTAACGAATCATTGTAATGGTGCTGACAGAGCTTCAAGAATCGCAATGTGTGGTTACTATAATGATTAGGTACTATAGGCACGGTAGGTACTGATAACACAGATTCACAGATTGTATGCATTTTCACGACACCCAGCGATCCATCTGCAGTCTTCACTTGAGGGGGATCAGCAGGAGGCGGCCTCCTACACTCATGCTAACAATTTCCGATTGGGAACCTTGATCACTGAGTTATTACAATTGATATTTTCGCTAACTTTATCGCCACCGTTGTGCTTTAACTTTTCACATTCAGCTACAACAAGGTGTTTCGCACATTTGCAATAATATGCACAAAAGTAGTGGCTCTTCGAGACGGCACTAAGTTTGCGGTAAGCTCTGCGGGAGCGACCGCGTCGGTGCCGCGGCGGCGGCGGGAATACTTGGTGATCCGTGATGATGCGACGACGACGCGAGCTCCGATCCTGTTGCGCCGACTGGGGCTGCGGCTGCGACTCGGGACCCGCTCGCGGTTTTTCATTCAAGAAATCTTCAATGATCAATTCAAGAAATCAAGTAGGTCGATAAACTTGTGGTTTGCGCATTCAGAGAGATCTTCTTTTTTCTATCATGGTAAAGTCCAACCAACCCGCACTGGGCCCGCGTGGTGGATTATGGCCCACTCCCTCTCACAGAGAGGAGGTGTGTGTCCCAGCAGTGGGAACATTATAGGCTGATGATCATGAAATTCATCAAATGAGTCTTCCTATCCAGGGAAGAGCAGGAGGGACTGTCAGACTCGTACTGACTAAAATCCACGGTGTCTTTCAGTAGCCCTTTTTGTTCTGTGTTCGCTACCGTCGTGGAGGTGGGGCGAATATAATATATTTAGTTTCTGAAGTAACAAAACAGCCAAGCCATACATTTTTACTGATATGTAAAATTTGTGAAGTTAGGGTCGGTAGAGTTAGGCCGTGTAGATTCAGAAGCTTGCCATTACATGAGACCTGATATCAGTCTGATATATCTATGATATATCATTTTCACAGAGCAAACCTTATGTGATCGTCTTGGCAACATTTTACATGAAATATTTTTGGTGGGATTTCTTTTCTTTTTGTAAGTTGTTGGGCTATTAAGGCGTTCCCTCACCGCGAGCATTCACCTGTAATGTAACGTTAAGGTGCAGGTTCGCGCGCGAGACCGCGACAGGAGACCGAGTCAGGAGACCGCGACATGGCTCGCGACCGGAGATTGTTTACCCTATCTGTCATACAACATATTTCGCCATCTTGGATGGTCCGCCATATTGGATTTATAATGACGTCACATTATTTTTCGAGTTGCTCTCAACGAGCCCTTTGATTTGATACCCATATTGCAGAAGTACATTAAAAATAACTATTCCACCATCTTGGGTTTAGAATGACGTCACATTATTCTTTGAGTAGCTCTCGACGAGCCCTTTCATTTGATACCCATATTGTAGAAGTGAATTTAAAATAACTATTCCGCCATCTTAGATGGTCCTCCATATTGGATTCATAAAACGTCACATTATATTTCGAGTTGCTCTCGACGAACCCTTTTATTTGATATCTATATTGTAGAAGTGCATTAAAAATTACAATTCGGCCATCTTAGATAGTCCGCCATATTGGATTTAGGATGACGTCACTAATCGTGCATTGTCATCCAAACTAAACGTGTATACAGAATTTTAGTTCAATCGGTATCTACTCCAAAATTGATTTCAAAGATTCCACCCGAATGTTTTAGGGGATGGGGGATGGGAGATGTTTTTTTGTAAACTTTGTTTACATACTGTTATGTACGCGTCAATGAAAGGCAGAGATCAGGTAACGACTGGTTTATTGAAAACTGAGGTTTACCCACATACATTAATATACAGTAATATCAAAGTACCGACATAACGCTTTCCCCCTATATTTATAATAATTATAACATAACTAAACTTAAGTTTTTAATCCTAATTAACTTAAATACAGGAAACAGTGAAAACCATTAACAGTGGTTATTTACGTTTACCTTAAACTATAAATCTAGACCTATATAGTTTAGTTAACCTATATTTTATTAAATATTAATGACAGCACATAATTTATGTTTAACTTCTAAGTGAGCAGCTGTGCAATGATGAGTGTGATGTATGAAAATATTCAATTAAATATCATTACATTTTCTTAAATTTGTCAATACAACGTAAAGCCGCCTTCCTACGATTCCGTGGCGTTGTCAGTGGATCGTCCTGTCTTTCAGGCGGAGTTCTCGACGGAGGCGACTCATTTGCCAATTCCCATTCTTCTGCGACTTGATCATTCTCGTCAGTGTCAGCCGTCGCCGCTGGCTCAGCATCAGCTTGGTCGTCATACGCTTCCTCTTGTACCTTTGACAATGAAAATCTAGGCTTTGGATTTTTTGTCGTTATAATTTGATCTATATGTCTCTTGTGTACACGGCCGTCTTGAGACTTGACCGTATAGGAAACTGGACTTTCTCGACGGACTACGGTTCCTTCAGTCCATTTTCCCCGGTTCTTAGAATAATCTCGCAGTAGTACGGCATCTTGGGGCTCAGCCACCCGCAGTGTGGTGTCCCGTCGCCGCTCACTGGCCTCCTGCCGCTGTCGCACCAGGTCTCGTGTGTCAGGCCGCAGCAGGTCCAGTCTACCACGCAACCATCGCCCGAACATAAGCATTGCGGGCTCGCGACCAGTGGTACTATGCTCAGTGTTTCTGTACGAGAACAGAAATCTACTGAGTGCTGTATTTAAATTTTCGTTTTTGACTTGGGCCTTTTTTAGTGCTCTCTTGACCAGTTTTACGGCATTTTCAGCCGCCCCGTTGCTCGATGGATGGTATGGTGCAACAAGGGTGTGGCGAATACCGTTAATGTCAAGATATCTTTTAAACTCAGCCGAGGAAAAGGGTGGCCCATTGTCGCTAACTATTCTTTTTGGTAAACCAAAACGCGCAAAAATGTTTCGCAAACTATCAATTACCACCGCAGCAGACGTACTAGAAACGTGCTCAACTTCGACCCATTTTGAATGAGCATCCACAATAATTAAGTAGTACTTATTATTAAAAGGCCCTAAGAAATCTAAATTCAATCTAGCCCACGGTTCCTCCGGCCACGGCCAGGAGTGCAGCGGTGCCGGGGCGGGGGCTGAGCGCTGCGACCGGCACGCGACGCACTCCCGCACTGTGCGCTCGATGTCGGACTCCAATGTCTCCCACCAGACATAATTGCGCGCTATTTGTTTCATTTTTACGATGCCTGGGTGACCGTCGTGAATTTCTTTCAAAATTACTGTTCGCAATGATTTCGGTATTATTACCCGGTAACCCCAAATCAGGCACCCTTGATCCACACAAATACTTTCCTTACGATTAAAATATGCTTTTTCAGGTTCAATATCACTTGTCTTTGGCCACCCAAACATTACGTAACCATAAATTTTACTCAATAATGAGTCTTTTGCCGTCTCAATTTTAACATCCTTAAAACTAAGTGGAAAATTTTCCTGCACGAAATTAAGGTAACTACCGCCACTGTCCTCACCTTTGGTTCTACTTCTTGTAGAATCCAATGGAAGACGAGAAAGAGCGTCGGCATGACAATTTTGTATTGATTTAATGAACTCAATTTTAAAGTTATAAGCAGATAACTGGACAGCATAACGCTGTAGTCTACTTGCAGCTGTCACAGGTATTCCTTTATTCGCCCCAAAGATATAACTCAATGGACGATGATCACTACGTAAAATAAATTCTCGGCCGTATAAGTACTGGTGGTGCTTGCGCACACCGAACACAATAGCAAGCGCCTCCTTGTCCAGCTGCGAGTAATTTTGTTCGGCGGCATTCAGTGTTCGCGACGCGCAGCACACGGGTCGCTCGCTGCCGTCCGCGTACCGCTGCGCTAACACGGCACCCAGTCCGTATGCACTGCTATCCACTGACAACACCAACGGCAAAGTAGGATCGTAGTGTGCCAACACTGGCGCGCTGCCTAATGCTTTTTTCATTCGACAAAAAGCACGCTCACACTCATCATTCCATTGCCATTTAACATTTTTTTTGTAACAGGTTGTACAACGGTTTCATTATGTCACTTATACATATTAGAACAAAACTTCGAATAAAAATTAACAAGTCCCATAAAACTTTTTAATTGGGTTACATTCGTTGGAGATGGGGCTGCTATAATGGCTTCGATTTTCTTAGAATCCGTGTGCAAGCCATTTTTATCATTTTTACCATTTTTATAACCTAAATACGTTACACACTCCTTAAAAAAATGACATTTAATGAAATTAATTCTTAATCCGTTTTGTTTTAACCTTTCCAGCACAGCTCTCAAGTTTGCTAAGTGTGTACGTTTATCTTTTCCAGTTATACATATGTCATCCGCAAATACAGCCGTTGAAGGCAATCCACTCAATGTTTCCTCCATTATTTTTTTAAAGTTTTCAGGAATACATTTTATTCCGAAAGGTACTCTTTTATAAATAAACGTCCCGACATGAGTGGTGATTGCTATCAGCGGCTGTGATTTTTTATCCAATAAACACTGTTGGAATGCATTAGATAAGTCAAGCTTTGTGTACTGTTCGCCACCCCCCAAGGTCGCAAAAAGTTCTTCAATACGCGGTAAAGGATAATGAAAATCTTTCAGAATTGGATTTATGGTTATTTTATAACCTCCACATATTCTTATTGAGCCATTTGACCAATAGGAGTACCGTATTCCGACCTTTCAACTTTGTAAACAACTCCTTCTTGTTCCAAACGTTTGAGTTCGCTTTCGACTCGCGGGCGCAGTGCCAGTGGCAGCGGGCGCTCCTTAACAAATACGGGGGTTTCATCCTTGAGATGTAGCGAGACAGGTGACTTGAACGTGCCTAACCCTTCTGCAAACACTTCTGGGAATTCGTCTCTCAAAGCTTTTGCTACCGAGTCCGAATCGCTTATATTGTGACATTCAACAATTTCTATTTTTAATTGCTTAATCCAAGTACGGCCCATTAAAGGTGGACCACCATTTTCAATAATAAATAATTTAGGCGTCGCAGACTTAGAACCACAGACAACCATAACCACAATATAACCGAAAGTCTCGATAAAATAAAATAAAAATAAAATAAAAATAAAATTTATTTATTTCAGGCAAGATGCCCATACCAGAAAATTAATAAAAATTAAATTGAATTAAAAATGACCAATTCCCAAAAATTAATAATAAAACAACAATTAAATACAAATAAAAAAAATAAAATAGGTAAAATAATATAACACATAATTTAAAATAATGAAACAGTTAAAGATTTAAAATTATTAAAATTACATAATCAAAATGTCTTAATTTAGATATTTACCGCCCTCTGCGGCCCCGAGCACACGCACTTGTGCTTGAACCCAGTGCCCCAGAAGGGGGCTGTCAAACTTGTCACAGAGCACGTTCAAGATGGTGTTGGGGCTCCCACGCGTACGGAACATCAGCGAAGCGATGCGGCGCCGCAGCACCGTGTGGAAGCCGTCTGTGTGCGCGTGCGCAAACATGGCAGACGCACTACAGTAGCGCGGGAGCCCCACCAGCACCCTGAACGCGTTATTATATTGTATTCGGAGGGCGTTGATAGCCCGCTGAGTGTAGCTGACCCACAGATTGCAGGTGTAGAGAGTTTGGCAGAATGCTTTAAACAAAGTGATCTTTACCTCTAAACTACACCTCGCAAATCTGCGTGCCAGCATGTTACAGCGGACCGCCATCGCCCTCCTTTCCCTTTCAAGTCCCTATCATCTTTTAAATCCTCGGTGACCACATGGCCAAGGTATTTAAACTCAGACACCCTTCGAAGAGCGACACCGTTAAGCAGCACAGGTGCCACATCTCCCAGCTTACGACCCTTGGCTTTAAATACCAGTAGTTCGCTTTTCTGAGCATTATACAAGAGACCGTGTACCCTTGCATACTCCTCACACACGCCTATCAGCTTCCTGAGCGCGGCCATTGATGGGCTGAGCAACACCATATCATCTGCATAGCTAATACTGTTGATACAGTGACCATCAATCGAGCATCCCACTCCGATGTTGCTCAGCTCAACAATCAACCCATTCACGTACAAGTTGAAGAGTGAAGGGGATGTTAACCCCCCCTGTCTCACCCCACACTCCAAACCGTACTCGTCAGAAAATTCACCAAGCCATTTAACCTGGTTAGTTTGGTGGTCATACCAATATTTAAAAATATTGATTAACTCACCCGGCACACCTGTATTGTTCAATTTATGCCAGAGAATATCATAGCTAACCAGGTCAAATGCCCTGGAGAGATCAAGAAAGGCTGCGTAAACAGGCGTACTTCTATCTGTGTAATACCTGACAGTTTGCTTGAGAGACATAATCGCACATTCTGTAGACAGTCCTGGTCTAAAACCGAACTGTGCGTCATTTAAATGTAGGTGTTTTTTATGCTGTCTCTCAAGCAGACCGTCAAGTACTTTAGCTGTGGTTGTAGCTAAAGATATCGGGCGGTAGTTGCACTTGTCGGAATTATCTCCTGTCTTGTTTTTAATAATAGGCACTACCACCGTCTTCATCAGCTGATTTGGCAGGTAGGAATGCCTAATACAGAGCGTAAACAACAGTCCCAAAAGCCTCGGGAGTGTCCGGGCGACTTCCCTCGAGTCATGCCTTTTATTATTAGAGCAACTTGTTTTGCTGTGACGCGCTCAGGCACCGCTGACACGACGACCCCCGCATCCCGGATCTGCTCACCTTTTAGCGGAGACTCCACTTGAAAGTGACATCTAAACAAGTTAGCAATGTCTTTTGGTTTGTTGATGCCGTTGATACTCACAGGGACGCCAGGCTTTGGGTTTAACTGTTTTGTTTGTTGCCAAAATCCTTTAAAATCTTTATTTTTATGTTTGGTAGCCAATATATTCATTTTAATTAATTCTTGATTATTCTGACAATAATGTAGTTTACTTTTGAATTTTTTTCTCGATTCATGCATTTCATTATAAATGTTACCACTACTAGGTCGACCATAAGACACCCAGGTTAAGAACTTCTGCCTAGCGTCCCTGTGAGCGTTACGAACATACTTGTTCCAGCCGACAACATGCCGCGCGCGGTGCCGTCCACCACTGCCCCCACGCCCCACATAGCTATCAATAGCCGCCCCCTGTAACACTATTACAATGTCACGATAAAGCGTGTCTATCGCTGTCAAGTGATCCTTGCTACTATTACTACACATGCTATCACAACACTCTTGGAATTCATGAGGGAAGCCAAGTTCTCTTAGTTTATTATTACAACATTGAGTGTATTTTTCTATTTGACTTAAATCCCTATCTCCCCATAGAACTTTATTTGTTATGGTGATCGGTGGCTTAATTATTCGACAAACTGATTTTAAGTTACACTGTATCTCAACTGGATAGTGATCAGACCAGAAAATGTCGTAGCGTACTTTAACTGAAGAAACCGTGCTTAATGCAGCATCTGTAACAACACAGTGATCCAACCACCTGCGGCTGCCGTGCGCTTCACTCACAAATGTATGAGTATTTGAAATCACGCCCAACATCTCTAGGTCGACACGTGTCCAGTTTTGTTCATTACAAAAATTTTGGAGTTCATTACCAAACAATTCCCCCGGATGAGCGTTAAAGTCCCCCATGATAAATACATTTTCAATATTATAACTCTCAACTATTGACGTAATTTCGCTTAAACACTGAACAAATTCTAAAAGATTGTCAGAAGAGTCAGTAGGCATATAAATAGAAAAACCGGCCAAGTGCGTGTCGGGCCACGCACAGTGTAGGGTTCCGTAGTTGCCCATCAAAAAACTAATTAAACTGATTCGCTGAAATTAATTTTAAAAAGAAGAATTTTCAAAATCGGTCCAGGAGTCTTTGAGAAATCAGGAAAAATACATAAGAAAAAAGATTACGACGAATTTAGAACCTCCTCCTTTTTTTGAAGTTAGTTAAAAATAGTTGACGATAAAAACCTACCTATCCCCAAAAAACATACCGTAAAAACATACCTATTAAAGCTGTAAAATAAAGTTGACAAACTTACATTTGCAGTTGAAGAGCATGTTCTCCGATACATTTTGTTTAAGAAAACATATTATTCAAGTACATTTTATAAGTTGGTCGACTATTACTCGTAAAGTTGTAAAGCCTACTTAGTCATGATAATTTTCTTTTAAACTTCGTTATATATGCTACTATTGTGAATTTTTTCACACCCCCAAACATAACCGTTTAGCTGGTAGAGGGGGGGGACACTCGAATCGAGCAAAATTTAGCACTTTAAAGCTTAATATTTCACAAACGAATTTTTTTATCAAAAAACTGTTAATGGAAACTATAATTATTTTTTAAAGGCCTATTTAATGATACCCCACACTAAGGGGTACGCGAGAAAAAAAAAATCCTCACTTTACGTGTAAGTACTGGAGGTACCCTTAAAAAAAATATTTTACGAGATTTTATTTTACCACTTTTTTGGCACAACAAATCCGTATATTTACACCAAATTACAGCCCTCTAGTACTGTGCGTCTCTGAGCTAAACTGCGGACAGACGGACGGACGGACGGACGGACGGACGGACGGACGGACAACATGGCGAAACTATAAGGGTTCCTTGTTGACTACGGAACCCTAAAAACGAGTATTGACCGTTCCGACACACACATCTTAATTGCACTTATTCGGTCACTTTCACATGGAATCACAGATACATCATCACACTTACTGTTTCTCCATAGAAGTGCTACGCCACCATACGGCCGCCCGCGCAGTAAACCGCTTGTAAGGTCAACCGCAGATTTGCCGGAGAATCCAAAGTCGTTGTTTACTTTACCAAGTTCAGGTACTTCGTGTGGCAAGAGCCAAGTCTCTTGCAGTGCAATTATATCAGCAGTTAAGCAAAGTCGTCTTATACACTCTAAAGATCTTTTAAAAGACTTACAATTAAAACTGATGAATTTTAAACTTTCATTGTTGGTTGTACTATCCATTTAGATTTATTTAATTTATGCATTAGTATCAGATTTCTTACGTCTGTCTAAATCTCGTCTGCTGAAATCAACAAAACGGCGAAAAGTTATACCGTCAGGCCATAAACTGCAGTCCAAGAACAAACTTAGTTTCTCCCTAGGAACATACATTTTATATGAGTTGTATTGTTTCTGTTGCTTAGGCTCGATCTTCTGTAGTGTTATTTCAACGTTTGTTTTGCTCTTTATATAAGAAACTATGTGATTCTCAGAAGTTTCCTTATGCACATTATTTATAAATAGAGGGATACTGATATTTGCTGCCTTAAAACTTTCACTTATTTCGGTGCACGTTCCTTTTTTACTTACAAATCGGTTCCTGTACCTTTTTCTTTGTACAACTTGCCAATTGTCGTCTGCAGGCTGGGACGGTCGAGTCAGCTGATGGCTTGTTGCGCCTACACATACCGAAGTATTAGTCACCGCACTTGTCGAGGTGTCATGAGTTTGCCTGTCGGTAAGTGTCGCTGCGCGCTCAACATACGGGCTGTGTGCGACAGAGAGATCGTTGCTAGACGGCGGCGGCAGCGGCGCCGCGCGCGTGCGAGACAGGACTTGTGACTGTCGCGCTTGATTTTGTTGTTCTACCGCCTTATTATATTGATAATACTACAAAAGAAGAGTGAATAAGTAACCGGTGGTAATTTTTGAAGGTCACCGGCGACAAAAATCGGCATTTCTTCTGGATCTTTCTGTTTTATTAGTGTAATTATGTCTTCTATTTCCCTTTGTGTTTTTCCTTCTCTTTGTCGGTTAATCTTTCTTCCGGTTGACTTGACTGAGGCAAATAATATTTTTTTTGCGGCACTTATTTCTTCTGATTTAAAGGCCGTGATACACAGCCTGATCATTGAATCTTCGTCCATCACATCGCACTTGTTCTGTATAAAGGCCAGAACCTCGTTTATAACTAAATTACAGTTCGCGCACTTTAACATTTTAGAGGTCGTTGACCCGTTCACATCAGCCATAGCTAACGTTCGTGCACTATGACGCGGCGCGCGAGACTGACTGTCGATAACGTCGCCCGTATAAGATCTTAGAGATAACAACTTAGATTGTATGGGTACATGTTTAAAATACTTATCATAATAATGCTTTGAAATAGCCGATATTTTACTGCCTGTATCAATTTCAAATTTACAAGGCACATTTTCTACAACTAAGTTTGCATAGTACGGTCCGTCACCGTCATTACTTGTAACCAAGTTCAAAAAATTACCGTCATCGTCTGAGTTCGAATCATTTAAAAAGTACTGACATTTTTTTGTCTTTGCACTATTTTCACTTTTACCTTGGCACATCACTTTTAAATGGCCCTTTTGGCCGCACGAATCACATGTATATTTTTAAAACGGCACTTTCCGGCCACGTGGCCGGTCTTACCGCATCGCGCACAAAGACGACGATGCGACGTGTCGGGCGCAGGCGCCTCGCCGGTTCGCGCACGCGCTCCGCCGCCGCCGACCCGGTGCAGGCCCTCGCCGGCCGCCGCTTCGCCAGCCCCGCCAGCGCTCGCGCCGCTCGATGCGCACGCCGTGCTCGCATGCCGTTCCGCTGCCTCGAGCGCCGTGGCTAGTTCCACAGCCCTTTTGTAGTTTATGCTCTTTTCGGCGAACAATCTTGACCGCATTATTTTCTTCGCTGAATAAACCCGACACGAACTGGTCGCAAAGGTTTTCTTCCGGAGAACTACCGAAATAGCAGGTTTTAGCCAAATGTTTCAGACCATGTAGGTAGACACGAATGCTTTCTCCCTGCTGTTGCGTCCGCTGCCGAAAAATATGTCGTTCCGCTATTTCTGATCTCTCCGGTTCCAAATGGTTTTTGACGAGTACAACTAAATCTTCAAAGCTCTTGCTCTCCGGGTCCGCGGGACAAATCACATATAAGGTTGTAGCACTCGGAACCCACTAATGTCAAAAGCGTAGCAACTTTGAGATTGTCCTTGATGCTATTCAACAATTGTTCTACGCAACGTATATAACTGTCCCAATTTTGTCCCTCGATATTAAAAGGTTCTATTTGTCCAATCGGCATTATGGCAAACAAAATTCCACGTAAGTATCGAATTTTCTAGACCGGCTGCGCCAATGTTATGTACGCGTCAATGAAAGGCAGAGATCAGGTAACGACTGGTTTATTGAAAACTGAGGTTTACCCACATATATTAATATACAGTAGTATCAAAGTACCGACATAACACATACCTCGACTAACATTTTAAGGTCTCATACCAAACTTCCACCTCCCATTTTGGGGATGGGGGACGAAAGTTATAGGTTTTTTGAAGTGAAAACTTCTTTAGCGGCGTTGTACACTTTTTCTGTAATGGGTAAAAAATTTAAAACTCGCGTCAGGGTCACGTGACCCTGATCGAAAATGAGTAAGACGTCATTCAAATTAAAAATAAAACATAGTAACAAAAAAGTTTTCACTTCTACCGGCACTCCTGGAGTGCAACCTTTTTTTTTTACAGATATTTTCGCGTTTCACCACTTAGATTAGGTTTATGATTTTTGAAGTGAAAACTTCTTTAGCGGCGTTGTACACTTTTTCTGTAATGGGTAAAAAATTTAAAACTCGCGTCAGGGTCACGTGACCGTCAGGGTCACGTGACCGTCAGGGTCACGTGACCCTGATCGAAAATGAGTAAGACGTCATTCAAATTAAAAATAAAACATAGTAACAAAAAAGTTTTTTTGAAGTGAAAACTTCTTTAGCGGCGTTGTACACTTTTTCTGTAATGGGTAAAAAATTTAAAACTCGCGTCAGGGTCACGTGACCGTCAGGGTCACGTGACCGTCAGGGTCACGTGACCCTGATCGAAAATGAGTAAGACGTCATTCAAATTAAAAAAAAAAGGTTGCACTCCAGGAGTGCCGGTAGAAGTGAAAACTTTTTTGTTACTATGTTTTATTTTTAATTTGAATGACGTCTTACTCATTTTCGATCAGGGTCACGTGACCCTGACGGTCACGTGACCCTGACGGTCACGTGACCCTGACGCGAGTTTTAAATTTTTTACCCATTACAGAAAAAGTGTACAACGCCGCTAAAGAAGTTTTCACTTCAATAAAACATAGTAACAAAAAAGTTTTCACTTCTACCGGCACTCCTGGAGTGCAACCTTTTTTGAAGTGAAAACTTCTTTAGCGGCGTTGTAAACTTTTTCTGTAATGGGTAAAAAATTTAAAACTCGCGTCAGGGTCACGTGACCGTCAGGGTCACGTGACCGTCAGGGTCACGTGACCCTGATCGAAAATGAGTAAGACGTCATTCAAATTAAAAATAAAACATAGTAACAAAAAAGTTTTCACTTCTACCGGCACTCCTGGAGTGCAACCTTTTTTTTTTGAAGTGAAAACTTCTTTAGCGGCGTTGTACACTTTTTCTGTAATGGGTAAAAAATTTAAAACTCGCGTCAGGGTCACGTGACCAAAACTCGCGTCAGGGTCACGTGACCAAAACTCGCGTCAGGGTCACGTGACCCTGATCGAAAATGAGTAAGACGTCATTCAAATTTTTATCTATATTAATAACTAGCTTCTGCCCGCGACTTCGTACGCGGATCCTGTTGCTTATGCCAGCGACGACGGGGTCGTCAAAATCGAAGATCTGAAACGTCGAATTCTAAGAGCCTGGGGACGGGAAAACAACGGGATGCGCGAGACGTTCCAGACGTTCCAGATCTTTCATTTTTGTGAGTCAACAGGAAATGACCATCAGACTAAACAAATCTTGCTAAGACGTCATTCCTATGTATGTATATTAAGTATAGTGTAGCTGGGCTCTTGGAGCTCCACATCAGGTGTTCCAGATCTCAATTTTCGTACGTCAACAGAGAGTACTCATTAGGCTGAACAACTCTTGCTAAGACGTCATTCCTGTATATGTTATAGTGTACCTGGGCTCTTGAAGTTCCACATCAGGTGTTCCAGATCTCAATTTTCATACGTCAACAGAGAGTACTCATTAGGCTGGACAACTCTTGCTAAGACGTCATTCCTATATATGTTATAAAGTAGCTGGGCTGTTGGAGTTCCACATCAGGTGTACCAGATCTTCAATTTTTATTGGACAACAGAGGTTGCTCATCAGGCTCAACAACTCTTGCTAAGACGTCTTTACTGTATATGTTATTGTGTAGCTAGGCACTTGGAATTCCACATCAGGTGTTCCAGATCTTCAATTTTTATACGTTGACAGAGAGTACTCATCATGCTGAATAACTCTTGCTAAGACGTCATTCACTTATATGTTATAGTGTTGCTGGGCTCTTGGAGTTCCACATCAGGTGTTTCAGATCTTCAATTTTTATACATCAGCAGAAGGTGCTCATCAGGCTGAACAACTCTTGCTAAGACGTCATTCCTGTATATGTTACAGTGTAGCTGGGCTTTTGAAGTTCCACATCAGGTGTTCCAGATCTTCAATTTTTATACATCAACAGAAGGTGCTCTTCAGGCTGAACAGCTCTTGCTAAGACGTCATTCCTGTATATGTTATAGTGTAGGTGGGCTCTTGGTGTTCCACATCAGGTGTCCAGGATCTTCAAATTTATTCTCTCAGCAGAAAATGCTCATCACGTGGAACAATTTTTGCTATGGCACCATTTCTGTATCTCTTATAGTTAAGCAGGTCTATTGCGGTTCTGCATCAGGTGTTCAAGTTTTCAAGATACATTATAGCCTATATGTTAACCGGACTTAATACCTATACAACAAAAAAAAAATCATTCAAATCCGTCCAGTAGTTCCGAAGATTAGCGTGCACAAACACACAGACAAACAGACAAACAGACAAACCGACAAACAGACAAACAGACAAAAAAAAAGTTAACTACATTTTCGGGTTCGGCATCGATAAAATAACAACCCCTGCTACTTTTTTTTTGTATATTTCCATTGTACAGACACAACTTTTCTACAAATTTATTATAAGTATAGAAGAAGATTTCGTGCAGGGCTACGGTAGACTCGATCGAAAGCTTGCCTGATTAATAAAACATTAAAAAATAAAGATTTCGAGTCGACAACATATATCCGCAAAATTCGGATTGTCGAGTATTTTGTACATTTCTAATGATTTTCTGACCAGACAGATCGCAGCCGCCATTTTTGACATCGGGTAACATGTTGAGAAGCTTTTTTAATTTTCTTTGTTTTTGGCAACCGAGTCGATAGCACTGTTAGCATGCCAGTGTCATGTGGTGTATTAAGTACTAAACCTCCTCGACACGTTGCGATATAATTTAGAAAAAAAACTATGAACTGTAAGGCCAGGTACTCACGGCGATTATTTTCCCGTATACCGTATAAACCGGCGGTAAGACCCCTCTTTGAGGAGTGGCTGGAGAGAAGTCATGGCGTCCTGACCTATATAAAAGGCGATGATAGTTCTGGTAATGATGATGGTGAAAAAGTCGTTGAAATTATGGATGAAAGTTGATTTTTCGGAAAGATAAACTTTTTCATGTAAAATAATTGTAATAGTTTTAAAGTGTTAAATTTTTAATGTAATATAAATTGTCATGTTTGTGTACGATAGCGCAATAAATGAATATTGTATTCTACCACATAAATGATAGTACTTTTATACTGATAAAGCAATTGGTGCAAAATTATTCCGTAACCATTCCAAAATATCAAACATGCTCAACGTTAATAATCAAGTTTTCACTTCTGCCGGCACTCCCGGAGTGCAACCCGTCATTTTTTTTTTTTTTTTTGTTGGTTGTATACTAAACTTAGATTACATACCGAATTTCAGCTCTCCAGCACTTCAGGAAGTAGCCAAACATTTTGATGATCATCAGTGTGTCAGTGAAGTGACGAAATCCGTATATACAGGGTGAAATTTTAATGGTTGTCTTTCCACGGCAGGACGATTACCCATCAGTAGTACTATCGAAACACAAAGTTAAACTTAAAAAAAAAGTTCTTTTTTTTTCAAATCTTTAAAAAAGTATTCATAAACTCGAAAGAGCGAGAATCGATAGTACCTAGTGCACTAAACATAACGTAGGTAGGTAAGTACCTACACGAAACTCACGACGCGGCAAACTACAAAAGAAGAGTGAATAATAAATGTTCAGAGCAAAATAAGCTCTCGAGGCCTGCACGAACGCGGCCCTGCGCTGGCGCGGCGCAGGTGAGGGGGGCCGCGGCCCTCACCCGCGCCCGCGCCTCTGCGTTTACGTTTAGTTTAGTCCTTCCGCGAACGTCATAAGTGTAATACGTTATCGACATATAGACTTGGGTATAATTCTTGATTGCAAACTTCATCTTAATTTACACATTGAAAAGATAATAGCCAAAGCTTTCCAAATGTACAATCTTGTAATGAGATCTGCATGCGATTTCAAACGCCCAATCACATATATTTATCTTTTTAATACCCTAGTACGACCACAAGTTGAGTATGCGTGTATGATATGGGACCCTTACTATGCCAAATATGACCAGGCACTAGAAAGAATTCAGCGCAAGTTTCTGAAAACATTTCAGTTTAAATGTCACTTGGAGCGTCTACCGTATGAGGAATCGTTAAGGAAATTTAACTTGTTGACACTACATTCAAGGCGACTGTTCCTCCAGGCCATGATGCTCCGTGGATTGATACACAACAAGTTTGATTGTCCTGAGCTTATAAAGAATATATTTTATATCGTGCCTAGAACTGTTTTAAGACGTGAGGTACGCGCTTGCCCGCTCTTTGCCACGACCACTAATCGTACAAATGCGGGTGAGCGGGCGCCTCTTCACAGATTAGTCAAAATATATAACCAACATTTTGTTAAAATAGATATTTTTTCAATTTCACACAATGCTTTCAAAAAAGAATTAGTAAATGTACTTAACACCTAGCAACTTTGTATAACTGCATAATGTTAAAATTAGTCATACCTGTCGACCATACTGTAAGTAGAAATTACATTAATAGTAATATGTGGAAACGTTGTTGATTGTACGTTAAAATACTTTATTGTTAATTCATTTAGATTTAAGACTTAATGTACAATTGTTAGTTTTCCCCCTAATAAAATAAAAAAAAAAAAGACATCTTTTCTGTGGTCTATCGTGGTCTGAGCTCAAACACCTGGTGTATTATTGTGAGGTATACATCAAACTCGTGACGTGTTGTTATGTGCGATAGTGGACGCTTTCAATATCGTGAGACTTGATAAATAATAATAATAATAATAATAATAACCCCACCGCTGTATCTCTACGTTGACGTCGTGGTGGGGCTTGCGTGCTCCAAGCGCTAGGTCTATGCCAGAAGAGTTTACTTTGATGGGATGAGTCTAGGGTTTGGGGTCAGACTAAGAGAGATACAATCCAAGCCAAGGTCGCACACGCCGAGGGCTGCATGGCTAGAGGAGAGGCTAGTCGCTAGTGTGCCAACTCTGGATAATAGGGTACCTCCAGTTTTATTTACCCTTGCCACAGTGAACGCAGGGCTCTGCTGTGGTCGACATTTTAAGTCCCTAGCTACTCGTGGGAACATTATGAAAACCAGATCTAAAACAAAAAAACAACTTCAGGCAAATGTGCCTCAGATAGTTAACGAAACTTCACAACACTCCTTATCGTCGTCATCTCCCTCATCTCTTTTTCCATCAATTTCATCATCGTCACAATCCTTCCGCGTCACTCCGACGCCATCATCATCTTCATCAATTAGCGTACAGTCTGTGGATGTTGTACAGGAGACAAATTTTGTCGAGGATACTGTACCCATTAACAGAATTGCAACAAGACGTAGGAAATGGAGCATTGATATGAATAAATTCATCCTACGCACATACCTCCACCTAACTCATTTGGAAACCGACAAAAACGCTTACCTCCCATCGCTTCACACTAAGTTCTTAGAAAAATACCCTGATATGCAAGTGAGCCGCCAAAGAATTGGTGACCAACGAAGAGCCATAGTTCATAATAAATTATTAACGCAAGAAACAATAGATCAGATTTATGAGGAAGTCAGAGTCGAATTACAAACTGTCCATACTCAAATAGAACAACACTCCACAT
The DNA here is from genome assembly GCA_954870645.1 of Agrotis clavis. Classification (NCBI taxonomy): domain Eukaryota; kingdom Metazoa; phylum Arthropoda; class Insecta; order Lepidoptera; family Noctuidae; genus Agrotis; species Agrotis clavis. Next base: position 25,944,803 of record OX940930.1, read on the forward strand.
AATCACAGAGACCAATTAGTACACAACCCGGCCAGCGTATGAAATGGACAAACGAACTTAATGAAGCAATAATCAGGATATATTATACTACTACAAAATTAGAAACGAATAAAACAGCCTATAGAAAACACTTACATGAGGAATTTATTAACATACTAGATGAAAACCCGGCTTCGCTCGGGTGAAACATGACTCATAACTACAGATCTGGTACAAAATGTAGGTAGATATTTCTGTAGTCATCGGTTCTCAAGGAATGGGTATTAAAGGTATGCAAGGCATAGATTCATATAGCTTCATTCATTGTGTTTAATAAATATAGTACCTAAATAAAAACTGCAGTTTTTCCCCCATTGTTCGCGCCTATTGGCCGGAGATCGTTTGCGACAGTCGCTCCCTTCATACCGCCCTGAGATCGCTCCGGAGCTCTTCCCGCCGCACTAAACTTGTCGAGGCAGCGGGGATTCGCCGTACCAACACAGTTCATGCATGTACCACCATACCAACACTTTTCAGACTCCTAATATCTATTATGAAGAGGAAAGATTTGTATTTTTGTATGTTTTTTTTAGTGTGTAACATCATCAAATAAGTCCTCCCACCCAGGGCTGTCAGACTCGTACTGACTAAAATCCACGGTGTCCTTCAATAGCCCTTTACATTCAGGGGTCACAGTAATTCGTTGGTCCCGCGACCCTGGCAGGCTTTGGCCCTCTATAGAGGGGCCCCGTCATAATGCTGACTGCACTCTTTGAGGCGCGCGTGGAATACAACGCGCCGTCGAAAAATATTCAAGTGGGATTCAAAAGTGGGATCCAACGGGAATAATTCGTTGGTCCATGGTCGGACAGAGATAGGGCGCAAGAGGTCTCCGCCTATTGCCGTCGTGAGGACACGGCGGTGCTCTGTTGCGCGCGGGGCAGTCCTGCACCGTATGCTCCACCGTGTCTTCCGGCCGATCCTCGCATTGGTGACACCCAGACCTTGCCTCCTTCGTCATCAGACACGGGTACCTCCCGAAAAATTCGTGTCCGGTGAAGACCTGCGTCAAGCAGAAGGTCAGGACGCCGTGACGCCTATCCAGCCACTCATCAAAGAGGGGTCTTACCACCGCGATTGCGGCATGCCCGGAGCTCGGTTGCGACAGTCGCTCCCTCCATACTGCGCGGCAGCGAGTAACATAGGCTATAATTATTATATCATGTCCACCCGTGCGAAGCCGGGACTGGAAGCCAGTAAATAATATTTTCATAGGTCCTTTCCTCTCTGAAGCAAGTCGGCCCTTTGACGTGAAGAAGCCGGAGGTAATATCGTTCTCGATCAGAAAGGCATTCGTGGTTGCCACTGTCATCATTGTTTACGGCTACACGTTTGTTTGACACTGACATAAGTTAGGCCAGGTTCACACGGTGACCATTCGATTCGATTTTTTCACGTATACGGTTTTACCGTATACGATGCAGTCGTTCACACGGCAACCATTCGATTCGATTTTTTCGGGCCACGCATGCGAGTGCGTACGATTCTCGAATGGGCGAGTCGTGTGAACGACACAACATGAACATAAGCGCCACTGCGAGTCGTATTCGATAAAATCGTTTCGAGACGCGGCGTTCCGGTGACAACTTCGCACAGTATACGGTAAAATATATTTCTCGAACACGGGATTTTCCCGTATGAACGCCGTGTAAACAATTTTTAAGTTTTCACATATATTCTGTTGTCACTCCTCTATTCGATAAAATCGTTTATACGGTATACGGGAAAATAATCGCCGTGAGAACCTGGCCTTACAGTTCATAGTTTTTTTTTCTAAATAATATCGCAACGTGTCGAGGAGGTTTAGTACTTAATACAACACATGACACTGGCATGCTGACAATGCCATCGACTCGGTTGCCAAAAACAAAGAAAATTAAAAAAGCTTCTCAACATGTTACCCGATGTCAAAAATGGCGGCTGCGATCTGTCTGGTCAGAAAATCATTAGAAATGTACAAAATACTCGACAATCCGAATTTTGCGGATATATGTTGTCGACTCGAAATCTTTATTTTTTAATGTTTTATTAATCAGGCAAGCTTTCGATCGAGTCTACCGTAGCCCTGCACGAAATTATTAATATAGATATCCAGAACTAGCACACATAACTGAGCAACGATTGTCTGATCAAGTAAGAGCTATCAGAAATAACAAATATATACACCCTAATAGATTAGAAGAAATTAAAAATCAAGTAGCCACAGAGTTACAAAATATCAATACTAACACACTAAATATTGAACACATAAATAACGACCTACAGCAACCTGATGAGAACAATTATTCACAAAGTACTCAAAACACAAATATTAGAATCTCTGATACCGGTATAGTTCTTCAAACACTCACCAATGCAGACAACGAAAATTTCCTGAACCATATAGAGTTATGCCAATTTGAACCCACGCAAATAGCTGCTCCTGAAAAGAATCTAGAAATCGAATCCACATTTCAACAAGCTGAACAGCTTTTCTCAGATACACATCCCATTAACAGACCCTATATCCCCAAACAAAAGACATCTAAAAAGTTCTCTGCCATAGTTACATTTATAAATTCTGTTATCCTTCCAAATTGCGTAAATGCTGACACCGACTATAATAAATTGCAGACTGCTATTTACTGTGCTGCATGGACGGCAGCTACATGTAACGGAGCTAAAATATTAGGCACACAAAATGAAAGCCGTACATATATTAGGAGAAAACCGAAGTGGCAAGTTAGGCTAGAAAAAAAGTCCAACATCTAAGAGCAAACATAGGTAGACTTACACACTTTATTAACGGTAGCAGAAGCCCAAAACTAATAGCAGCAGTGGAAGAAATAAAGAAAAAATACCAACAACACGCACAATACGAACCCCGAGTTTTTGAATACCGAATTTTCGAAAGTCGAATATCGGCTATCCAATATCCGATATCCGATTACCGAATATCGACTTTTCGAATTTCCGGTATCGAGTTTCTAAATATCGAATTTTCGAAAATCGAGTATCGGATACCCGAATATGCAATATCGAATATCGGCTATCCAATATCTGATATCCGTTTACCGAATATCGAATATCGACTTTTCGAATTTCCGGTATCGAGTTTTTAAATATCGAATTTTCGAAAATCGAATATCGGATATCCTACTATGCAATATCGAATATCGGCTATCCAATATCTGATATCCGTTTACCGAATATCGAATATCGACTTTTCGAATTACCGGTATCGAGTTTTTAAATATCGAATTTTCGAAAATCGAATATCGGATATCCTAATATGCAATATCGAATATCGGCTATCCAATATCCGATATCCGTTTACCAAATATCGAATATCGACTTTTCGAATTTCCGGTATCGAGTTTTAAAATATCGAATTTTTAAAAATCGAATATCGGATATCCGATTATCGAATATCCGTTTATCGAATATCGAATATCGACTTTTCGAATTTCGGGTATCGAGTTTCTAAATATCGAATTTTCGAAAATCGAATATCGGATATCCGAATATGCAATACCGAATATCGGATATCCAATATCCGATATCCGTTTACCGAATATCGAATATCGACTATTCGAATTTCGGGTACCGAGTTTTAAAACAGCGAATTTTCGGAAATCGAATATCGGATATCCGAATATGCAATATCGAATAACGGCTATCCAATATCCGATATCCGATTACCGAATATCGAATATCGACTTTTCGAATTTCGGGTATCGAGTTTTTAATACCAAATTTTCGAAAATCGAATATCGGATTTCCGAATATGCAATATCGAATACCGGCTTTCCAATATCCGATATCCATTTACCAAATATCGAATATCGACTTTTCGAATTTTGGGTATCGAGTTTTTGAAAATCAAATATCGGATATCCGAATATCCAATATCGTATATTTGTTATCCAGTATCCGATATCCGATTACCGAATATGGAATATCGACTTTTCGAATATCGGGTATCGAGTTTTTAAGTACCGAATTTTCGAAAATCGAATATCGGATATCCGAATATGCTATATCGAATATCGGCTATCCAATATCCGATTATCGAATATCGAATATCGACTTTTCAAATTTCGGGTATCGAGTTTTTAAATACCGAATTTTCGAAAATCGAATATCGGATATCCGAATATGCAATATCGTATATCGGCTATCCAATATCCGATATCCATTTACAGAATATCGAATATCGACTTTTCGAATTTTGGGTATCGAGTTTTTAAATATCGAATTTTCGAAAATCGAATATCGGATATCCGAATATCCAATATCGTATATTTGTTATCCAGTATCCGATATCCGATTACCGAATACCGAATATCGACTTTTCGAATATCGGGTATCGAGTTTTTAAGTACCGAATTTTCGAAAATCGAATATCGGATATCCGAATATGCAATATCGAATATCAGCTATCCAATATCCGATATCCGTTTACCAAATATCGAATATCGACTTTTCGAATTTCGGGTATCGAGTTTCTAAATATTGAATTTTCGAAAATCGAATATCGGGTATCCGAATATGCAATACCGAATATCGGATATCCAATATCCGATATCCGTTTACCGAATATCGAATATCGACTTTTCGAATATCGGGTATCGAGTTTTTAAATATCGAATTTTCGAAAATCGAATATCGGATATCCTAATATGCAATATCGAATATCGGCTATCCAATATCCGATATCCGTTTACCAAATATCGAATATCGACTTTTCGAATTTCCGGTATCGAGTTTCTAAATATCGAATTTTCGAAAATCGAATATCGGATACCCGAATATGCAATATCGAATATCGGCTATCCAATATCTGATATCCGTTTACCGAATATCGAATATCGATTTTTCGAATTTCCGGTATCGAGTTTTTAAATATCGAATTTTCGAAAATCGAATATCGGATATCCTAATATGCAATATCGAATATCGGCTATCCAATATCCGATATCCGTTTACCAAATATCGAATATCGACTTTTCGAATTACCGGTATCGAGTTTTTAAATATCGAATTTTCGAAAATCGAATATCGGATATCCTAATATGCAATATCGAATAATGGCTATCCAATATCCGATATCCGTTTGCCAAATATCGAATATCGACTTTTCGAATTTCCGGTAACGAGTTTTAAAATATCGAATTTTCCAAAATCGAATATCGGATATCCGAATTTGAAATACCGAATATCGGATATCCAAATATGCAATATCGAATATCGGCTATCCAATATCCGATATCCGTTTCCCGAATATCGAATATCGACTTTTCGAATTTCCGGTATCGAGTTTTTGAATACCGAATTTTCGAAAGTCGAATATCGGATATCCGAATATGCAATATCGAATATCCAATATCCGATAACCGTTAACCGAATATCGAATATCGACTTTTCGAATTTCCGGTATCGAGTTTTTGAATACCGAATTTTCGAAAATCGAATATCGGATATCCGAATATGCAATATCGAATATAGGCTATCCAATATCCGATATCCGTTTACCAAATATCGAATATCGACTTTTCGAATTTCCGGTATCGAATTTTTAAATATGGAATTTTCGACAATCGAATATCGGATATCCAAATATGCAATATCGAATATGCTATCCAATATCCGATATCCGTTTCCCGAATATCGAATTTCGACTTTTCGAATTTCCGGTATCGAGTTTTTGAATACCGAATTTTAGAAAGTCGAATATCGGATATCCGAATATGCAATATCGAATATTGCCTATCCAATATCCGATTACCGAATATCGAATATCGACTTTTCGAATTTCGGGTATCGAGTTTTTAAGTACCGAATTTTCGAAAATCGAATATCGGATATCCGAATATGCAATATCGAATAACGGCTATCCAATATCCGATATCCGATTACCGAATATCGAATATCGACTTTTCAAATTTCGGGTATCGAGTTTTTAATACCGAATTTTCGAAAATCGAATATCGGATATCCGAATATGCAATATCGAATATCAGCTATCCAATATCCGATATCCGTTTACCAAATATCGAATATCGACGTTTCGGATTTCGGGTATCGAGTTTCTAAATATTGAATTTTCGAAAATCGAATATCGGGTATCCGAATATGCAATACCGAATATCGGATATCCAATATCCGTTTACCGAATATCGAATATCGACTTTTCGAATTTCCGGTATTGAGTTTTTGAATACCGAATTTTCGAAAGTCGAATATCGGATATCCGAATATGAAATATCGAATATCGGCTATCCAATATCCGATATCCGATTACCGAATATCGACTTTTCGAATTTCCGGTATCGAGTTTCTAAATATCGAATTTTCGAAAATCGAGTATCGGATACCCGAATATGCAATATCGAATATTGGCTATCCAATATCTGATATCCGTTTACCGAATATCGAATATCGATTTTTCGAATTTCCGGTATCGAGTTTTTAAATATCGAATTTTCGAAAATCGAATATCGGATATCCTAATATGCAATATCGAATATCGGCTATCCAATATCCGATATCCGTTTACCAAATATCGAATATCGACTTTTTGAATTTCCGGTATCGAGTTTCTAAATATCGAATTTTCGAAAATCGAATATCGGATACCCGAATATGCAATATCGAATATCGGCTATCCAATATCTGATATCCGTTTACCGAATATCGAATATCGACTTTTCGAATTACCGGTATCGAGTTTTTAAATATCGAATTTTCGAAAATCGAATATCGGATATCCTAATATGCAATATCGAATATCGGCTATCCAGTATCCGATATCCGATTACCGAATATCGAATATCGACTTTTCGAATATCGGGTATCGAGTTTTTAAGTACCGAATTTTCGAAAATCGAATATCGGATATCCTAATATGCAATATCGAATATCGGCTATCCAATATCCGATATCCGTTTACCAAATATCGAATATCGACTTTTCGAATTTCCGGTATCGAGTTTTAAAATATCGAATTTTTAAAAATCGAATATCGGATAGCCGATTATCGAATATCCGTTTATCGAATATCGAATATCGACTTTTCGAATTTCGGGTATCGAGTTTCTAAATATCGAATTTTCCAAAATCGAATATCGGATATCCGAATATGCAATACCGAATATCGGATATCCAATATCCGATATCCGTTTACCGAATATCGAATATCGACTATTCGAATTTCGGGTACCGAGTTTTAAAACAGCGAATTTTCGGAAATCGAATATCGCATATCCGAATATGCAATATCGAATATCGGCTATCCAATATCCGATATCCGATTACCGAATATCGAATATCGACTTTTCGAATTTCGGGTATCGAGTTTTTAAGTACCGAATTTTCGAAAATCGAATATCGGATATCCGAATATGCAATATCGAATAACGGCTATCCAATATCCGATATCCGATTACCGAATATCGAATATCGACTTTTCGAATTTCGGGTATCGAGTTTTTAATACCAAATTTTCGAAAATCGAATATCGGATTTCCGAATATGCAATATCGAATACCGGCTTTCCAATATCCGATATCCATTTACCAAATATCGAATATCGACTTTTCGAATTTTGGGTATCGAGTTTTTGAAAATCGAATATCGGATATCCGAATATCCAATATCGTATATTTGTTATCCAGTATCCGATATCCGATTACCGAATATGGAATATCGACTTTTCGAATATCGGGTATCGAGTTTTTAAGTACCGAATTTTCGAAAATCGAATATCGGATATCCGAATATGCTATATCGAATATCGGCTATCCAATATCCGATTATCGAATATCGAATATCGACTTTTCGAATGTCGGGTATCGAGTTTTTAAATACCGAATTTTCGAAAATCGAATATCGGATATCCGAATATGCAATATCGTATATCGGCTATCCAATATCCGATATCCATTTACAGAATATCGAATTTCGACTTTTCGAATTTTGGGTATCGAGTTTTTAAATATCGAATTTTCGAAAATCGAATATCGGATATCCGAATATCCAATATCGTATATTTGTTATCCAGTATCCGATATCCGATTACCGAATATCGAATATCGACTTTTCGAATATCGGGTATCGAGTTTTTAAGTACCGAATTTTCGAAAATCGAATATCGGATATCCGAATATGCAATATCGAATATCAGCTGTCCAATATCCGATATCCGTTTACCAAAATCGAATACCGACTTTTCGAATTTCGGGTATTATATTATACTATATAAAGCTCGATTACCACTCACTCACTGACTGACTCACTGATTGACATCATTGTTCTCCCAGATGGTGAAGGGGGAGGTGGGTATATTTTGACAGATTCGTAAACAAGTAACTCTGGTGAGTATGGGAAAAATCCCAAACCTCCCCTTTTCACCCCCCCTCTCCCCCCTCCCCATCGTATCTCGGAAACTAAGAGACCTGTGTTTTGTTTTTTTACGGATTCGTATAGAGGAGGCTCGGAAAAGTAAAAACGATTTTTCAAAGTCCCCCCCCCTTTCCCCCTTCTCCCCCCTTTAGGTGGAACTCGGAAGTTGACAGACCTGCAACATTTTTTTTTTCAGATTCATATCCAGGGGCCCAGTGTTGGTCAAAATCATTTTTCAAAACTCCCCCCTCTCCCCCCCTTCACCCCTCCCCCCAACGTATCTCGGAAACTAAGAGACCCGTGTTCTGTTTTCTTACGGATTCGTATAGAGGAGGCTCGGAATAGTAAAACCCATTTTCCAAAGTTCCCCCCCCCTCGCCCCCCTTCGCCCCCTTTAGGCGGATCTCGGAAGTTTTACAGACTTGCAACATTTTTTTTTTCAGATTCATATCAAGGGGCCCAGTGTTGGTCAAAACTCCCCCCCTGTCCCCCTCTTCACCCCTCCCCCAATCGTATCTCGATAGCTTTCCGGTGGTAGGTAGGTCCTGAGTGGAGCGAACCTACGAGACCGAGTGGAGCGAAGGGGGGAGGTGGCGAGCGAAGCGAGCCGGCGACCTCCGTGGCGTAACGAAGGTTGAGTGGGTGAAGCGTAACTCGGCGGTGACGACAAGCGAACTTACAAGTAACTCTCATGAGAAGGGCAATAGTACCAAGCCTCCCCTTTTTGGCCTCCCCCCCCTCCCAATCGTATCTCAGAAACTAAGAGATACATGTTCAGTTTTTTTAAGGATACGTATAACGGAGAATCGGAAAAGGAAAAACCATTGTCAAACTTCCCCCCCCCTCCTGACCCCTTCTACCCCTTTAGGCGGATCTCGGAAGTTAACAGACTTGCAACATTTTTTTTTTCAATTTCATATCAAGGGGCCCAGAGTTAGTCAAAATCATTTTTCAAAACTCCCCCCTCTCCCCCTCTTCACCCCTCCCCCCATCGTATCTCGGAAACTAAGAGACCCGTGTTCTGTTTTCTTACGAATTCGTATAGAGGAGGCTCGGAATAGTAAAAACCTTTTTTCAAAGTTCCCCCCCCTCGTCCCCCTTCACCCTCTTTAGGCGGATCTCGGAAGTTAACAGACCTGCAACGTTTCTTTTTTCAGATTCATATCAAGGGGCCCAGAGTTGGTCAAAATCATTTTTCAAAACTCACCCCCCATCGTATTTTGGAAAAACTACGTAGTGGTAAAGCGAAGCGTAGCGTAGCGTAGGGATAAGGTCGCGATAGCTTTCCGGTGGTAGGTAGGTCCTGAGTGGAGCGAACCTGCGAGACCGAGTGGAGCGAAGGTTGAGTGGGTGAAGCGTAACTCGGCGGTGACGACAAGCAAACTTACAAGTAACTCTCATGAGAATGGCAATAGTACCAAGCCTCCCCTTTTTGGCCTCCCCCCCCTCCCAATCGTATCTCAGAAACTAAGAGACCCATGTTCAGTTTTTTTAAGGATTCGTATAGAGGAGAATCGGAAAAGGAAAAACCATTGTCAAAGTTCCCCCCCCCCTGACCCCTTCTACCCCTTTAGGCGGATCTCGGAAGTTGACAGACTTGCAAAATTTTTATTTCTGTTTCTTATCAAGGGGCCCAGAGTTGGTCAAAATCATTTTTCAAAACTCACCTTTCTCCCCCTCTTCACCCCTTCCCCCATCGTATCTCGGAAACGAGGTAGCGGAATTGTTCATCAATTATATCATGGGAGTCGTTTTCATCGTTTTCGAGGATGCTAAAGCCGATAGTGAGGTCAAAATCAAAATCCAAGATGGCGCCTGCAATTATTTTCGAAATGTTCATCATGGGAGTCGTTTTCATGGTTTTCGAGGATGCTAAAGCCGATAGTGAGGTCAAAATTAAAATCCAAGATGGCGGCTTTCGAAATGTTCATCATGGGAGTCGTTTTCATGGTTTTCGAGGGTACTAAAACCGATGGCGAGGTCAAAATGAGAATCCAAGATGGCGGCTGCAATTATTTTCGAAATGTTCATCATGGGAGTCGTTTTCATGGTTTTCGAGGATGCTAAAGCCGATAGTGAGGTCAAAATTAAAATCCAAGATGGCGGCTTTCGAAATGTTCATCATGGGAGTCGTTTTCATGGTTTTCGAGGGTACTAAAACCGATGGCGAGGTCAAAATGAGAATCCAAGATGGCGGCTGCTATAATTTTCGAAATGTTCATCAATTTCATCATGGGAGTCGTTTTCATGGTTTTTGAGGATGCTAAAGCCGATAGTGAGGTCAAAATCAAAATCCAAGATGGCGCCTGCAATAATTTTCGAAATGTTCATCATGGGAGTCGTTTTCATGGTTTTCGAGGATGCTAAAGCCGATAGTGAGGTCAAAATTAAAATCCAAGATGGCGGCTTTCGAAATGTTCATCATGGGAGTCGTTTTCATGGTTTTCGAGGGTACTAAAACCGATGGCGAGGTCAAAATGAGAATCCAAGATGGCGGCTGCAATTATTTTCGAAATGTTCATCATGGGAGTCGTTTTCATGGTTTTCGAGGATGCTAAAGCCGATAGTGAGGTCAAAATCAAAATCCAAGATGGCGGCTGCAATTATTTTCGAAATGTTCATCATGGGAGTCGTTTTCATGGTTTTCGAGGATGCTAAAGCCGATAGTGAGGTCAAAATTAAAATCCAAGATGGCGGCTTTCGAAATGTTCATCATGGGAGTCGTTTTCATGGTTTTCGAGGGTACTAAAACCGATGGCGAGGTCAAAATGAGAATCCAAGATGGCGGCTGCTATAATTTTCGAAATGTTCATCAATTTCATCATGGGAGTCGTTTTCATGGTTTTTGAGGATGCTAAAGCCGATAGTGAGGTCAAAATCAAAATCCAAGATGGCGCCTGCAATAATTTTCGAAATGTTCATCATGGGAGTCGTTTTCATGGTTTTCGAGGATGCTAAAGCCGATAGTGAGGTCAAAATTAAAATCCAAGATGGCGGCTTTCGAAATGTTCATCATGGGAGTCGTTTTCATGGTTTTCGAGGGTACTAAAACCGATGGCGAGGTCAAAATGAGAATCCAAGATGGCGGCTGCTATAATTTTCGAAATGTTCATCAATTTCATCATGGGAGTCGTTTTCATGGTTTTCGAGGGTACCAAATCCGATGGCGAGGTCAAAATCAAAATCCAAGATGGCGCCTGCAATAATTTTCGAAATGTTCATCATGGGAGTCGTTTTCATGGTTTTCGAGGATGCTAAAGCCGATAGTGAGGTCAAAATTAAAATCCAAGATGGCGGCTTTCGAAATGTTCATCATGGGAGTCGTTTTCATGGTTTTCGAGGGTACTAAAACCGATGGCGAGGTCAAAATGAGAATCCAAGATGGCGGCTGCTATAATTTTCGAAATGTTCATCAATTTGATCATGGGAGTCGTTTTCATGGTTTTCGAGGATGCTAAAGCCGATAGTGAGGTCAAAATCACAATCCAAGATGGCGGCTGCGATAATTTTCGAAATGTTCATCATGGGAGTCGTTTTCATGGTTTTCGAGGATGCTAAAGCCGATAGTGAGGTCAAAATTAAAATCCAAGGTGGCGGCTTTCGAAATGTTCATCATGGGAGTCGTTTTCATGGTTTTCGAGGGTACTAAAACCGATGGCGAGGTCAAAATGAGAATCCAAGATGGCGGCTGCTATAATTTTCGAAATGTTCATCAATTTCATCATGGGAGTCGTTTTCATGGTTTTCGAGGATGGTAAATCTGATGGCGAGGTCAAAATGAGAATCCAAGATGGCGCCTGCGATAATTTTCGAAATGTTCATCAATTTCATCATTGGAGTCGTTTTCATGGTATTCGAGGATGCTAAAGTCGATAGTGAGGTCAAAATGAGAATCCAAGATGGCGGCTGCTATAATTTTCGAAATGTTCATCAATTTCATCATGGGAGTCGTTTTCATGGTTTTTGAGGATGCTAAAGCCGATAGTGAGGTCAAAATCAAAATCCAAGATGGCGCCTGCAATAATTTTCGAAATGTTCATCATGGGAGTCGTTTTCATGGTTTTCGAGGATGCTAAAGCCGATAGTGAGGTCAAAATTAAAATCCAAGATGGCGGCTTTCGAAATGTTCATCATGGGAGTCGTTTTCATGGTTTTCGAGGGTACTAAAACCGATGGCGAGGTCAAAATGAGAATCCAAGATGGCGGCTGCTATAATTTTCGAAATGTTCATCAATTTCATCATGGGAGTCGTTTTCATGGTTTTCGAGGGTACCAAATCCGATGGCGAGGTCAAAATCAAAATCCAAGATGGCGCCTGCAATAATTTTCGAAATGTTCATCATGGGAGTCGTTTTCATGGTTTTCGAGGATGCTAAAGCCGATAGTGAGGTCAAAATTAAAATCCAAGATGGCGGCTTTCGAAATGTTCATCATGGGAGTCGTTTTCATGGTTTTCGAGGGTACTAAAACCGATGGCGAGGTCAAAATGAGAATCCAAGATGGCGGCTGCTATAATTTTCGAAATGTTCATCAATTTGATCATGGGAGTCGTTTTCATGGTTTTCGAGGATGCTAAAGCCGATAGTGAGGTCAAAATCAAAATCCAAGATGGCGGCTGCGATAATTTTCGAAATGTTCATCATGGGAGTCGTTTTCATGGTTTTCGAGGATGCTAAAGCCGATAGTGAGGTCAAAATTAAAATCCAAGGTGGCGGCTTTCGAAATGTTCATCATGGGAGTCGTTTTCATGGTTTTCGAGGGTACTAAAACCGATGGCGAGGTCAAAATGAGAATCCAAGATGGCGGCTGCTATAATTTTCGAAATGTTCATCAATTTCATCATGGGAGTCGTTTTCATGGTTTTCGAGGATGGTAAATCTGATGGCGAGGTCAAAATGAGAATCCAAGATGGCGCCTGCGATAGTTTTCGAAATGTTCATCAATTTCATCATTGGAGTCGTTTTCATGGTATTCGAGGATGCTAAAGTCGATAGTGAGGTCAAAATGAGAATCCAAGATGGCGGCTGCTATAATTTTCGAATTGTTCATCACTTTCATCATGGGAGTCGTTTTCATGGTTTTCGAGGATGGTAAAGACGATAGTGAGGTCAAAATCAAAATCCAAGATGGTGGCTGCGATATTTTTCGAAATGTTCATCATGGGAGTCATTTTCATGGTTTTCGATGATGCTAAAGCCGATAGTGAGGTCAAAATCCAAATCCAAGATGCAGACTGCAAACAATATCAACGTTTTAATCATGGATGTCGTTTTCATGGTTTACGAGGTTGCTAAAACCGATGGCGAGGTCAAAATGAGATCCAAGATGGCGGCTGCGATAATTTTCGAATTGTTCATCATGGGAATCGTTTTCATGGTATTCGAGGGTGCTAAAACCGATGGCGAGGTCAAAATGAGAATCCAAGATGGCGGCTGCTATAGTTTTCGAATTGTTCATCATGGGAATCGTTTTCATGGTATTCGAGGGTGCTAAAACCGATGGCGAGGTCAAAATGAGAATCCAAGATGGCGGCTGCTATAGTTTTCGAATTGTTCATCAATTTCATCATGGGAGTCGTTTTCATGGTTTTCGAGGGTGCTAAAACCGATGGCGAGATCAAAATGAGAATCCAAGGTGGCGACTGCGATAATTTTCGAATTGTTCATTATGGGAGTCGTTTTCATGGTTTTCGAGGGTGCTAAAACCGATGGCGAGGTCAAAATGAGAATCCAAGATGGCGGCTGCTATAATTTTCGAATTGTTCATTACTTTCATCATGGGAGTCGTTTTCATGGTTTTCGAGGATGCTAAAGCCGATAGTGAGGTCAAAATCAAAATCCAAGATGGCGGCTGCGATATTTTTCGAAATGTTCATCATGGGAGTCGTTTTCATGGTTTTCGAGGATGCTAAAGCCGACAGTGAGGTCAAAATCAAAATCCAAGATGGCGACTGCAAACAATATCAACGTTTTAATCATGGATGTCGTTTTCATGGTTTTCGAGGTTGCTAAAACCGATGGCGAGGTCAAAATGAGATCCAAGATGGCGGCTGCGATAATTTTCGAATTGTTCATCATGGGAATCGTTTTCATGGTATTCGAGGGTGCTAAAACCGATGGCGAGGTCAAAATGAGAATCCAAGATGGCGGCTGCTATAGTTTTCGAATTGTTCATCAATTTCATCATGGGAGTCGTTTTCATGGTTTTCGAGGGTGCTAAAACCGATAGTGAGGTTTAAATGCAAATCTAAGATGGCCTCTGCGATAATTTTCGAAATGTTCATCATGAGAGTCGTTTTCATGGTATTCGAGGGTGTTAAAACCGATAGTGAGGTCAAAATGAGAATCCAAGATGGCGGTTGCTATAATTTTCGAATTGTTCATCAATTTCATCATGGGAGTCGTTTTCATGGTTTTCGATGATGGTAAAGACGACAGTGAGGTCAAAATCAAAATCCAAGATGGCGACTGCAAACAATTTCAACGTTTTAATCATGGATGTCGTTTTCATGGTTTTCGAGGTTGCTAAAACCGATGGCGAGGTCAAAATGAGAATCCAAGATGGCGGCTGCTATAATTTTGGTATTGTTCATCACTTTCATCATGGGAGTCGTTTTCATGGTTTTCGAGGATGCTAAATCCGATGGCGAGGTCAAAATGAGAATCCAAGATGGCGCCTGCGATAATTTTCGAAATGTTCATCAATTTCATCATTGGAGTCGTTTTCATGGTATTCGAGGATGCTAAAGTCGATAGTGAGGTCAAAATGAGAATCCAAGATGGCGGCTGCCATAATTTTGGAATTGTTCATCACTTTTATCATGGGAGTCGTTTTCATGGTTTTCGAGGATGCTAAATCCGATGACGAGGTCAATATGAGAATCCAAGATGGCGGCTGCGATAATATTCGAAATGTTCATCATGGGAGTCATTTTCATGTTTTTTGAGGATGCTAAAGCCGATAGTGAGGTTTAAATCCAAATCCAAGATGGCGGCTGCGATAATTTTCGAATTGTTCATCATGTGAGTCGTTTTCATGGTATTCGAGGGTGCTAAAACCGATGGCGAGGTCAAAATGAGAATCCAAAATGGCGGCTGCTATAGTTTTCGAATGGTTCATCAATTTCATCATGGGAGTCGTTTTCATGGTTTTTGAGGATGCTAAAGCCGATAGTGAGGTCAAAATCAAAATCCAAGATGGCGCCTGCAATAATTTTCGAAATGTTCATCATGGGAGTCGTTTTCATGGTTTTCGAGGATGCTAAAGCCGATAGTGAGGTCAAAATTAAAATCCAAGATGGCGGCTTTCGAAATGTTCATCATGGGAGTCGTTTTCATGGTTTTCGAGGGTACTAAAACCGATGGCGAGGTCAAAATGAGAATCCAAGATGGCGGCTGCTATAATTTTCGAAATGTTCATCAATTTGATCATGGGAGTCGTTTTCATGGTTTTCGAGGATGCTAAAGCCGATAGTGAGGTCAAAATCACAATCCAAGATGGCGGCTGCGATAATTTTCGAAATGTTCATCATGGGAGTCGTTTTCATGGTTTTCGAGGATGCTAAAGCCGATAGTGAGGTCAAAATTAAAATCCAAGGTGGCGGCTTTCGAAATGTTCATCATGGGAGTCGTTTTCATGGTTTTCGAGGGTACTAAAACCGATGGCGAGGTCAAAATGAGAATCCAAGATGGCGGCTGCTATAATTTTCGAAATGTTCATCAATTTCATCATGGGAGTCGTTTTCATGGTTTTCGAGGATGGTAAATCTGATGGCGAGGTCAAAATGAGAATCCAAGATGGCGCCTGCGATAATTTTCGAAATGTTCATCAATTTCATCATGGGAGTCGTTTTCATGGTTTTTGAGGATGCTAAAGCCGATAGTGAGGTCAAAATCAAAATCCAAGATGGCGCCTGCAATAATTTTCGAAATGTTCATCATGGGAGTCGTTTTCATGGTTTTCGAGGATGCTAAAGCCGATAGTGAGGTCAAAATTAAAATCCAAGATGGCGGCTTTCGAAATGTTCATCATGGGAGTCGTTTTCATGGTTTTCGAGGGTACTAAAACCGATGGCGAGGTCAAAATGAGAATCCAAGATGGCGGCTGCTATAATTTTCGAAATGTTCATCAATTTCATCATGGGAGTCGTTTTCATGGTTTTCGAGGGTACCAAATCCGATGGCGAGGTCAAAATCAAAATCCAAGATGGCGCCTGCAATAATTTTCGAAATGTTCATCATGGGAGTCGTTTTCATGGTTTTCGAGGATGCTAAAGCCGATAGTGAGGTCAAAATTAAAACCATTTTTCAAAGTCCCCCCCCTTGCCCCCCCTTCTCCCCCCCTTAGGCGGATCTCGGAAGTTGACAGACTTGCAACATTTTTTTTTCAGATTCATATCAAGGGGCCAAGAGTTGGTCCAAATCGTTTTTCAAAACTCCCCCCTCTCCCCCTCTTCACCCCTCCCCCCATCGTATCTCGGAAACTAAGAGACCCGTGTTCTGTTTTCTTACGAATTCGTATAGAGGAGGCTCGGAATAGTAAAAACCTTTTTTCAAAGTTCCCCCCCCTCGTCCCCCTTCACCCTCTTTAGGCGGATCTCGGAAGTTAACAGACCTGCAACGTTTCTTTTTTCAGATTCATATCAAGGGGCCCAGAGTTGGTCAAAATCATTTTTCAAAACTCACCCCCCATCGTATTTTGGAAAAACTACGTAGTGGTAAAGCGAAGCGTAGCGTAGCGTAGGGATAAGGTCGCGATAGCTTTCCGGTGGTAGGTAGGTCCTGAGTGGAGCGAACCTGCGAGACCGAGTGGAGCGAAGGTTGAGTGGGTGAAGCGTAACTCGGCGGTGACGACAAGCAAACTTACAAGTAACTCTCATGAGAATGGCAATAGTACCAAGCCTCCCCTTTTTGGCCTCCCCCCCCTCCCAATCGTATCTCAGAAACTAAGAGACCCATGTTCAGTTTTTTTAAGGATTCGTATAGAGGAGAATCGGAAAAGGAAAAACCATTGTCAAAGTTCCCCCCCCCCTGACCCCTTCTACCCCTTTAGGCGGATCTCGGAAGTTGACAGACTTGCAAAATTTTTATTTCTGTTTCTTATCAAGGGGCCCAGAGTTGGTCAAAATCATTTTTCAAAACTCACCTTTCTCCCCCTCTTCACCCCTTCCCCCATCGTATCTCGGAAACGAGGTAGCGGAATTGTTCATCAATTATATCATGGGAGTCGTTTTCATCGTTTTCGAGGATGCTAAAGCCGATAGTGAGGTCAAAATCAAAATCCAAGATGGCGCCTGCAATTATTTTCGAAATGTTCATCATGGGAGTCGTTTTCATGGTTTTCGAGGATGCTAAAGCCGATAGTGAGGTCAAAATTAAAATCCAAGATGGCGGCTTTCGAAATGTTCATCATGGGAGTCGTTTTCATGGTTTTCGAGGGTACTAAAACCGATGGCGAGGTCAAAATGAGAATCCAAGATGGCGGCTGCAATTATTTTCGAAATGTTCATCATGGGAGTCGTTTTCATGGTTTTCGAGGATGCTAAAGCCGATAGTGAGGTCAAAATTAAAATCCAAGATGGCGGCTTTCGAAATGTTCATCATGGGAGTCGTTTTCATGGTTTTCGAGGGTACTAAAACCGATGGCGAGGTCAAAATGAGAATCCAAGATGGCGGCTGCTATAATTTTCGAAATGTTCATCAATTTCATCATGGGAGTCGTTTTCATGGTTTTTGAGGATGCTAAAGCCGATAGTGAGGTCAAAATCAAAATCCAAGATGGCGCCTGCAATAATTTTCGAAATGTTCATCATGGGAGTCGTTTTCATGGTTTTCGAGGATGCTAAAGCCGATAGTGAGGTCAAAATTAAAATCCAAGATGGCGGCTTTCGAAATGTTCATCATGGGAGTCGTTTTCATGGTTTTCGAGGGTACTAAAACCGATGGCGAGGTCAAAATGAGAATCCAAGATGGCGGCTGCAATTATTTTCGAAATGTTCATCATGGGAGTCGTTTTCATGGTTTTCGAGGATGCTAAAGCCGATAGTGAGGTCAAAATCAAAATCCAAGATGGCGGCTGCAATTATTTTCGAAATGTTCATCATGGGAGTCGTTTTCATGGTTTTCGAGGATGCTAAAGCCGATAGTGAGGTCAAAATTAAAATCCAAGATGGCGGCTTTCGAAATGTTCATCATGGGAGTCGTTTTCATGGTTTTCGAGGGTACTAAAACCGATGGCGAGGTCAAAATGAGAATCCAAGATGGCGGCTGCTATAATTTTCGAAATGTTCATCAATTTCATCATGGGAGTCGTTTTCATGGTTTTTGAGGATGCTAAAGCCGATAGTGAGGTCAAAATCAAAATCCAAGATGGCGCCTGCAATAATTTTCGAAATGTTCATCATGGGAGTCGTTTTCATGGTTTTCGAGGATGCTAAAGCCGATAGTGAGGTCAAAATTAAAATCCAAGATGGCGGCTTTCGAAATGTTCATCATGGGAGTCGTTTTCATGGTTTTCGAGGGTACTAAAACCGATGGCGAGGTCAAAATGAGAATCCAAGATGGCGGCTGCTATAATTTTCGAAATGTTCATCAATTTCATCATGGGAGTCGTTTTCATGGTTTTCGAGGGTACCAAATCCGATGGCGAGGTCAAAATCAAAATCCAAGATGGCGCCTGCAATAATTTTCGAAATGTTCATCATGGGAGTCGTTTTCATGGTTTTCGAGGATGCTAAAGCCGATAGTGAGGTCAAAATTAAAATCCAAGATGGCGGCTTTCGAAATGTTCATCATGGGAGTCGTTTTCATGGTTTTCGAGGGTACTAAAACCGATGGCGAGGTCAAAATGAGAATCCAAGATGGCGGCTGCTATAATTTTCGAAATGTTCATCAATTTGATCATGGGAGTCGTTTTCATGGTTTTCGAGGATGCTAAAGCCGATAGTGAGGTCAAAATCACAATCCAAGATGGCGGCTGCGATAATTTTCGAAATGTTCATCATGGGAGTCGTTTTCATGGTTTTCGAGGATGCTAAAGCCGATAGTGAGGTCAAAATTAAAATCCAAGGTGGCGGCTTTCGAAATGTTCATCATGGGAGTCGTTTTCATGGTTTTCGAGGGTACTAAAACCGATGGCGAGGTCAAAATGAGAATCCAAGATGGCGGCTGCTATAATTTTCGAAATGTTCATCAATTTCATCATGGGAGTCGTTTTCATGGTTTTCGAGGATGGTAAATCTGATGGCGAGGTCAAAATGAGAATCCAAGATGGCGCCTGCGATAATTTTCGAAATGTTCATCAATTTCATCATTGGAGTCGTTTTCATGGTATTCGAGGATGCTAAAGTCGATAGTGAGGTCAAAATGAGAATCCAAGATGGCGGCTGCTATAATTTTCGAAATGTTCATCAATTTCATCATGGGAGTCGTTTTCATGGTTTTTGAGGATGCTAAAGCCGATAGTGAGGTCAAAATCAAAATCCAAGATGGCGCCTGCAATAATTTTCGAAATGTTCATCATGGGAGTCGTTTTCATGGTTTTCGAGGATGCTAAAGCCGATAGTGAGGTCAAAATTAAAATCCAAGATGGCGGCTTTCGAAATGTTCATCATGGGAGTCGTTTTCATGGTTTTCGAGGGTACTAAAACCGATGGCGAGGTCAAAATGAGAATCCAAGATGGCGGCTGCTATAATTTTCGAAATGTTCATCAATTTCATCATGGGAGTCGTTTTCATGGTTTTCGAGGGTACCAAATCCGATGGCGAGGTCAAAATCAAAATCCAAGATGGCGCCTGCAATAATTTTCGAAATGTTCATCATGGGAGTCGTTTTCATGGTTTTCGAGGATGCTAAAGCCGATAGTGAGGTCAAAATTAAAATCCAAGATGGCGGCTTTCGAAATGTTCATCATGGGAGTCGTTTTCATGGTTTTCGAGGGTACTAAAACCGATGGCGAGGTCAAAATGAGAATCCAAGATGGCGGCTGCTATAATTTTCGAAATGTTCATCAATTTGATCATGGGAGTCGTTTTCATGGTTTTCGAGGATGCTAAAGCCGATAGTGAGGTCAAAATCAAAATCCAAGATGGCGGCTGCGATAATTTTCGAAATGTTCATCATGGGAGTCGTTTTCATGGTTTTCGAGGATGCTAAAGCCGATAGTGAGGTCAAAATTAAAATCCAAGGTGGCGGCTTTCGAAATGTTCATCATGGGAGTCGTTTTCATGGTTTTCGAGGGTACTAAAACCGATGGCGAGGTCAAAATGAGAATCCAAGATGGCGGCTGCTATAATTTTCGAAATGTTCATCAATTTCATCATGGGAGTCGTTTTCATGGTTTTCGAGGATGGTAAATCTGATGGCGAGGTCAAAATGAGAATCCAAGATGGCGCCTGCGATAGTTTTCGAAATGTTCATCAATTTCATCATTGGAGTCGTTTTCATGGTATTCGAGGATGCTAAAGTCGATAGTGAGGTCAAAATGAGAATCCAAGATGGCGGCTGCTATAATTTTCGAATTGTTCATCACTTTCATCATGGGAGTCGTTTTCATGGTTTTCGAGGATGGTAAAGACGATAGTGAGGTCAAAATCAAAATCCAAGATGGTGGCTGCGATATTTTTCGAAATGTTCATCATGGGAGTCATTTTCATGGTTTTCGATGATGCTAAAGCCGATAGTGAGGTCAAAATCCAAATCCAAGATGCAGACTGCAAACAATATCAACGTTTTAATCATGGATGTCGTTTTCATGGTTTACGAGGTTGCTAAAACCGATGGCGAGGTCAAAATGAGATCCAAGATGGCGGCTGCGATAATTTTCGAATTGTTCATCATGGGAATCGTTTTCATGGTATTCGAGGGTGCTAAAACCGATGGCGAGGTCAAAATGAGAATCCAAGATGGCGGCTGCTATAGTTTTCGAATTGTTCATCATGGGAATCGTTTTCATGGTATTCGAGGGTGCTAAAACCGATGGCGAGGTCAAAATGAGAATCCAAGATGGCGGCTGCTATAGTTTTCGAATTGTTCATCAATTTCATCATGGGAGTCGTTTTCATGGTTTTCGAGGGTGCTAAAACCGATGGCGAGATCAAAATGAGAATCCAAGGTGGCGACTGCGATAATTTTCGAATTGTTCATTATGGGAGTCGTTTTCATGGTTTTCGAGGGTGCTAAAACCGATGGCGAGGTCAAAATGAGAATCCAAGATGGCGGCTGCTATAATTTTCGAATTGTTCATTACTTTCATCATGGGAGTCGTTTTC
Source organism: Agrotis clavis (assembly GCA_954870645.1). Lineage (NCBI taxonomy): Eukaryota > Metazoa > Arthropoda > Insecta > Lepidoptera > Noctuidae > Agrotis > Agrotis clavis. Next base: position 25,966,492 of record OX940930.1, read on the forward strand.
ATGGTTTTCGAGGATGCTAAAGCCGATAGTGAGGTCAAAATCAAAATCCAAGATGGCGGCTGCGATATTTTTCGAAATGTTCATCATGGGAGTCGTTTTCATGGTTTTCGAGGATGCTAAAGCCGACAGTGAGGTCAAAATCAAAATCCAAGATGGCGACTGCAAACAATATCAACGTTTTAATCATGGATGTCGTTTTCATGGTTTTCGAGGTTGCTAAAACCGATGGCGAGGTCAAAATGAGATCCAAGATGGCGGCTGCGATAATTTTCGAATTGTTCATCATGGGAATCGTTTTCATGGTATTCGAGGGTGCTAAAACCGATGGCGAGGTCAAAATGAGAATCCAAGATGGCGGCTGCTATAGTTTTCGAATTGTTCATCAATTTCATCATGGGAGTCGTTTTCATGGTTTTCGAGGGTGCTAAAACCGATAGTGAGGTTTAAATGCAAATCTAAGATGGCCTCTGCGATAATTTTCGAAATGTTCATCATGAGAGTCGTTTTCATGGTATTCGAGGGTGTTAAAACCGATAGTGAGGTCAAAATGAGAATCCAAGATGGCGGTTGCTATAATTTTCGAATTGTTCATCAATTTCATCATGGGAGTCGTTTTCATGGTTTTCGATGATGGTAAAGACGACAGTGAGGTCAAAATCAAAATCCAAGATGGCGACTGCAAACAATTTCAACGTTTTAATCATGGATGTCGTTTTCATGGTTTTCGAGGTTGCTAAAACCGATGGCGAGGTCAAAATGAGAATCCAAGATGGCGGCTGCTATAATTTTGGTATTGTTCATCACTTTCATCATGGGAGTCGTTTTCATGGTTTTCGAGGATGCTAAATCCGATGGCGAGGTCAAAATGAGAATCCAAGATGGCGCCTGCGATAATTTTCGAAATGTTCATCAATTTCATCATTGGAGTCGTTTTCATGGTATTCGAGGATGCTAAAGTCGATAGTGAGGTCAAAATGAGAATCCAAGATGGCGGCTGCTATAATTTTGGAATTGTTCATCACTTTTATCATGGGAGTCGTTTTCATGGTTTTCGAGGATGCTAAATCCGATGACGAGGTCAATATGAGAATCCAAGATGGCGGCTGCGATAATATTCGAAATGTTCATCATGGGAGTCATTTTCATGTTTTTTGAGGATGCTAAAGCCGATAGTGAGGTTTAAATCCAAATCCAAGATGGCGGCTGCGATAATTTTCGAATTGTTCATCATGTGAGTCGTTTTCATGGTATTCGAGGGTGCTAAAACCGATGGCGAGGTCAAAATGAGAATCCAAAATGGCGGCTGCTATAGTTTTCGAATGGTTCATCAATTTCATCATGGGAGTCGTTTTCATGGTTTTCGAGGGTGCTAAAACCGATGGCGAGATCAAAATGAGAATCCAAGGTGGCGGCTGCGATAATTTTCTAATTGTTCATTATGGGAGTCGTTTTCATGGTTTTCGAGGGTGCTAAAACCGATGGCGAGGTTTAAATCCAAATCCAAGATGGCGGCTGCGATTATTTTCGAAATGTTCATCATGGGAGTCGTATTCATGGTATTCGAGGGTGCTCAAACCGATGGCGAGGTCAAAATGAGAATCCAAGATGGCGGTTGCTTTAATTTTCGAATTGTTCATCAATTTCATCATGGGAGTCGTTTTCATGGTTTTCGATGATGCTAAAGCCGATAGTGAGGTCAAAATCAAAATCCAAGATGGCGGCTTCGATAATTTTCGAAATATTCATCAATTTCATCATGGGACGTAACGAAGGTTGAGTGGATGAAGCGTAACTCAGGGGTGACGATAAGCAAACTTACAAGTAACTCTCATGAGTAGGGCAAAAGTACTAAGCCTCTCCTTTTTGGCTCCCCCCACCCTCCCAATCGTATCTCAGACACTAAGAGATCCGTGTTCTTTTTTTTTACGGATTCGTATAGAGGAGGCTCGGAAAAGTAAAAACCATTTTTCAAAGTTGCCCCTTATGACTCTGAGTTTTAATAAGGTTTTAAATTGGATTAGGGGTCCTTTGGGGGTTTCAAAATCTTTTAACTGCTTTAACGGATTTTAAAATTCTTTTAACTATCCTAAGGAATTCTCAATTTATTTTGTTTTTTTTTTAATTTTGTTTCTTTTTTTATTGAATTAGTTATAAGGGTTTTCAGAATATTAAAAACATTTTATATAATTTAATAATTTACAAAATCTTTTAAGGACTATTATGGATTTTCCTATTCATTTAAAGATTCTTATGGATTCTCAAAATTTTATAAAGTTAAGGAATCCTTCTCCAAAACACGACCCCGCGAGCTGCTTGCAGCTCGCGCAACGCGCAAATACTAGTTATTATACTATATAAAGCTCGATTACCACTCACTCACTGACTGACTCACTGATTGACATCATTGTTCTCCCAGATGGTGAAGGGGGAGGTGGGTATATTTTGACAGATTCGTAAACAAGTAACTCTGGTGAGTATGGGAAAAATCCCAAACCTCCCCTTTTCACCCCCCCTCTCCCCCCTCCCCATCGTATCTCGGAAACTAAGAGACCTGTGTTTTGTTTTTTTACGGATTCGTATAGAGGAGGCTCGGAAAAGTAAAAACGATTTTTCAAAGTCCCCCCCCCTTTCCCCCTTCTCCCCCCTTTAGGTGGAACTCGGAAGTTGACAGACCTGCAACATTTTTTTTTTCAGATTCATATCCAGGGGCCCAGTGTTGGTCAAAATCATTTTTCAAAACTCCCCCCTCTCCCCCCCTTCACCCCTCCCCCCAACGTATCTCGGAAACTAAGAGACCCGTGTTCTGTTTTCTTACGGATTCGTATAGAGGAGGCTCGGAATAGTAAAACCCATTTTCCAAAGTTCCCCCCCCCTCGCCCCCCTTCGCCCCCTTTAGGCGGATCTCGGAAGTTTTACAGACTTGCAACATTTTTTTTTTCAGATTCATATCAAGGGGCCCAGTGTTGGTCAAAACTCCCCCCCTGTCCCCCTCTTCACCCCTCCCCCAATCGTATCTCGATAGCTTTCCGGTGGTAGGTAGGTCCTGAGTGGAGCGAACCTACGAGACCGAGTGGAGCGAAGGGGGGAGGTGGCGAGCGAAGCGAGCCGGCGACCTCCGTGGCGTAACGAAGGTTGAGTGGGTGAAGCGTAACTCGGCGGTGACGACAAGCGAACTTACAAGTAACTCTCATGAGAAGGGCAATAGTACCAAGCCTCCCCTTTTTGGCCTCCCCCCCCTCCCAATCGTATCTCAGAAACTAAGAGATACATGTTCAGTTTTTTTAAGGATACGTATAACGGAGAATCGGAAAAGGAAAAACCATTGTCAAACTTCCCCCCCCCTCCTGACCCCTTCTACCCCTTTAGGCGGATCTCGGAAGTTAACAGACTTGCAACATTTTTTTTTTCAATTTCATATCAAGGGGCCCAGAGTTAGTCAAAATCATTTTTCAAAACTCCCCCCTCTCCCCCTCTTCACCCCTCCCCCCATCGTATCTCGGAAACTAAGAGACCCGTGTTCTGTTTTCTTACGAATTCGTATAGAGGAGGCTCGGAATAGTAAAAACCTTTTTTCAAAGTTCCCCCCCCTCGTCCCCCTTCACCCTCTTTAGGCGGATCTCGGAAGTTAACAGACCTGCAACGTTTCTTTTTTCAGATTCATATCAAGGGGCCCAGAGTTGGTCAAAATCATTTTTCAAAACTCACCCCCCATCGTATTTTGGAAAAACTACGTAGTGGTAAAGCGAAGCGTAGCGTAGCGTAGGGATAAGGTCGCGATAGCTTTCCGGTGGTAGGTAGGTCCTGAGTGGAGCGAACCTGCGAGACCGAGTGGAGCGAAGGGGGGAGGTGGCGAGCGAAGCGAGCCGGCGACCTCCGTAGCGTAACGAAGGTTGAGTGGGTGAAGCGTAACTCGGCGGTGACGACAAGCAAACTTACAAGTAACTCTCATGAGAATGGCAATAGTACCAAGCCTCCCCTTTTTGGCCTCCCCCCCCTCCCAATCGTATCTCAGAAACTAAGAGACCCATGTTCAGTTTTTTTAAGGATTCGTATAGAGGAGAATCGGAAAAGGAAAAACCATTGTCAAAGTTCCCCCCCCCCTGACCCCTTCTACCCCTTTAGGCGGATCTCGGAAGTTGACAGACTTGCAAAATTTTTATTTCTGTTTCTTATCAAGGGGCCCAGAGTTGGTCAAAATCATTTTTCAAAACTCACCTTTCTCCCCCTCTTCACCCCTTCCCCCATCGTATCTCGGAAACGAGGTAGCGGAATTGTTCATCAATTATATCATGGGAGTCGTTTTCATCGTTTTCGAGGATGCTAAAGCCGATAGTGAGGTCAAAATCAAAATCCAAGATGGCGCCTGCAATTATTTTCGAAATGTTCATCATGGGAGTCGTTTTCATGGTTTTCGAGGATGCTAAAGCCGATAGTGAGGTCAAAATTAAAATCCAAGATGGCGGCTTTCGAAATGTTCATCATGGGAGTCGTTTTCATGGTTTTCGAGGGTACTAAAACCGATGGCGAGGTCAAAATGAGAATCCAAGATGGCGGCTGCAATTATTTTCGAAATGTTCATCATGGGAGTCGTTTTCATGGTTTTCGAGGATGCTAAAGCCGATAGTGAGGTCAAAATTAAAATCCAAGATGGCGGCTTTCGAAATGTTCATCATGGGAGTCGTTTTCATGGTTTTCGAGGGTACTAAAACCGATGGCGAGGTCAAAATGAGAATCCAAGATGGCGGCTGCTATAATTTTCGAAATGTTCATCAATTTCATCATGGGAGTCGTTTTCATGGTTTTTGAGGATGCTAAAGCCGATAGTGAGGTCAAAATCAAAATCCAAGATGGCGCCTGCAATAATTTTCGAAATGTTCATCATGGGAGTCGTTTTCATGGTTTTCGAGGATGCTAAAGCCGATAGTGAGGTCAAAATTAAAATCCAAGATGGCGGCTTTCGAAATGTTCATCATGGGAGTCGTTTTCATGGTTTTCGAGGGTACTAAAACCGATGGCGAGGTCAAAATGAGAATCCAAGATGGCGGCTGCAATTATTTTCGAAATGTTCATCATGGGAGTCGTTTTCATGGTTTTCGAGGATGCTAAAGCCGATAGTGAGGTCAAAATCAAAATCCAAGATGGCGGCTGCAATTATTTTCGAAATGTTCATCATGGGAGTCGTTTTCATGGTTTTCGAGGATGCTAAAGCCGATAGTGAGGTCAAAATTAAAATCCAAGATGGCGGCTTTCGAAATGTTCATCATGGGAGTCGTTTTCATGGTTTTCGAGGGTACTAAAACCGATGGCGAGGTCAAAATGAGAATCCAAGATGGCGGCTGCTATAATTTTCGAAATGTTCATCAATTTCATCATGGGAGTCGTTTTCATGGTTTTTGAGGATGCTAAAGCCGATAGTGAGGTCAAAATCAAAATCCAAGATGGCGCCTGCAATAATTTTCGAAATGTTCATCATGGGAGTCGTTTTCATGGTTTTCGAGGATGCTAAAGCCGATAGTGAGGTCAAAATTAAAATCCAAGATGGCGGCTTTCGAAATGTTCATCATGGGAGTCGTTTTCATGGTTTTCGAGGGTACTAAAACCGATGGCGAGGTCAAAATGAGAATCCAAGATGGCGGCTGCTATAATTTTCGAAATGTTCATCAATTTCATCATGGGAGTCGTTTTCATGGTTTTCGAGGGTACCAAATCCGATGGCGAGGTCAAAATCAAAATCCAAGATGGCGCCTGCAATAATTTTCGAAATGTTCATCATGGGAGTCGTTTTCATGGTTTTCGAGGATGCTAAAGCCGATAGTGAGGTCAAAATTAAAATCCAAGATGGCGGCTTTCGAAATGTTCATCATGGGAGTCGTTTTCATGGTTTTCGAGGGTACTAAAACCGATGGCGAGGTCAAAATGAGAATCCAAGATGGCGGCTGCTATAATTTTCGAAATGTTCATCAATTTGATCATGGGAGTCGTTTTCATGGTTTTCGAGGATGCTAAAGCCGATAGTGAGGTCAAAATCACAATCCAAGATGGCGGCTGCGATAATTTTCGAAATGTTCATCATGGGAGTCGTTTTCATGGTTTTCGAGGATGCTAAAGCCGATAGTGAGGTCAAAATTAAAATCCAAGGTGGCGGCTTTCGAAATGTTCATCATGGGAGTCGTTTTCATGGTTTTCGAGGGTACTAAAACCGATGGCGAGGTCAAAATGAGAATCCAAGATGGCGGCTGCTATAATTTTCGAAATGTTCATCAATTTCATCATGGGAGTCGTTTTCATGGTTTTCGAGGATGGTAAATCTGATGGCGAGGTCAAAATGAGAATCCAAGATGGCGCCTGCGATAATTTTCGAAATGTTCATCAATTTCATCATTGGAGTCGTTTTCATGGTATTCGAGGATGCTAAAGTCGATAGTGAGGTCAAAATGAGAATCCAAGATGGCGGCTGCTATAATTTTCGAAATGTTCATCAATTTCATCATGGGAGTCGTTTTCATGGTTTTTGAGGATGCTAAAGCCGATAGTGAGGTCAAAATCAAAATCCAAGATGGCGCCTGCAATAATTTTCGAAATGTTCATCATGGGAGTCGTTTTCATGGTTTTCGAGGATGCTAAAGCCGATAGTGAGGTCAAAATTAAAATCCAAGATGGCGGCTTTCGAAATGTTCATCATGGGAGTCGTTTTCATGGTTTTCGAGGGTACTAAAACCGATGGCGAGGTCAAAATGAGAATCCAAGATGGCGGCTGCTATAATTTTCGAAATGTTCATCAATTTCATCATGGGAGTCGTTTTCATGGTTTTCGAGGGTACCAAATCCGATGGCGAGGTCAAAATCAAAATCCAAGATGGCGCCTGCAATAATTTTCGAAATGTTCATCATGGGAGTCGTTTTCATGGTTTTCGAGGATGCTAAAGCCGATAGTGAGGTCAAAATTAAAATCCAAGATGGCGGCTTTCGAAATGTTCATCATGGGAGTCGTTTTCATGGTTTTCGAGGGTACTAAAACCGATGGCGAGGTCAAAATGAGAATCCAAGATGGCGGCTGCTATAATTTTCGAAATGTTCATCAATTTGATCATGGGAGTCGTTTTCATGGTTTTCGAGGATGCTAAAGCCGATAGTGAGGTCAAAATCAAAATCCAAGATGGCGGCTGCGATAATTTTCGAAATGTTCATCATGGGAGTCGTTTTCATGGTTTTCGAGGATGCTAAAGCCGATAGTGAGGTCAAAATTAAAATCCAAGGTGGCGGCTTTCGAAATGTTCATCATGGGAGTCGTTTTCATGGTTTTCGAGGGTACTAAAACCGATGGCGAGGTCAAAATGAGAATCCAAGATGGCGGCTGCTATAATTTTCGAAATGTTCATCAATTTCATCATGGGAGTCGTTTTCATGGTTTTCGAGGATGGTAAATCTGATGGCGAGGTCAAAATGAGAATCCAAGATGGCGCCTGCGATAGTTTTCGAAATGTTCATCAATTTCATCATTGGAGTCGTTTTCATGGTATTCGAGGATGCTAAAGTCGATAGTGAGGTCAAAATGAGAATCCAAGATGGCGGCTGCTATAATTTTCGAATTGTTCATCACTTTCATCATGGGAGTCGTTTTCATGGTTTTCGAGGATGGTAAAGACGATAGTGAGGTCAAAATCAAAATCCAAGATGGTGGCTGCGATATTTTTCGAAATGTTCATCATGGGAGTCATTTTCATGGTTTTCGATGATGCTAAAGCCGATAGTGAGGTCAAAATCCAAATCCAAGATGCAGACTGCAAACAATATCAACGTTTTAATCATGGATGTCGTTTTCATGGTTTACGAGGTTGCTAAAACCGATGGCGAGGTCAAAATGAGATCCAAGATGGCGGCTGCGATAATTTTCGAATTGTTCATCATGGGAATCGTTTTCATGGTATTCGAGGGTGCTAAAACCGATGGCGAGGTCAAAATGAGAATCCAAGATGGCGGCTGCTATAGTTTTCGAATTGTTCATCATGGGAATCGTTTTCATGGTATTCGAGGGTGCTAAAACCGATGGCGAGGTCAAAATGAGAATCCAAGATGGCGGCTGCTATAGTTTTCGAATTGTTCATCAATTTCATCATGGGAGTCGTTTTCATGGTTTTCGAGGGTGCTAAAACCGATGGCGAGATCAAAATGAGAATCCAAGGTGGCGACTGCGATAATTTTCGAATTGTTCATTATGGGAGTCGTTTTCATGGTTTTCGAGGGTGCTAAAACCGATGGCGAGGTCAAAATGAGAATCCAAGATGGCGGCTGCTATAATTTTCGAATTGTTCATTACTTTCATCATGGGAGTCGTTTTCATGGTTTTCGAGGATGCTAAAGCCGATAGTGAGGTCAAAATCAAAATCCAAGATGGCGGCTGCGATATTTTTCGAAATGTTCATCATGGGAGTCGTTTTCATGGTTTTCGAGGATGCTAAAGCCGACAGTGAGGTCAAAATCAAAATCCAAGATGGCGACTGCAAACAATATCAACGTTTTAATCATGGATGTCGTTTTCATGGTTTTCGAGGTTGCTAAAACCGATGGCGAGGTCAAAATGAGATCCAAGATGGCGGCTGCGATAATTTTCGAATTGTTCATCATGGGAATCGTTTTCATGGTATTCGAGGGTGCTAAAACCGATGGCGAGGTCAAAATGAGAATCCAAGATGGCGGCTGCTATAGTTTTCGAATTGTTCATCAATTTCATCATGGGAGTCGTTTTCATGGTTTTCGAGGGTGCTAAAACCGATAGTGAGGTTTAAATGCAAATCTAAGATGGCCTCTGCGATAATTTTCGAAATGTTCATCATGAGAGTCGTTTTCATGGTATTCGAGGGTGTTAAAACCGATAGTGAGGTCAAAATGAGAATCCAAGATGGCGGTTGCTATAATTTTCGAATTGTTCATCAATTTCATCATGGGAGTCGTTTTCATGGTTTTCGATGATGGTAAAGACGACAGTGAGGTCAAAATCAAAATCCAAGATGGCGACTGCAAACAATTTCAACGTTTTAATCATGGATGTCGTTTTCATGGTTTTCGAGGTTGCTAAAACCGATGGCGAGGTCAAAATGAGAATCCAAGATGGCGGCTGCTATAATTTTGGTATTGTTCATCACTTTCATCATGGGAGTCGTTTTCATGGTTTTCGAGGATGCTAAATCCGATGGCGAGGTCAAAATGAGAATCCAAGATGGCGCCTGCGATAATTTTCGAAATGTTCATCAATTTCATCATTGGAGTCGTTTTCATGGTATTCGAGGATGCTAAAGTCGATAGTGAGGTCAAAATGAGAATCCAAGATGGCGGCTGCTATAATTTTGGAATTGTTCATCACTTTTATCATGGGAGTCGTTTTCATGGTTTTCGAGGATGCTAAATCCGATGACGAGGTCAATATGAGAATCCAAGATGGCGGCTGCGATAATATTCGAAATGTTCATCATGGGAGTCATTTTCATGTTTTTTGAGGATGCTAAAGCCGATAGTGAGGTTTAAATCCAAATCCAAGATGGCGGCTGCGATAATTTTCGAATTGTTCATCATGTGAGTCGTTTTCATGGTATTCGAGGGTGCTAAAACCGATGGCGAGGTCAAAATGAGAATCCAAAATGGCGGCTGCTATAGTTTTCGAATGGTTCATCAATTTCATCATGGGAGTCGTTTTCATGGTTTTCGAGGGTGCTAAAACCGATGGCGAGATCAAAATGAGAATCCAAGGTGGCGGCTGCGATAATTTTCTAATTGTTCATTATGGGAGTCGTTTTCATGGTTTTCGAGGGTGCTAAAACCGATGGCGAGGTTTAAATCCAAATCCAAGATGGCGGCTGCGATTATTTTCGAAATGTTCATCATGGGAGTCGTATTCATGGTATTCGAGGGTGCTCAAACCGATGGCGAGGTCAAAATGAGAATCCAAGATGGCGGTTGCTTTAATTTTCGAATTGTTCATCAATTTCATCATGGGAGTCGTTTTCATGGTTTTCGATGATGCTAAAGCCGATAGTGAGGTCAAAATCAAAATCCAAGATGGCGGCTTCGATAATTTTCGAAATATTCATCAATTTCATCATGGGACGTAACGAAGGTTGAGTGGATGAAGCGTAACTCAGGGGTGACGATAAGCAAACTTACAAGTAACTCTCATGAGTAGGGCAAAAGTACTAAGCCTCTCCTTTTTGGCTCCCCCCACCCTCCCAATCGTATCTCAGACACTAAGAGATCCGTGTTCTTTTTTTTTACGGATTCGTATAGAGGAGGCTCGGAAAAGTAAAAACCATTTTTCAAAGTTGCCCCTTATGACTCTGAGTTTTAATAAGGTTTTAAATTGGATTAGGGGTCCTTTGGGGGTTTCAAAATCTTTTAACTGCTTTAACGGATTTTAAAATTCTTTTAACTATCCTAAGGAATTCTCAATTTATTTTGTTTTTTTTTTAATTTTGTTTCTTTTTTTATTGAATTAGTTATAAGGGTTTTCAGAATATTAAAAACATTTTATATAATTTAATAATTTACAAAATCTTTTAAGGACTATTATGGATTTTCCTATTCATTTAAAGATTCTTATGGATTCTCAAAATTTTATAAAGTTAAGGAATCCTTCTCCAAAACACGACCCCGCGAGCTGCTTGCAGCTCGCGCAACGCGCAAATACTAGTTATATTATACTATATAAAGCTCGATTACCACTCACTCACTGACTGACTCACTGATTGACATCATTGTTCTCCCAGATGGTGAAGGGGGAGGTGGGTATATTTTGACAGATTCGTAAACAAGTAACTCTGGTGAGTATGGGAAAAATCCCAAACCTCCCCTTTTCACCCCCCCTCTCCCCCCTCCCCATCGTATCTCGGAAACTAAGAGACCTGTGTTTTGTTTTTTTACGGATTCGTATAGAGGAGGCTCGGAAAAGTAAAAACGATTTTTCAAAGTCCCCCCCCCTTTCCCCCTTCTCCCCCCTTTAGGTGGAACTCGGAAGTTGACAGACCTGCAACATTTTTTTTTTCAGATTCATATCCAGGGGCCCAGTGTTGGTCAAAATCATTTTTCAAAACTCCCCCCTCTCCCCCCCTTCACCCCTCCCCCCAACGTATCTCGGAAACTAAGAGACCCGTGTTCTGTTTTCTTACGGATTCGTATAGAGGAGGCTCGGAATAGTAAAACCCATTTTCCAAAGTTCCCCCCCCCTCGCCCCCCTTCGCCCCCTTTAGGCGGATCTCGGAAGTTTTACAGACTTGCAACATTTTTTTTTTCAGATTCATATCAAGGGGCCCAGTGTTGGTCAAAACTCCCCCCCTGTCCCCCTCTTCACCCCTCCCCCAATCGTATCTCGATAGCTTTCCGGTGGTAGGTAGGTCCTGAGTGGAGCGAACCTACGAGACCGAGTGGAGCGAAGGGGGGAGGTGGCGAGCGAAGCGAGCCGGCGACCTCCGTGGCGTAACGAAGGTTGAGTGGGTGAAGCGTAACTCGGCGGTGACGACAAGCGAACTTACAAGTAACTCTCATGAGAAGGGCAATAGTACCAAGCCTCCCCTTTTTGGCCTCCCCCCCCTCCCAATCGTATCTCAGAAACTAAGAGATACATGTTCAGTTTTTTTAAGGATACGTATAACGGAGAATCGGAAAAGGAAAAACCATTGTCAAACTTCCCCCCCCCTCCTGACCCCTTCTACCCCTTTAGGCGGATCTCGGAAGTTAACAGACTTGCAACATTTTTTTTTTCAATTTCATATCAAGGGGCCCAGAGTTAGTCAAAATCATTTTTCAAAACTCCCCCCTCTCCCCCTCTTCACCCCTCCCCCCATCGTATCTCGGAAACTAAGAGACCCGTGTTCTGTTTTCTTACGAATTCGTATAGAGGAGGCTCGGAATAGTAAAAACCTTTTTTCAAAGTTCCCCCCCCTCGTCCCCCTTCACCCTCTTTAGGCGGATCTCGGAAGTTAACAGACCTGCAACGTTTCTTTTTTCAGATTCATATCAAGGGGCCCAGAGTTGGTCAAAATCATTTTTCAAAACTCACCCCCCATCGTATTTTGGAAAAACTACGTAGTGGTAAAGCGAAGCGTAGCGTAGCGTAGGGATAAGGTCGCGATAGCTTTCCGGTGGTAGGTAGGTCCTGAGTGGAGCGAACCTGCGAGACCGAGTGGAGCGAAGGGGGGAGGTGGCGAGCGAAGCGAGCCGGCGACCTCCGTAGCGTAACGAAGGTTGAGTGGGTGAAGCGTAACTCGGCGGTGACGACAAGCAAACTTACAAGTAACTCTCATGAGAATGGCAATAGTACCAAGCCTCCCCTTTTTGGCCTCCCCCCCCTCCCAATCGTATCTCAGAAACTAAGAGACCCATGTTCAGTTTTTTTAAGGATTCGTATAGAGGAGAATCGGAAAAGGAAAAACCATTGTCAAAGTTCCCCCCCCCCTGACCCCTTCTACCCCTTTAGGCGGATCTCGGAAGTTGACAGACTTGCAAAATTTTTATTTCTGTTTCTTATCAAGGGGCCCAGAGTTGGTCAAAATCATTTTTCAAAACTCACCTTTCTCCCCCTCTTCACCCCTTCCCCCATCGTATCTCGGAAACGAGGTAGCGGAATTGTTCATCAATTATATCATGGGAGTCGTTTTCATCGTTTTCGAGGATGCTAAAGCCGATAGTGAGGTCAAAATCAAAATCCAAGATGGCGCCTGCAATTATTTTCGAAATGTTCATCATGGGAGTCGTTTTCATGGTTTTCGAGGATGCTAAAGCCGATAGTGAGGTCAAAATTAAAATCCAAGATGGCGGCTTTCGAAATGTTCATCATGGGAGTCGTTTTCATGGTTTTCGAGGGTACTAAAACCGATGGCGAGGTCAAAATGAGAATCCAAGATGGCGGCTGCAATTATTTTCGAAATGTTCATCATGGGAGTCGTTTTCATGGTTTTCGAGGATGCTAAAGCCGATAGTGAGGTCAAAATTAAAATCCAAGATGGCGGCTTTCGAAATGTTCATCATGGGAGTCGTTTTCATGGTTTTCGAGGGTACTAAAACCGATGGCGAGGTCAAAATGAGAATCCAAGATGGCGGCTGCTATAATTTTCGAAATGTTCATCAATTTCATCATGGGAGTCGTTTTCATGGTTTTTGAGGATGCTAAAGCCGATAGTGAGGTCAAAATCAAAATCCAAGATGGCGCCTGCAATAATTTTCGAAATGTTCATCATGGGAGTCGTTTTCATGGTTTTCGAGGATGCTAAAGCCGATAGTGAGGTCAAAATTAAAATCCAAGATGGCGGCTTTCGAAATGTTCATCATGGGAGTCGTTTTCATGGTTTTCGAGGGTACTAAAACCGATGGCGAGGTCAAAATGAGAATCCAAGATGGCGGCTGCAATTATTTTCGAAATGTTCATCATGGGAGTCGTTTTCATGGTTTTCGAGGATGCTAAAGCCGATAGTGAGGTCAAAATCCAAATCCAAGATGCAGACTGCAAACAATATCAACGTTTTAATCATGGATGTCGTTTTCATGGTTTACGAGGTTGCTAAAACCGATGGCGAGGTCAAAATGAGATCCAAGATGGCGGCTGCGATAATTTTCGAATTGTTCATCATGGGAATCGTTTTCATGGTATTCGAGGGTGCTAAAACCGATGGCGAGGTCAAAATGAGAATCCAAGATGGCGGCTGCTATAGTTTTCGAATTGTTCATCATGGGAATCGTTTTCATGGTATTCGAGGGTGCTAAAACCGATGGCGAGGTCAAAATGAGAATCCAAGATGGCGGCTGCTATAGTTTTCGAATTGTTCATCAATTTCATCATGGGAGTCGTTTTCATGGTTTTCGAGGGTGCTAAAACCGATGGCGAGATCAAAATGAGAATCCAAGGTGGCGACTGCGATAATTTTCGAATTGTTCATTATGGGAGTCGTTTTCATGGTTTTCGAGGGTGCTAAAACCGATGGCGAGGTCAAAATGAGAATCCAAGATGGCGGCTGCTATAATTTTCGAATTGTTCATTACTTTCATCATGGGAGTCGTTTTCATGGTTTTCGAGGATGCTAAAGCCGATAGTGAGGTCAAAATCAAAATCCAAGATGGCGGCTGCGATATTTTTCGAAATGTTCATCATGGGAGTCGTTTTCATGGTTTTCGAGGATGCTAAAGCCGACAGTGAGGTCAAAATCAAAATCCAAGATGGCGACTGCAAACAATATCAACGTTTTAATCATGGATGTCGTTTTCATGGTTTTCGAGGTTGCTAAAACCGATGGCGAGGTCAAAATGAGATCCAAGATGGCGGCTGCGATAATTTTCGAATTGTTCATCATGGGAATCGTTTTCATGGTATTCGAGGGTGCTAAAACCGATGGCGAGGTCAAAATGAGAATCCAAGATGGCGGCTGCTATAGTTTTCGAATTGTTCATCAATTTCATCATGGGAGTCGTTTTCATGGTTTTCGAGGGTGCTAAAACCGATAGTGAGGTTTAAATGCAAATCTAAGATGGCCTCTGCGATAATTTTCGAAATGTTCATCATGAGAGTCGTTTTCATGGTATTCGAGGGTGTTAAAACCGATAGTGAGGTCAAAATGAGAATCCAAGATGGCGGTTGCTATAATTTTCGAATTGTTCATCAATTTCATCATGGGAGTCGTTTTCATGGTTTTCGATGATGGTAAAGACGACAGTGAGGTCAAAATCAAAATCCAAGATGGCGACTGCAAACAATTTCAACGTTTTAATCATGGATGTCGTTTTCATGGTTTTCGAGGTTGCTAAAACCGATGGCGAGGTCAAAATGAGAATCCAAGATGGCGGCTGCTATAATTTTGGTATTGTTCATCACTTTCATCATGGGAGTCGTTTTCATGGTTTTCGAGGATGCTAAATCCGATGGCGAGGTCAAAATGAGAATCCAAGATGGCGCCTGCGATAATTTTCGAAATGTTCATCAATTTCATCATTGGAGTCGTTTTCATGGTATTCGAGGATGCTAAAGTCGATAGTGAGGTCAAAATGAGAATCCAAGATGGCGGCTGCTATAATTTTGGAATTGTTCATCACTTTTATCATGGGAGTCGTTTTCATGGTTTTCGAGGATGCTAAATCCGATGACGAGGTCAATATGAGAATCCAAGATGGCGGCTGCGATAATATTCGAAATGTTCATCATGGGAGTCATTTTCATGTTTTTTGAGGATGCTAAAGCCGATAGTGAGGTTTAAATCCAAATCCAAGATGGCGGCTGCGATAATTTTCGAATTGTTCATCATGTGAGTCGTTTTCATGGTATTCGAGGGTGCTAAAACCGATGGCGAGGTCAAAATGAGAATCCAAAATGGCGGCTGCTATAGTTTTCGAATGGTTCATCAATTTCATCATGGGAGTCGTTTTCATGGTTTTCGAGGGTGCTAAAACCGATGGCGAGATCAAAATGAGAATCCAAGGTGGCGGCTGCGATAATTTTCTAATTGTTCATTATGGGAGTCGTTTTCATGGTTTTCGAGGGTGCTAAAACCGATGGCGAGGTTTAAATCCAAATCCAAGATGGCGGCTGCGATTATTTTCGAAATGTTCATCATGGGAGTCGTATTCATGGTATTCGAGGGTGCTCAAACCGATGGCGAGGTCAAAATGAGAATCCAAGATGGCGGTTGCTTTAATTTTCGAATTGTTCATCAATTTCATCATGGGAGTCGTTTTCATGGTTTTCGATGATGCTAAAGCCGATAGTGAGGTCAAAATCAAAATCCAAGATGGCGGCTTCGATAATTTTCGAAATATTCATCAATTTCATCATGGGACGTAACGAAGGTTGAGTGGATGAAGCGTAACTCAGGGGTGACGATAAGCAAACTTACAAGTAACTCTCATGAGTAGGGCAAAAGTACTAAGCCTCTCCTTTTTGGCTCCCCCCACCCTCCCAATCGTATCTCAGACACTAAGAGATCCGTGTTCTTTTTTTTTACGGATTCGTATAGAGGAGGCTCGGAAAAGTAAAAACCATTTTTCAAAGTTGCCCCTTATGACTCTGAGTTTTAATAAGGTTTTAAATTGGATTAGGGGTCCTTTGGGGGTTTCAAAATCTTTTAACTGCTTTAACGGATTTTAAAATTCTTTTAACTATCCTAAGGAATTCTCAATTTATTTTGTTTTTTTTTTAATTTTGTTTCTTTTTTTATTGAATTAGTTATAAGGGTTTTCAGAATATTAAAAACATTTTATATAATTTAATAATTTACAAAATCTTTTAAGGACTATTATGGATTTTCCTATTCATTTAAAGATTCTTATGGATTCTCAAAATTTTATAAAGTTAAGGAATCCTTCTCCAAAACACGACCCCGCGAGCTGCTTGCAGCTCGCGCAACGCGCAAATACTAGTTATTATACTATATAAAGCTCGATTACCACTCACTCACTGACTGACTCACTGATTGACATCATTGTTCTCCCAGATGGTGAAGGGGGAGGTGGGTATATTTTGACAGATTCGTAAACAAGTAACTCTGGTGAGTATGGGAAAAATCCCAAACCTCCCCTTTTCACCCCCCCTCTCCCCCCTCCCCATCGTATCTCGGAAACTAAGAGACCTGTGTTTTGTTTTTTTACGGATTCGTATAGAGGAGGCTCGGAAAAGTAAAAACGATTTTTCAAAGTCCCCCCCCCTTTCCCCCTTCTCCCCCCTTTAGGTGGAACTCGGAAGTTGACAGACCTGCAACATTTTTTTTTTCAGATTCATATCCAGGGGCCCAGTGTTGGTCAAAATCATTTTTCAAAACTCCCCCCTCTCCCCCCCTTCACCCCTCCCCCCAACGTATCTCGGAAACTAAGAGACCCGTGTTCTGTTTTCTTACGGATTCGTATAGAGGAGGCTCGGAA
Source organism: Agrotis clavis (assembly GCA_954870645.1). Lineage (NCBI taxonomy): Eukaryota > Metazoa > Arthropoda > Insecta > Lepidoptera > Noctuidae > Agrotis > Agrotis clavis. Next base: position 25,983,376 of record OX940930.1, read on the forward strand.
TAGTAAAACCCATTTTCCAAAGTTCCCCCCCCCTCGCCCCCCTTCGCCCCCTTTAGGCGGATCTCGGAAGTTTTACAGACTTGCAACATTTTTTTTTTCAGATTCATATCAAGGGGCCCAGTGTTGGTCAAAACTCCCCCCCTGTCCCCCTCTTCACCCCTCCCCCAATCGTATCTCGATAGCTTTCCGGTGGTAGGTAGGTCCTGAGTGGAGCGAACCTACGAGACCGAGTGGAGCGAAGGGGGGAGGTGGCGAGCGAAGCGAGCCGGCGACCTCCGTGGCGTAACGAAGGTTGAGTGGGTGAAGCGTAACTCGGCGGTGACGACAAGCGAACTTACAAGTAACTCTCATGAGAAGGGCAATAGTACCAAGCCTCCCCTTTTTGGCCTCCCCCCCCTCCCAATCGTATCTCAGAAACTAAGAGATACATGTTCAGTTTTTTTAAGGATACGTATAACGGAGAATCGGAAAAGGAAAAACCATTGTCAAACTTCCCCCCCCCTCCTGACCCCTTCTACCCCTTTAGGCGGATCTCGGAAGTTAACAGACTTGCAACATTTTTTTTTTCAATTTCATATCAAGGGGCCCAGAGTTAGTCAAAATCATTTTTCAAAACTCCCCCCTCTCCCCCTCTTCACCCCTCCCCCCATCGTATCTCGGAAACTAAGAGACCCGTGTTCTGTTTTCTTACGAATTCGTATAGAGGAGGCTCGGAATAGTAAAAACCTTTTTTCAAAGTTCCCCCCCCTCGTCCCCCTTCACCCTCTTTAGGCGGATCTCGGAAGTTAACAGACCTGCAACGTTTCTTTTTTCAGATTCATATCAAGGGGCCCAGAGTTGGTCAAAATCATTTTTCAAAACTCACCCCCCATCGTATTTTGGAAAAACTACGTAGTGGTAAAGCGAAGCGTAGCGTAGCGTAGGGATAAGGTCGCGATAGCTTTCCGGTGGTAGGTAGGTCCTGAGTGGAGCGAACCTGCGAGACCGAGTGGAGCGAAGGGGGGAGGTGGCGAGCGAAGCGAGCCGGCGACCTCCGTAGCGTAACGAAGGTTGAGTGGGTGAAGCGTAACTCGGCGGTGACGACAAGCAAACTTACAAGTAACTCTCATGAGAATGGCAATAGTACCAAGCCTCCCCTTTTTGGCCTCCCCCCCCTCCCAATCGTATCTCAGAAACTAAGAGACCCATGTTCAGTTTTTTTAAGGATTCGTATAGAGGAGAATCGGAAAAGGAAAAACCATTGTCAAAGTTCCCCCCCCCCTGACCCCTTCTACCCCTTTAGGCGGATCTCGGAAGTTGACAGACTTGCAAAATTTTTATTTCTGTTTCTTATCAAGGGGCCCAGAGTTGGTCAAAATCATTTTTCAAAACTCACCTTTCTCCCCCTCTTCACCCCTTCCCCCATCGTATCTCGGAAACGAGGTAGCGGAATTGTTCATCAATTATATCATGGGAGTCGTTTTCATCGTTTTCGAGGATGCTAAAGCCGATAGTGAGGTCAAAATCAAAATCCAAGATGGCGCCTGCAATTATTTTCGAAATGTTCATCATGGGAGTCGTTTTCATGGTTTTCGAGGATGCTAAAGCCGATAGTGAGGTCAAAATTAAAATCCAAGATGGCGGCTTTCGAAATGTTCATCATGGGAGTCGTTTTCATGGTTTTCGAGGGTACTAAAACCGATGGCGAGGTCAAAATGAGAATCCAAGATGGCGGCTGCAATTATTTTCGAAATGTTCATCATGGGAGTCGTTTTCATGGTTTTCGAGGATGCTAAAGCCGATAGTGAGGTCAAAATTAAAATCCAAGATGGCGGCTTTCGAAATGTTCATCATGGGAGTCGTTTTCATGGTTTTCGAGGGTACTAAAACCGATGGCGAGGTCAAAATGAGAATCCAAGATGGCGGCTGCTATAATTTTCGAAATGTTCATCAATTTCATCATGGGAGTCGTTTTCATGGTTTTTGAGGATGCTAAAGCCGATAGTGAGGTCAAAATCAAAATCCAAGATGGCGCCTGCAATAATTTTCGAAATGTTCATCATGGGAGTCGTTTTCATGGTTTTCGAGGATGCTAAAGCCGATAGTGAGGTCAAAATTAAAATCCAAGATGGCGGCTTTCGAAATGTTCATCATGGGAGTCGTTTTCATGGTTTTCGAGGGTACTAAAACCGATGGCGAGGTCAAAATGAGAATCCAAGATGGCGGCTGCAATTATTTTCGAAATGTTCATCATGGGAGTCGTTTTCATGGTTTTCGAGGATGCTAAAGCCGATAGTGAGGTCAAAATCAAAATCCAAGATGGCGGCTGCAATTATTTTCGAAATGTTCATCATGGGAGTCGTTTTCATGGTTTTCGAGGATGCTAAAGCCGATAGTGAGGTCAAAATTAAAATCCAAGATGGCGGCTTTCGAAATGTTCATCATGGGAGTCGTTTTCATGGTTTTCGAGGGTACTAAAACCGATGGCGAGGTCAAAATGAGAATCCAAGATGGCGGCTGCTATAATTTTCGAAATGTTCATCAATTTCATCATGGGAGTCGTTTTCATGGTTTTTGAGGATGCTAAAGCCGATAGTGAGGTCAAAATCAAAATCCAAGATGGCGCCTGCAATAATTTTCGAAATGTTCATCATGGGAGTCGTTTTCATGGTTTTCGAGGATGCTAAAGCCGATAGTGAGGTCAAAATTAAAATCCAAGATGGCGGCTTTCGAAATGTTCATCATGGGAGTCGTTTTCATGGTTTTCGAGGGTACTAAAACCGATGGCGAGGTCAAAATGAGAATCCAAGATGGCGGCTGCTATAATTTTCGAAATGTTCATCAATTTCATCATGGGAGTCGTTTTCATGGTTTTCGAGGGTACCAAATCCGATGGCGAGGTCAAAATCAAAATCCAAGATGGCGCCTGCAATAATTTTCGAAATGTTCATCATGGGAGTCGTTTTCATGGTTTTCGAGGATGCTAAAGCCGATAGTGAGGTCAAAATTAAAATCCAAGATGGCGGCTTTCGAAATGTTCATCATGGGAGTCGTTTTCATGGTTTTCGAGGGTACTAAAACCGATGGCGAGGTCAAAATGAGAATCCAAGATGGCGGCTGCTATAATTTTCGAAATGTTCATCAATTTGATCATGGGAGTCGTTTTCATGGTTTTCGAGGATGCTAAAGCCGATAGTGAGGTCAAAATCACAATCCAAGATGGCGGCTGCGATAATTTTCGAAATGTTCATCATGGGAGTCGTTTTCATGGTTTTCGAGGATGCTAAAGCCGATAGTGAGGTCAAAATTAAAATCCAAGGTGGCGGCTTTCGAAATGTTCATCATGGGAGTCGTTTTCATGGTTTTCGAGGGTACTAAAACCGATGGCGAGGTCAAAATGAGAATCCAAGATGGCGGCTGCTATAATTTTCGAAATGTTCATCAATTTCATCATGGGAGTCGTTTTCATGGTTTTCGAGGATGGTAAATCTGATGGCGAGGTCAAAATGAGAATCCAAGATGGCGCCTGCGATAATTTTCGAAATGTTCATCAATTTCATCATTGGAGTCGTTTTCATGGTATTCGAGGATGCTAAAGTCGATAGTGAGGTCAAAATGAGAATCCAAGATGGCGGCTGCTATAATTTTCGAAATGTTCATCAATTTCATCATGGGAGTCGTTTTCATGGTTTTTGAGGATGCTAAAGCCGATAGTGAGGTCAAAATCAAAATCCAAGATGGCGCCTGCAATAATTTTCGAAATGTTCATCATGGGAGTCGTTTTCATGGTTTTCGAGGATGCTAAAGCCGATAGTGAGGTCAAAATTAAAATCCAAGATGGCGGCTTTCGAAATGTTCATCATGGGAGTCGTTTTCATGGTTTTCGAGGGTACTAAAACCGATGGCGAGGTCAAAATGAGAATCCAAGATGGCGGCTGCTATAATTTTCGAAATGTTCATCAATTTCATCATGGGAGTCGTTTTCATGGTTTTCGAGGGTACCAAATCCGATGGCGAGGTCAAAATCAAAATCCAAGATGGCGCCTGCAATAATTTTCGAAATGTTCATCATGGGAGTCGTTTTCATGGTTTTCGAGGATGCTAAAGCCGATAGTGAGGTCAAAATTAAAATCCAAGATGGCGGCTTTCGAAATGTTCATCATGGGAGTCGTTTTCATGGTTTTCGAGGGTACTAAAACCGATGGCGAGGTCAAAATGAGAATCCAAGATGGCGGCTGCTATAATTTTCGAAATGTTCATCAATTTGATCATGGGAGTCGTTTTCATGGTTTTCGAGGATGCTAAAGCCGATAGTGAGGTCAAAATCAAAATCCAAGATGGCGGCTGCGATAATTTTCGAAATGTTCATCATGGGAGTCGTTTTCATGGTTTTCGAGGATGCTAAAGCCGATAGTGAGGTCAAAATTAAAATCCAAGGTGGCGGCTTTCGAAATGTTCATCATGGGAGTCGTTTTCATGGTTTTCGAGGGTACTAAAACCGATGGCGAGGTCAAAATGAGAATCCAAGATGGCGGCTGCTATAATTTTCGAAATGTTCATCAATTTCATCATGGGAGTCGTTTTCATGGTTTTCGAGGATGGTAAATCTGATGGCGAGGTCAAAATGAGAATCCAAGATGGCGCCTGCGATAGTTTTCGAAATGTTCATCAATTTCATCATTGGAGTCGTTTTCATGGTATTCGAGGATGCTAAAGTCGATAGTGAGGTCAAAATGAGAATCCAAGATGGCGGCTGCTATAATTTTCGAATTGTTCATCACTTTCATCATGGGAGTCGTTTTCATGGTTTTCGAGGATGGTAAAGACGATAGTGAGGTCAAAATCAAAATCCAAGATGGTGGCTGCGATATTTTTCGAAATGTTCATCATGGGAGTCATTTTCATGGTTTTCGATGATGCTAAAGCCGATAGTGAGGTCAAAATCCAAATCCAAGATGCAGACTGCAAACAATATCAACGTTTTAATCATGGATGTCGTTTTCATGGTTTACGAGGTTGCTAAAACCGATGGCGAGGTCAAAATGAGATCCAAGATGGCGGCTGCGATAATTTTCGAATTGTTCATCATGGGAATCGTTTTCATGGTATTCGAGGGTGCTAAAACCGATGGCGAGGTCAAAATGAGAATCCAAGATGGCGGCTGCTATAGTTTTCGAATTGTTCATCATGGGAATCGTTTTCATGGTATTCGAGGGTGCTAAAACCGATGGCGAGGTCAAAATGAGAATCCAAGATGGCGGCTGCTATAGTTTTCGAATTGTTCATCAATTTCATCATGGGAGTCGTTTTCATGGTTTTCGAGGGTGCTAAAACCGATGGCGAGATCAAAATGAGAATCCAAGGTGGCGACTGCGATAATTTTCGAATTGTTCATTATGGGAGTCGTTTTCATGGTTTTCGAGGGTGCTAAAACCGATGGCGAGGTCAAAATGAGAATCCAAGATGGCGGCTGCTATAATTTTCGAATTGTTCATTACTTTCATCATGGGAGTCGTTTTCATGGTTTTCGAGGATGCTAAAGCCGATAGTGAGGTCAAAATCAAAATCCAAGATGGCGGCTGCGATATTTTTCGAAATGTTCATCATGGGAGTCGTTTTCATGGTTTTCGAGGATGCTAAAGCCGACAGTGAGGTCAAAATCAAAATCCAAGATGGCGACTGCAAACAATATCAACGTTTTAATCATGGATGTCGTTTTCATGGTTTTCGAGGTTGCTAAAACCGATGGCGAGGTCAAAATGAGATCCAAGATGGCGGCTGCGATAATTTTCGAATTGTTCATCATGGGAATCGTTTTCATGGTATTCGAGGGTGCTAAAACCGATGGCGAGGTCAAAATGAGAATCCAAGATGGCGGCTGCTATAGTTTTCGAATTGTTCATCAATTTCATCATGGGAGTCGTTTTCATGGTTTTCGAGGGTGCTAAAACCGATAGTGAGGTTTAAATGCAAATCTAAGATGGCCTCTGCGATAATTTTCGAAATGTTCATCATGAGAGTCGTTTTCATGGTATTCGAGGGTGTTAAAACCGATAGTGAGGTCAAAATGAGAATCCAAGATGGCGGTTGCTATAATTTTCGAATTGTTCATCAATTTCATCATGGGAGTCGTTTTCATGGTTTTCGATGATGGTAAAGACGACAGTGAGGTCAAAATCAAAATCCAAGATGGCGACTGCAAACAATTTCAACGTTTTAATCATGGATGTCGTTTTCATGGTTTTCGAGGTTGCTAAAACCGATGGCGAGGTCAAAATGAGAATCCAAGATGGCGGCTGCTATAATTTTGGTATTGTTCATCACTTTCATCATGGGAGTCGTTTTCATGGTTTTCGAGGATGCTAAATCCGATGGCGAGGTCAAAATGAGAATCCAAGATGGCGCCTGCGATAATTTTCGAAATGTTCATCAATTTCATCATTGGAGTCGTTTTCATGGTATTCGAGGATGCTAAAGTCGATAGTGAGGTCAAAATGAGAATCCAAGATGGCGGCTGCTATAATTTTGGAATTGTTCATCACTTTTATCATGGGAGTCGTTTTCATGGTTTTCGAGGATGCTAAATCCGATGACGAGGTCAATATGAGAATCCAAGATGGCGGCTGCGATAATATTCGAAATGTTCATCATGGGAGTCATTTTCATGTTTTTTGAGGATGCTAAAGCCGATAGTGAGGTTTAAATCCAAATCCAAGATGGCGGCTGCGATAATTTTCGAATTGTTCATCATGTGAGTCGTTTTCATGGTATTCGAGGGTGCTAAAACCGATGGCGAGGTCAAAATGAGAATCCAAAATGGCGGCTGCTATAGTTTTCGAATGGTTCATCAATTTCATCATGGGAGTCGTTTTCATGGTTTTCGAGGGTGCTAAAACCGATGGCGAGATCAAAATGAGAATCCAAGGTGGCGGCTGCGATAATTTTCTAATTGTTCATTATGGGAGTCGTTTTCATGGTTTTCGAGGGTGCTAAAACCGATGGCGAGGTTTAAATCCAAATCCAAGATGGCGGCTGCGATTATTTTCGAAATGTTCATCATGGGAGTCGTATTCATGGTATTCGAGGGTGCTCAAACCGATGGCGAGGTCAAAATGAGAATCCAAGATGGCGGTTGCTTTAATTTTCGAATTGTTCATCAATTTCATCATGGGAGTCGTTTTCATGGTTTTCGATGATGCTAAAGCCGATAGTGAGGTCAAAATCAAAATCCAAGATGGCGGCTTCGATAATTTTCGAAATATTCATCAATTTCATCATGGGACGTAACGAAGGTTGAGTGGATGAAGCGTAACTCAGGGGTGACGATAAGCAAACTTACAAGTAACTCTCATGAGTAGGGCAAAAGTACTAAGCCTCTCCTTTTTGGCTCCCCCCACCCTCCCAATCGTATCTCAGACACTAAGAGATCCGTGTTCTTTTTTTTTACGGATTCGTATAGAGGAGGCTCGGAAAAGTAAAAACCATTTTTCAAAGTTGCCCCTTATGACTCTGAGTTTTAATAAGGTTTTAAATTGGATTAGGGGTCCTTTGGGGGTTTCAAAATCTTTTAACTGCTTTAACGGATTTTAAAATTCTTTTAACTATCCTAAGGAATTCTCAATTTATTTTGTTTTTTTTTTAATTTTGTTTCTTTTTTTATTGAATTAGTTATAAGGGTTTTCAGAATATTAAAAACATTTTATATAATTTAATAATTTACAAAATCTTTTAAGGACTATTATGGATTTTCCTATTCATTTAAAGATTCTTATGGATTCTCAAAATTTTATAAAGTTAAGGAATCCTTCTCCAAAACACGACCCCGCGAGCTGCTTGCAGCTCGCGCAACGCGCAAATACTAGTTATATTATACTATATAAAGCTCGATTACCACTCACTCACTGACTGACTCACTGATTGACATCATTGTTCTCCCAGATGGTGAAGGGGGAGGTGGGTATATTTTGACAGATTCGTAAACAAGTAACTCTGGTGAGTATGGGAAAAATCCCAAACCTCCCCTTTTCACCCCCCCTCTCCCCCCTCCCCATCGTATCTCGGAAACTAAGAGACCTGTGTTTTGTTTTTTTACGGATTCGTATAGAGGAGGCTCGGAAAAGTAAAAACGATTTTTCAAAGTCCCCCCCCCTTTCCCCCTTCTCCCCCCTTTAGGTGGAACTCGGAAGTTGACAGACCTGCAACATTTTTTTTTTCAGATTCATATCCAGGGGCCCAGTGTTGGTCAAAATCATTTTTCAAAACTCCCCCCTCTCCCCCCCTTCACCCCTCCCCCCAACGTATCTCGGAAACTAAGAGACCCGTGTTCTGTTTTCTTACGGATTCGTATAGAGGAGGCTCGGAATAGTAAAACCCATTTTCCAAAGTTCCCCCCCCCTCGCCCCCCTTCGCCCCCTTTAGGCGGATCTCGGAAGTTTTACAGACTTGCAACATTTTTTTTTTCAGATTCATATCAAGGGGCCCAGTGTTGGTCAAAACTCCCCCCCTGTCCCCCTCTTCACCCCTCCCCCAATCGTATCTCGATAGCTTTCCGGTGGTAGGTAGGTCCTGAGTGGAGCGAACCTACGAGACCGAGTGGAGCGAAGGGGGGAGGTGGCGAGCGAAGCGAGCCGGCGACCTCCGTGGCGTAACGAAGGTTGAGTGGGTGAAGCGTAACTCGGCGGTGACGACAAGCGAACTTACAAGTAACTCTCATGAGAAGGGCAATAGTACCAAGCCTCCCCTTTTTGGCCTCCCCCCCCTCCCAATCGTATCTCAGAAACTAAGAGATACATGTTCAGTTTTTTTAAGGATACGTATAACGGAGAATCGGAAAAGGAAAAACCATTGTCAAACTTCCCCCCCCCTCCTGACCCCTTCTACCCCTTTAGGCGGATCTCGGAAGTTAACAGACTTGCAACATTTTTTTTTTCAATTTCATATCAAGGGGCCCAGAGTTAGTCAAAATCATTTTTCAAAACTCCCCCCTCTCCCCCTCTTCACCCCTCCCCCCATCGTATCTCGGAAACTAAGAGACCCGTGTTCTGTTTTCTTACGAATTCGTATAGAGGAGGCTCGGAATAGTAAAAACCTTTTTTCAAAGTTCCCCCCCCTCGTCCCCCTTCACCCTCTTTAGGCGGATCTCGGAAGTTAACAGACCTGCAACGTTTCTTTTTTCAGATTCATATCAAGGGGCCCAGAGTTGGTCAAAATCATTTTTCAAAACTCACCCCCCATCGTATTTTGGAAAAACTACGTAGTGGTAAAGCGAAGCGTAGCGTAGCGTAGGGATAAGGTCGCGATAGCTTTCCGGTGGTAGGTAGGTCCTGAGTGGAGCGAACCTGCGAGACCGAGTGGAGCGAAGGGGGGAGGTGGCGAGCGAAGCGAGCCGGCGACCTCCGTAGCGTAACGAAGGTTGAGTGGGTGAAGCGTAACTCGGCGGTGACGACAAGCAAACTTACAAGTAACTCTCATGAGAATGGCAATAGTACCAAGCCTCCCCTTTTTGGCCTCCCCCCCCTCCCAATCGTATCTCAGAAACTAAGAGACCCATGTTCAGTTTTTTTAAGGATTCGTATAGAGGAGAATCGGAAAAGGAAAAACCATTGTCAAAGTTCCCCCCCCCCTGACCCCTTCTACCCCTTTAGGCGGATCTCGGAAGTTGACAGACTTGCAAAATTTTTATTTCTGTTTCTTATCAAGGGGCCCAGAGTTGGTCAAAATCATTTTTCAAAACTCACCTTTCTCCCCCTCTTCACCCCTTCCCCCATCGTATCTCGGAAACGAGGTAGCGGAATTGTTCATCAATTATATCATGGGAGTCGTTTTCATCGTTTTCGAGGATGCTAAAGCCGATAGTGAGGTCAAAATCAAAATCCAAGATGGCGCCTGCAATTATTTTCGAAATGTTCATCATGGGAGTCGTTTTCATGGTTTTCGAGGATGCTAAAGCCGATAGTGAGGTCAAAATTAAAATCCAAGATGGCGGCTTTCGAAATGTTCATCATGGGAGTCGTTTTCATGGTTTTCGAGGGTACTAAAACCGATGGCGAGGTCAAAATGAGAATCCAAGATGGCGGCTGCAATTATTTTCGAAATGTTCATCATGGGAGTCGTTTTCATGGTTTTCGAGGATGCTAAAGCCGATAGTGAGGTCAAAATTAAAATCCAAGATGGCGGCTTTCGAAATGTTCATCATGGGAGTCGTTTTCATGGTTTTCGAGGGTACTAAAACCGATGGCGAGGTCAAAATGAGAATCCAAGATGGCGGCTGCTATAATTTTCGAAATGTTCATCAATTTCATCATGGGAGTCGTTTTCATGGTTTTTGAGGATGCTAAAGCCGATAGTGAGGTCAAAATCAAAATCCAAGATGGCGCCTGCAATAATTTTCGAAATGTTCATCATGGGAGTCGTTTTCATGGTTTTCGAGGATGCTAAAGCCGATAGTGAGGTCAAAATTAAAATCCAAGATGGCGGCTTTCGAAATGTTCATCATGGGAGTCGTTTTCATGGTTTTCGAGGGTACTAAAACCGATGGCGAGGTCAAAATGAGAATCCAAGATGGCGGCTGCAATTATTTTCGAAATGTTCATCATGGGAGTCGTTTTCATGGTTTTCGAGGATGCTAAAGCCGATAGTGAGGTCAAAATCCAAATCCAAGATGCAGACTGCAAACAATATCAACGTTTTAATCATGGATGTCGTTTTCATGGTTTACGAGGTTGCTAAAACCGATGGCGAGGTCAAAATGAGATCCAAGATGGCGGCTGCGATAATTTTCGAATTGTTCATCATGGGAATCGTTTTCATGGTATTCGAGGGTGCTAAAACCGATGGCGAGGTCAAAATGAGAATCCAAGATGGCGGCTGCTATAGTTTTCGAATTGTTCATCATGGGAATCGTTTTCATGGTATTCGAGGGTGCTAAAACCGATGGCGAGGTCAAAATGAGAATCCAAGATGGCGGCTGCTATAGTTTTCGAATTGTTCATCAATTTCATCATGGGAGTCGTTTTCATGGTTTTCGAGGGTGCTAAAACCGATGGCGAGATCAAAATGAGAATCCAAGGTGGCGACTGCGATAATTTTCGAATTGTTCATTATGGGAGTCGTTTTCATGGTTTTCGAGGGTGCTAAAACCGATGGCGAGGTCAAAATGAGAATCCAAGATGGCGGCTGCTATAATTTTCGAATTGTTCATTACTTTCATCATGGGAGTCGTTTTCATGGTTTTCGAGGATGCTAAAGCCGATAGTGAGGTCAAAATCAAAATCCAAGATGGCGGCTGCGATATTTTTCGAAATGTTCATCATGGGAGTCGTTTTCATGGTTTTCGAGGATGCTAAAGCCGACAGTGAGGTCAAAATCAAAATCCAAGATGGCGACTGCAAACAATATCAACGTTTTAATCATGGATGTCGTTTTCATGGTTTTCGAGGTTGCTAAAACCGATGGCGAGGTCAAAATGAGATCCAAGATGGCGGCTGCGATAATTTTCGAATTGTTCATCATGGGAATCGTTTTCATGGTATTCGAGGGTGCTAAAACCGATGGCGAGGTCAAAATGAGAATCCAAGATGGCGGCTGCTATAGTTTTCGAATTGTTCATCAATTTCATCATGGGAGTCGTTTTCATGGTTTTCGAGGGTGCTAAAACCGATAGTGAGGTTTAAATGCAAATCTAAGATGGCCTCTGCGATAATTTTCGAAATGTTCATCATGAGAGTCGTTTTCATGGTATTCGAGGGTGTTAAAACCGATAGTGAGGTCAAAATGAGAATCCAAGATGGCGGTTGCTATAATTTTCGAATTGTTCATCAATTTCATCATGGGAGTCGTTTTCATGGTTTTCGATGATGGTAAAGACGACAGTGAGGTCAAAATCAAAATCCAAGATGGCGACTGCAAACAATTTCAACGTTTTAATCATGGATGTCGTTTTCATGGTTTTCGAGGTTGCTAAAACCGATGGCGAGGTCAAAATGAGAATCCAAGATGGCGGCTGCTATAATTTTGGTATTGTTCATCACTTTCATCATGGGAGTCGTTTTCATGGTTTTCGAGGATGCTAAATCCGATGGCGAGGTCAAAATGAGAATCCAAGATGGCGCCTGCGATAATTTTCGAAATGTTCATCAATTTCATCATTGGAGTCGTTTTCATGGTATTCGAGGATGCTAAAGTCGATAGTGAGGTCAAAATGAGAATCCAAGATGGCGGCTGCTATAATTTTGGAATTGTTCATCACTTTTATCATGGGAGTCGTTTTCATGGTTTTCGAGGATGCTAAATCCGATGACGAGGTCAATATGAGAATCCAAGATGGCGGCTGCGATAATATTCGAAATGTTCATCATGGGAGTCATTTTCATGTTTTTTGAGGATGCTAAAGCCGATAGTGAGGTTTAAATCCAAATCCAAGATGGCGGCTGCGATAATTTTCGAATTGTTCATCATGTGAGTCGTTTTCATGGTATTCGAGGGTGCTAAAACCGATGGCGAGGTCAAAATGAGAATCCAAAATGGCGGCTGCTATAGTTTTCGAATGGTTCATCAATTTCATCATGGGAGTCGTTTTCATGGTTTTCGAGGGTGCTAAAACCGATGGCGAGATCAAAATGAGAATCCAAGGTGGCGGCTGCGATAATTTTCTAATTGTTCATTATGGGAGTCGTTTTCATGGTTTTCGAGGGTGCTAAAACCGATGGCGAGGTTTAAATCCAAATCCAAGATGGCGGCTGCGATTATTTTCGAAATGTTCATCATGGGAGTCGTATTCATGGTATTCGAGGGTGCTCAAACCGATGGCGAGGTCAAAATGAGAATCCAAGATGGCGGTTGCTTTAATTTTCGAATTGTTCATCAATTTCATCATGGGAGTCGTTTTCATGGTTTTCGATGATGCTAAAGCCGATAGTGAGGTCAAAATCAAAATCCAAGATGGCGGCTTCGATAATTTTCGAAATATTCATCAATTTCATCATGGGACGTAACGAAGGTTGAGTGGATGAAGCGTAACTCAGGGGTGACGATAAGCAAACTTACAAGTAACTCTCATGAGTAGGGCAAAAGTACTAAGCCTCTCCTTTTTGGCTCCCCCCACCCTCCCAATCGTATCTCAGACACTAAGAGATCCGTGTTCTTTTTTTTTACGGATTCGTATAGAGGAGGCTCGGAAAAGTAAAAACCATTTTTCAAAGTTGCCCCTTATGACTCTGAGTTTTAATAAGGTTTTAAATTGGATTAGGGGTCCTTTGGGGGTTTCAAAATCTTTTAACTGCTTTAACGGATTTTAAAATTCTTTTAACTATCCTAAGGAATTCTCAATTTATTTTGTTTTTTTTTTAATTTTGTTTCTTTTTTTATTGAATTAGTTATAAGGGTTTTCAGAATATTAAAAACATTTTATATAATTTAATAATTTACAAAATCTTTTAAGGACTATTATGGATTTTCCTATTCATTTAAAGATTCTTATGGATTCTCAAAATTTTATAAAGTTAAGGAATCCTTCTCCAAAACACGACCCCGCGAGCTGCTTGCAGCTCGCGCAACGCGCAAATACTAGTTATTATACTATATAAAGCTCGATTACCACTCACTCACTGACTGACTCACTGATTGACATCATTGTTCTCCCAGATGGTGAAGGGGGAGGTGGGTATATTTTGACAGATTCGTAAACAAGTAACTCTGGTGAGTATGGGAAAAATCCCAAACCTCCCCTTTTCACCCCCCCTCTCCCCCCTCCCCATCGTATCTCGGAAACTAAGAGACCTGTGTTTTGTTTTTTTACGGATTCGTATAGAGGAGGCTCGGAAAAGTAAAAACGATTTTTCAAAGTCCCCCCCCCTTTCCCCCTTCTCCCCCCTTTAGGTGGAACTCGGAAGTTGACAGACCTGCAACATTTTTTTTTTCAGATTCATATCCAGGGGCCCAGTGTTGGTCAAAATCATTTTTCAAAACTCCCCCCTCTCCCCCCCTTCACCCCTCCCCCCAACGTATCTCGGAAACTAAGAGACCCGTGTTCTGTTTTCTTACGGATTCGTATAGAGGAGGCTCGGAATAGTAAAACCCATTTTCCAAAGTTCCCCCCCCCTCGCCCCCCTTCGCCCCCTTTAGGCGGATCTCGGAAGTTTTACAGACTTGCAACATTTTTTTTTTCAGATTCATATCAAGGGGCCCAGTGTTGGTCAAAACTCCCCCCCTGTCCCCCTCTTCACCCCTCCCCCAATCGTATCTCGATAGCTTTCCGGTGGTAGGTAGGTCCTGAGTGGAGCGAACCTACGAGACCGAGTGGAGCGAAGGGGGGAGGTGGCGAGCGAAGCGAGCCGGCGACCTCCGTGGCGTAACGAAGGTTGAGTGGGTGAAGCGTAACTCGGCGGTGACGACAAGCGAACTTACAAGTAACTCTCATGAGAAGGGCAATAGTACCAAGCCTCCCCTTTTTGGCCTCCCCCCCCTCCCAATCGTATCTCAGAAACTAAGAGATACATGTTCAGTTTTTTTAAGGATACGTATAACGGAGAATCGGAAAAGGAAAAACCATTGTCAAACTTCCCCCCCCCTCCTGACCCCTTCTACCCCTTTAGGCGGATCTCGGAAGTTAACAGACTTGCAACATTTTTTTTTTCAATTTCATATCAAGGGGCCCAGAGTTAGTCAAAATCATTTTTCAAAACTCCCCCCTCTCCCCCTCTTCACCCCTCCCCCCATCGTATCTCGGAAACTAAGAGACCCGTGTTCTGTTTTCTTACGAATTCGTATAGAGGAGGCTCGGAATAGTAAAAACCTTTTTTCAAAGTTCCCCCCCCTCGTCCCCCTTCACCCTCTTTAGGCGGATCTCGGAAGTTAACAGACCTGCAACGTTTCTTTTTTCAGATTCATATCAAGGGGCCCAGAGTTGGTCAAAATCATTTTTCAAAACTCACCCCCCATCGTATTTTGGAAAAACTACGTAGTGGTAAAGCGAAGCGTAGCGTAGCGTAGGGATAAGGTCGCGATAGCTTTCCGGTGGTAGGTAGGTCCTGAGTGGAGCGAACCTGCGAGACCGAGTGGAGCGAAGGGGGGAGGTGGCGAGCGAAGCGAGCCGGCGACCTCCGTAGCGTAACGAAGGTTGAGTGGGTGAAGCGTAACTCGGCGGTGACGACAAGCAAACTTACAAGTAACTCTCATGAGAATGGCAATAGTACCAAGCCTCCCCTTTTTGGCCTCCCCCCCCTCCCAATCGTATCTCAGAAACTAAGAGACCCATGTTCAGTTTTTTTAAGGATTCGTATAGAGGAGAATCGGAAAAGGAAAAACCATTGTCAAAGTTCCCCCCCCCCTGACCCCTTCTACCCCTTTAGGCGGATCTCGGAAGTTGACAGACTTGCAAAATTTTTATTTCTGTTTCTTATCAAGGGGCCCAGAGTTGGTCAAAATCATTTTTCAAAACTCACCTTTCTCCCCCTCTTCACCCCTTCCCCCATCGTATCTCGGAAACGAGGTAGCGGAATTGTTCATCAATTATATCATGGGAGTCGTTTTCATCGTTTTCGAGGATGCTAAAGCCGATAGTGAGGTCAAAATCAAAATCCAAGATGGCGCCTGCAATTATTTTCGAAATGTTCATCATGGGAGTCGTTTTCATGGTTTTCGAGGATGCTAAAGCCGATAGTGAGGTCAAAATTAAAATCCAAGATGGCGGCTTTCGAAATGTTCATCATGGGAGTCGTTTTCATGGTTTTCGAGGGTACTAAAACCGATGGCGAGGTCAAAATGAGAATCCAAGATGGCGGCTGCAATTATTTTCGAAATGTTCATCATGGGAGTCGTTTTCATGGTTTTCGAGGATGCTAAAGCCGATAGTGAGGTCAAAATTAAAATCCAAGATGGCGGCTTTCGAAATGTTCATCATGGGAGTCGTTTTCATGGTTTTCGAGGGTACTAAAACCGATGGCGAGGTCAAAATGAGAATCCAAGATGGCGGCTGCTATAATTTTCGAAATGTTCATCAATTTCATCATGGGAGTCGTTTTCATGGTTTTTGAGGATGCTAAAGCCGATAGTGAGGTCAAAATCAAAATCCAAGATGGCGCCTGCAATAATTTTCGAAATGTTCATCATGGGAGTCGTTTTCATGGTTTTCGAGGATGCTAAAGCCGATAGTGAGGTCAAAATTAAAATCCAAGATGGCGGCTTTCGAAATGTTCATCATGGGAGTCGTTTTCATGGTTTTCGAGGGTACTAAAACCGATGGCGAGGTCAAAATGAGAATCCAAGATGGCGGCTGCAATTATTTTCGAAATGTTCATCATGGGAGTCGTTTTCATGGTTTTCGAGGATGCTAAAGCCGATAGTGAGGTCAAAATCAAAATCCAAGATGGCGGCTGCAATTATTTTCGAAATGTTCATCATGGGAGTCGTTTTCATGGTTTTCGAGGATGCTAAAGCCGATAGTGAGGTCAAAATTAAAATCCAAGATGGCGGCTTTCGAAATGTTCATCATGGGAGTCGTTTTCATGGTTTTCGAGGGTACTAAAACCGATGGCGAGGTCAAAATGAGAATCCAAGATGGCGGCTGCTATAATTTTCGAAATGTTCATCAATTTCATCATGGGAGTCGTTTTCATGGTTTTTGAGGATGCTAAAGCCGATAGTGAGGTCAAAATCAAAATCCAAGATGGCGCCTGCAATAATTTTCGAAATGTTCATCATGGGAGTCGTTTTCATGGTTTTCGAGGATGCTAAAGCCGATAGTGAGGTCAAAATTAAAATCCAAGATGGCGGCTTTCGAAATGTTCATCATGGGAGTCGTTTTCATGGTTTTCGAGGGTACTAAAACCGATGGCGAGGTCAAAATGAGAATCCAAGATGGCGGCTGCTATAATTTTCGAAATGTTCATCAATTTCATCATGGGAGTCGTTTTCATGGTTTTCGAGGGTACCAAATCCGATGGCGAGGTCAAAATCAAAATCCAAGATGGCGCCTGCAATAATTTTCGAAATGTTCATCATGGGAGTCGTTTTCATGGTTTTCGAGGATGCTAAAGCCGATAGTGAGGTCAAAATTAAAATCCAAGATGGCGGCTTTCGAAATGTTCATCATGGGAGTCGTTTTCATGGTTTTCGAGGGTACTAAAACCGATGGCGAGGTCAAAATGAGAATCCAAGATGGCGGCTGCTATAATTTTCGAAATGTTCATCAATTTGATCATGGGAGTCGTTTTCATGGTTTTCGAGGATGCTAAAGCCGATAGTGAGGTCAAAATCACAATCCAAGATGGCGGCTGCGATAATTTTCGAAATGTTCATCATGGGAGTCGTTTTCATGGTTTTCGAGGATGCTAAAGCCGATAGTGAGGTCAAAATTAAAATCCAAGGTGGCGGCTTTCGAAATGTTCATCATGGGAGTCGTTTTCATGGTTTTCGAGGGTACTAAAACCGATGGCGAGGTCAAAATGAGAATCCAAGATGGCGGCTGCTATAATTTTCGAAATGTTCATCAATTTCATCATGGGAGTCGTTTTCATGGTTTTCGAGGATGGTAAATCTGATGGCGAGGTCAAAATGAGAATCCAAGATGGCGCCTGCGATAATTTTCGAAATGTTCATCAATTTCATCATTGGAGTCGTTTTCATGGTATTCGAGGATGCTAAAGTCGATAGTGAGGTCAAAATGAGAATCCAAGATGGCGGCTGCTATAATTTTCGAAATGTTCATCAATTTCATCATGGGAGTCGTTTTCATGGTTTTTGAGGATGCTAAAGCCGATAGTGAGGTCAAAATCAAAATCCAAGATGGCGCCTGCAATAATTTTCGAAATGTTCATCATGGGAGTCGTTTTCATGGTTTTCGAGGATGCTAAAGCCGATAGTGAGGTCAAAATTAAAATCCAAGATGGCGGCTTTCGAAATGTTCATCATGGGAGTCGTTTTCATGGTTTTCGAGGGTACTAAAACCGATGGCGAGGTCAAAATGAGAATCCAAGATGGCGGCTGCTATAATTTTCGAAATGTTCATCAATTTCATCATGGGAGTCGTTTTCATGGTTTTCGAGGGTACCAAATCCGATGGCGAGGTCAAAATCAAAATCCAAGATGGCGCCTGCAATAATTTTCGAAATGTTCATCATGGGAGTCGTTTTCATGGTTTTCGAGGATGCTAAAGCCGATAGTGAGGTCAAAATTAAAATCCAAGATGGCGGCTTTCGAAATGTTCATCATGGGAGTCGTTTTCATGGTTTTCGAGGGTACTAAAACCGATGGCGAGGTCAAAATGAGAATCCAAGATGGCGGCTGCTATAATTTTCGAAATGTTCATCAATTTGATCATGGGAGTCGTTTTCATGGTTTTCGAGGATGCTAAAGCCGATAGTGAGGTCAAAATCAAAATCCAAGATGGCGGCTGCGATAATTTTCGAAATGTTCATCATGGGAGTCGTTTTCATGGTTTTCGAGGATGCTAAAGCCGATAGTGAGGTCAAAATTAAAATCCAAGGTGGCGGCTTTCGAAATGTTCATCATGGGAGTCGTTTTCATGGTTTTCGAGGGTACTAAAACCGATGGCGAGGTCAAAATGAGAATCCAAGATGGCGGCTGCTATAATTTTCGAAATGTTCATCAATTTCATCATGGGAGTCGTTTTCATGGTTTTCGAGGATGGTAAATCTGATGGCGAGGTCAAAATGAGAATCCAAGATGGCGCCTGCGATAGTTTTCGAAATGTTCATCAATTTCATCATTGGAGTCGTTTTCATGGTATTCGAGGATGCTAAAGTCGATAGTGAGGTCAAAATGAGAATCCAAGATGGCGGCTGCTATAATTTTCGAATTGTTCATCACTTTCATCATGGGAGTCGTTTTCATGGTTTTCGAGGATGGTAAAGACGATAGTGAGGTCAAAATCAAAATCCAAGATGGTGGCTGCGATATTTTTCGAAATGTTCATCATGGGAGTCATTTTCATGGTTTTCGATGATGCTAAAGCCGATAGTGAGGTCAAAATCCAAATCCAAGATGCAGACTGCAAACAATATCAACGTTTTAATCATGGATGTCGTTTTCATGGTTTACGAGGTTGCTAAAACCGATGGCGAGGTCAAAATGAGATCCAAGATGGCGGCTGCGATAATTTTCGAATTGTTCATCATGGGAATCGTTTTCATGGTATTCGAGGGTGCTAAAACCGATGGCGAGGTCAAAATGAGAATCCAAGATGGCGGCTGCTATAGTTTTCGAATTGTTCATCATGGGAATCGTTTTCATGGTATTCGAGGGTGCTAAAACCGATGGCGAGGTCAAAATGAGAATCCAAGATGGCGGCTGCTATAGTTTTCGAATTGTTCATCAATTTCATCATGGGAGTCGTTTTCATGGTTTTCGAGGGTGCTAAAACCGATGGCGAGATCAAAATGAGAATCCAAGGTGGCGACTGCGATAATTTTCGAATTGTTCATTATGGGAGTCGTTTTCATGGTTTTCGAGGGTGCTAAAACCGATGGCGAGGTCAAAATGAGAATCCAAGATGGCGGCTGCTATAATTTTCGAATTGTTCATTACTTTCATCATGGGAGTCGTTTTCATGGTTTTCGAGGATGCTAAAGCCGATAGTGAGGTCAAAATCAAAATCCAAGATGGCGGCTGCGATATTTTTCGAAATGTTCATCATGGGAGTCGTTTTCATGGTTTTCGAGGATGCTAAAGCCGACAGTGAGGTCAAAATCAAAATCCAAGATGGCGACTGCAAACAATATCAACGTTTTAATCATGGATGTCGTTTTCATGGTTTTCGAGGTTGCTAAAACCGATGGCGAGGTCAAAATGAGATCCAAGATGGCGGCTGCGATAATTTTCGAATTGTTCATCATGGGAATCGTTTTCATGGTATTCGAGGGTGCTAAAACCGATGGCGAGGTCAAAATGAGAATCCAAGATGGCGGCTGCTATAGTTTTCGAATTGTTCATCAATTTCATCATGGGAGTCGTTTTCATGGTTTTCGAGGGTGCTAAAACCGATAGTGAGGTTTAAATGCAAATCTAAGATGGCCTCTGCGATAATTTTCGAAATGTTCATCATGAGAGTCGTTTTCATGGTATTCGAGGGTGTTAAAACCGATAGTGAGGTCAAAATGAGAATCCAAGATGGCGGTTGCTATAATTTTCGAATTGTTCATCAATTTCATCATGGGAGTCGTTTTCATGGTTTTCGATGATGGTAAAGACGACAGTGAGGTCAAAATCAAAATCCAAGATGGCGACTGCAAACAATTTCAACGTTTTAATCATGGATGTCGTTTTCATGGTTTTCGAGGTTGCTAAAACCGATGGCGAGGTCAAAATGAGAATCCAAGATGGCGGCTGCTATAATTTTGGTATTGTTCATCACTTTCATCATGGGAGTCGTTTTCATGGTTTTCGAGGATGCTAAATCCGATGGCGAGGTCAAAATGAGAATCCAAGATGGCGCCTGCGATAATTTTCGAAATGTTCATCAATTTCATCATTGGAGTCGTTTTCATGGTATTCGAGGATGCTAAAGTCGATAGTGAGGTCAAAATGAGAATCCAAGATGGCGGCTGCTATAATTTTGGAATTGTTCATCACTTTTATCATGGGAGTCGTTTTCATGGTTTTCGAGGATGCTAAATCCGATGACGAGGTCAATATGAGAATCCAAGATGGCGGCTGCGATAATATTCGAAATGTTCATCATGGGAGTCATTTTCATGTTTTTTGAGGATGCTAAAGCCGATAGTGAGGTTTAAATCCAAATCCAAGATGGCGGCTGCGATAATTTTCGAATTGTTCATCATGTGAGTCGTTTTCATGGTATTCGAGGGTGCTAAAACCGATGGCGAGGTCAAAATGAGAATCCAAAATGGCGGCTGCTATAGTTTTCGAATGGTTCATCAATTTCATCATGGGAGTCGTTTTCATGGTTTTCGAGGGTGCTAAAACCGATGGCGAGATCAAAATGAGAATCCAAGGTGGCGGCTGCGATAATTTTCTAATTGTTCATTATGGGAGTCGTTTTCATGGTTTTCGAGGGTGCTAAAACCGATGGCGAGGTTTAAATCCAAATCCAAGATGGCGGCTGCGATTATTTTCGAAATGTTCATCATGGGAGTCGTATTCATGGTATTCGAGGGTGCTCAAACCGATGGCGAGGTCAAAATGAGAATCCAAGATGGCGGTTGCTTTAATTTTCGAATTGTTCATCAATTTCATCATGGGAGTCGTTTTCATGGTTTTCGATGATGCTAAAGCCGATAGTGAGGTCAAAATCAAAATCCAAGATGGCGGCTTCGATAATTTTCGAAATATTCATCAATTTCATCATGGGACGTAACGAAGGTTGAGTGGATGAAGCGTAACTCAGGGGTGACGATAAGCAAACTTACAAGTAACTCTCATGAGTAGGGCAAAAGTACTAAGCCTCTCCTTTTTGGCTCCCCCCACCCTCCCAATCGTATCTCAGACACTAAGAGATCCGTGTTCTTTTTTTTTACGGATTCGTATAGAGGAGGCTCGGAAAAGTAAAAACCATTTTTCAAAGTTGCCCCTTATGACTCTGAGTTTTAATAAGGTTTTAAATTGGATTAGGGGTCCTTTGGGGGTTTCAAAATCTTTTAACTGCTTTAACGGATTTTAAAATTCTTTTAACTATCCTAAGGAATTCTCAATTTATTTTGTTTTTTTTTTAATTTTGTTTCTTTTTTTATTGAATTAGTTATAAGGGTTTTCAGAATATTAAAAACATTTTATATAATTTAATAATTTACAAAATCTTTTAAGGACTATTATGGATTTTCCTATTCATTTAAAGATTCTTATGGATTCTCAAAATTTTATAAAGTTAAGGAATCCTTCTCCAAAACACGACCCCGCGAGCTGCTTGCAGCTCGCGCAACGCGCAAATACTAGTTATACTATATAAAGCTCGATTACCACTCACTCACTCACTCACTCACTGACTGATTGACATCATTGTTCTCCCAGATGGTGAAGGGGGAGGTGGGTATATTTTGACAGATTCGTAAACAAGTAACTCTGGTGAGTATGGGAAAAATCCCAAACCTCCCCTTTTTGCCCCCCCTCCCCCCCCTCCCCATCGTATCTCGGAAACTAAGAGACCCGTATTTTGTTTTTTTTACGGATTCGTATAGAGGATGCTCGGAAAAGTAAAAACCATTTTTCAAAGTCCCCCCCCTTGCCCCCCCTTCTCCCCCCCTTAGGCGGATCTCGGAAGTTGACAGACTTGCAACATTTTTTTTTCAGATTCATATCAAGGGGCCAAGAGTTGGTCCAAATCGTTTTTCAAAACTCCCCCCTCTCCCCCTCTTCACCCCTCCCCCCATCGTATCTCGGAAACTAAGAGACCCGTGTTTTGTTTTTTTACGGATTCGTATAGAGGAGGCTCGGAAAAGTAAAAACCATTTTCAAAGTTCCTCCCCTCTTGCACCCCTTCTCCCCCCTTTAGGCGGATCTCGGAAGTTAACAGACTTGCAACATTTTTTTTTTCAGATTCATATCAAGGGGCCCAGAGTTGGTTAAAATCATTTTTCAAAACTTCCCCCTCTCCCCCCCTTTACCCCTCCCCCCGTCGTATCTCGGAAAAAGTATGTAGTGGTAAAGCGAAGCGTAGCGTAGCGTCACGATAGCTTTCCGGTGGTAGGTAGGTCCTGAGTTGAGCGAACCTGCGAGACCGAGTGGAGCGAAGGGGGGAGGTGGCGAGCGAAGCGAGCCGGCGACCTCCGTAGCGTAACGAAGGTTGAGTGGGTGAAGCGTAACTCGGGGGTGACGACATGCAAACTTACAAGTAACTCTCATGAGTAGGGCAAAAGTACTCCACTTATGGACTCCCCCCCCCCTCCCAATCGTATCTCAGAAACTATGAGAACCGTGTTTTGTTTTTTATGGATTCGTATAGAGGAGGCTCGGAAAAGTAAAAACTATTTTTCAAAGTTCCCCCCTTTAACCCCTTTCGCCCCTTTAGGCGGATCTTGGAAGTTAACAGACTTGCAACATTTTTTTTTCAGATTCATTCTAAGGGGCCCAGAGTTGGGCAAAATCATTTTTCAAAACTCCCCCCTCTCCCCCTCTTCACCCCTCCCCCATCGTATCTCGGAAAAACTAGGTAGCGGTAGTGATAAGCGTAGCGTAGCGTAGGGTCACGATAGTTTTCCGGTAGTAGGTAGATCCTGAGTGGAGCGAACCTGCGAGACCGAGTGGAGTGAAGGGGGGAGGTGGCGAGCGAAGCGAGCCGGCGACCTCCGTAGCGTAATGAAGGTTGAGTGGGTGAAGCGTAACTCGGGGGTGACGACAAGCAAACTTACAAGTAACTCTCATGAGTAGGGCAAAAGTACTCCACTTATGGACTCCCCCCCCCCTCCCAATCGTATCTCAGAAACTATGAGAACCGTGTTTTGTTTTTAAGGATTCGTATAGAGGAGGCTCGGAAAAGTAAAAATTATTTTTCAAAAATCCCCCCTTCCCCCTCTTCTTCCCCCCCTTCTTCCCCCTTTAGGCGTAACAGACTTGCAATTTTTTTTTTTCAGATTCATATCAAGGAACGCAGAGTTGGTCAAAATCATTTTTCAAAACTCCCCCCTCTCCCCCCCTTCACCCCTCTCCCCTAATTTTCGAATTGTTCATCATGGGAGTCGTTTTCATGGTATTCGAGGGTGCTAAAACCGATGGCGAGGTTAAAATGAGAATCCAAGATGGCGGTTGCTATAATTTTCGAATTGTTCATCAATTTCATCATGGGAGTCGTTTTCATGGTTTTCGAGGATGTTAAAGCCGATAGTAAGGTCAAAATCTAAATCTAAGATGGCGGCTGCGATAATTTTCGAAATGTTCATCATGGGAGTCGTTTTCATGGTTTTCGAGGATGCTAAAGCCGATAGTGAGGTTTAAATCCAAATCCAAAATGGCGGCTGCGATAATTTTTGAATTGATCATCATGGGAGTCGTTTTCATTGTTTTCAATGATGCTAAAGCCGATACTGAGGTCAAAATCAAAATCCAAGATGGCGACTGCAAAAAAATTCAAAGTTTTCATCATGGGAGTCGTTTTTATGGTTTTCGAGGGTGCTAAAACCGATGGCGAAGGCAAAATGAGAATCCAAGGTGGCGGCTGCGATAATTTTCGAATTGTTCATCACGGGAGTCCTTTTCATGGTTTTCGAGGATGCTAAAGACGATAGTGAGGTCAAAACTAAAACGTTTGACTGGCCTGTTGGTCTAGTGGTTAGTGACCCTGACTGCTATACCGGAGGTCGTGGGTTCGATTCCCACCCAGGACAAATGTTTGTGTGATGAGCACGATCATTTGTTCTGTGTCTGGGTGTTATTTATCTATAATATGTATGTATTTAGAAATATATAAGTATGTATATCAGTTGTCCAGTACCCATAACACAAGCTCTGCTTAGCTTGGGACTAGATGGCGTTGTGTGATAGTTGTGGAATATTATTATTATTATTATTATTTTTATACGTTTTTAAACATCTCGGGATCATGGGATCCCGGACTTTTGAAGGGCGTGCCAGGAGCCGAAGCCATCTTGCAGAGGCCCATTACGCATTTTTAAATGAAATGGGGCTCTAACCGGCGGTTATCCCTGTATGCACTATTCCAGTATACCTAAGGACAACACCCGGTTGGAGTTGGACTATTGTGGAATATGGAAACAAAAGACAGGGTTATGGCGTTTGGTGGGTTTGGTGGACTGGTTATATAATATCTATGGAAAAACTATGGCCCCTGCCTAATCAATGTTTTATATACATAGATGCGTTGGCAGGGGGTGACTTGCACACTCAACAAATGGACCCCCAAACATATCGCTAGCACTAGGTGACGTAGCGACAAGGGAGTAACATATCCTGAGGTGCTTGAGGAGTGGAGAGGTATTCCACGGTTCTCAGAATCGACCAGGAACCCGGAAGTATGGTCGATCCCTACAAACACTTACTGAAATACTTCCTTCCTCCGAGCACGTTTGCTCTTGCGAATCTCCACTCTAGCCAGCCGATTAAGGCAAGAAAGAGGTGGGAGGTCTGTTCCTCGTCAGCGTTCACTCTGACCGGCCAATAAAGGCAAGCCAGAGATGAGGAACAAGATATCTCCCGGGAGATCAGGTCCGTGGGGTCGCAACTGCCCAACAGCTCGCCACAAGCTGCCCTGCGGGCTTATTATTATTATTATTATTAAAATAAGAATCCAAGATGGCGGCTGCTATAATTTTCGAATTGTTCATCAATTTCATTATGGGAGTCGTTTTCATGGTTTTCGAGGGTGCTAAAACCGATGGTGTGGTCAAAATGAGAATCCAAAATGGCGGCTGCGATAATTTTCGAATTGTTCATCATGGGAGTCGTTTTCATGGTTCTCGAGGATGCTGAAGCCGATAAAGAGGTCAAAATCAAAATCCGAGATGGCGGCTGCGATAATTTTCGAATTGTTCATCATGGGAGTCGTTTTCATGGTTTTCGAGGATGCTGAAGCCGATAGTGAGGTCAAAATCAAAATCCAAGATGGCGGCTGCAATAATTTTCGAAATATTTATCATGGGAGTCGTTTTCATGGTTTTCGAGGATGCTAAAGCCGATAGTGAGGTCAAAATCAAAATCCAAGATGGCGGCTGCGATGTTTTTCGAATTGTTCATCGTGGGAGTCGTTTTCATGGTTTTCTAGGGTGCTGAAACCGATAGCGAGGTCAAAATGAGAATCCAAAATGGCGGCTGCTATTATTTTCGAATTGTTCACCAATTTCATCATGGGAGTCGTTTTCATGGTTTTCGAGAATGCTAAAGCCGATAGTGAGGTCAAAATCAAAATCCAAGATGGCGGCTGCGATAATTTTCGAAATATTTATCATGGGAGTCGTTTTCATGGTTTTCGAGGATGCTAAAGCCGATAGTGAAGTTAAAATCCAAATCCAAGATGGCGGCTGCAATAATTTTCGAAATATTTATCATGGGAGTCGTTTTCATGGTTTTCGAGGATGCTAAAGCCGATAGTGAGGTCAAAATCAAAATCCAAGATGGCGGCTGCGATGTTTTTCGAATTGTTCATCGTGGGAGTCGTTTTCATGGTTTTCTAGGGTGCTGAAACCGATAGCGAGGTCAAAATGAGAATCCAAAATGGCGGCTGCTATTATTTTCGAATTGTTCACCAATTTCATCATGGGAGTCGTTTTCATGGTTTTCGAGAATGCTAAAGCCGATAGTGAGGTCAAAATCAAAATCCAAGATGGCGGCTGCGATAATTTTCGAAATGTTTATCATGGGAGTCGTTTTCATGGTTTTCAGGGGTGCTAAAGCCGATGGCGAGGTCAAAATGAGAATCCAAGATGGCGGCTGCGATAATTTTCGAATTGTTCATCATGGGAGTCGTTTTCATGGTTTTCGAGGATGCTGAAGCCGATAGTGAGGTCAAAATCAAAATCCAAGATGGCGGCTGCTATAATTTTCGAATCGTTCATCAATTTCATCATGGGAGTCGTTTTCATGGTTTTCGGGGATGCTAAAGCTGATAGTGAATTTAAATTCAAAATCCAAAATGGCGGCTTCGATAATTTTTGAAATGTTCATCATGGAAGTCGTTTTCATGGTTTTCGAGGATGCTAAAGCCGATAGTGAAGTTAAAATCCAAATCCAAGATGGCGGCTGCAATAATTTTCGAAATATTTATCATAGGAGTCGTTTTCATGGTTTTCGAGGATGCTAAAGCCGATAGTGAGGTCAAAATCAAAATCCAAGATGGCGGCTGCGATGTTTTTCGAATTGTTCATCGTGGGAGTCGTTTTCATGGTTTTCTAGGGTGCTAAAACCGATAGCGAGGTCAAAATGAGAATCCAAAATGGCGGCTGCTATTATTTTCGAAATGTTTGTCATGGGAGTCGTTTTCATGGTTTGCGAGGATGCTAAAGCCGATAGTGAGGTCAAAATCAAAATCCAAGATGGCGGCTGCGATAATTTTCGAAATGTTTGTCATGGGAGTCGTTTTCATGGTTTGCGAGGATGCTAAAGCCGATAGTGAGGTCAAAATCAAAATCCAAGATGGCGACTGCAAAAAATTTCAAAGTTTTAATCATGGATGTCGTTTTCATGTTTTCGAGGTTGCTAAAACCGATGGCGAGGTCAAAATGAGAATCCAAAATGGCGGCCGCGATAATTTTCGAACTGTTCATCATGGGAGTCGTTTTCATGGTTTTCGAGGGTGCTAAAACCGATGGCGAGGTCAAAATGAGAATACAAGGTGGCGACTGCGATAATTTTCGAATTGTTCATCAATTTCATCATGGGAGTCTTTTTCATGGTTTTCGAGGATGCTAAAGCCGATAGTGAAGTTAAAATCCAAATCCAAGATGGCGGCTGCGATAATTTTGGAAGTGTTCATCATGGCAGTCGTTTTTATGGTTTTCGAGGATGCTAAAGCCGATAGTGACGTCAAAATCAAAATCCAAGATGGCGACTGCAAAAAATGCAGTGTTCGAGGGGCAGTAAGCGCGTACCTAACACAATAATTATTTTAAATATCATATTTTTATCTAAACTGAAAAGTTTCTTTTGTTAATTGGTTTGAAATTGAAAATTTCTTTTTGTGATGGATAGTTTTTGTGTTTTCATCATGGATGTCGTTTTCATGTTTTCGAGGTTGCTAAAACCGATGGCGAGGTCAAAATGAGAATCCAAAATGGCGGCCGCGATAATTTTCGAATTGTTCATCATGGGAGTCGTTTTCATGGATAACGATGGTGCTAAAACCGATGGAGAGGTCAAAATGAGAATCCAAGATGGCGGCTGCCATCATTTTCGAATTATTCATCAATTTCATCATGGGAGTCTTTTTCATGGTTTTCGAGGATGCTAAAGCCGATAGTGAAGTTAAAATCCAAATCCAAGATGGCGGCTGCGATAATTTTGGAAGTGTTCATCATGGCAGTCGTTTTTATGGTTTTCGAGGATGCTAAAGCCGATAGTGACGTCAAAATCAAAATCCAAGATGGCGACTGCAAAAAATGCAGTGTTCGAGGGGCAGTAAGCGCGTACCTAACACAATAATTATTTTAAATATCATATTTTTATCTAAACTGAAAAGTTTCTTTTGTTAATTGGTTTGAAATTGAAAATTTCTTTTTGTGATGGATAGTTTTTGTGTTTTCATCATGGGTGTCGTTTTCATGGTTTTCGAGGGTGCTTAAACCGATGGCGAGTTCAAAATGAGAATCCAGAATGGCGGCTGCTATAATTTTCGAATTGTTCATCAATTTCATCATGGGAGTCGTTTTTATGGTTTTCGAGGATGCTATAGCCGATAGTGATGTCAAAATCAAAATCCAAGATGGCGGCTTCGATAATTTTCGAAATGTTCATCATGGGAGTCGTTTTCATGGTTTTCGAGGATGCTAAAGCCGATAGTGAGGTCAAAATGAGAATCCAAGATGGCGGCTGCTATAATTTTCTAATTATTCATCAATTTCATCATGGGAGTCGTTTTCATGGTTTTCGAGGGTGCTAAAACCGATGGCGAGGTCATAATGAGAATCCAAGGCGGCGGCTGCGATAATTTTCGAATTGTTCATCAATTTCATCATGGGAGTCGTTTTCATGGTTTTCGAGGGTGCTAAAACCGATGGCGTGGTCAAAATGAGAATCCAAGGTGGCGGCTGCGATAATTTTCGAATTGTTCATCATGGGAGTCGTTTTCATGGTTTTCGAGGGTGCTAATACCGATGGCGAAGTCAAAATGAGAATCTAAGATGGCGTCTGCTATAATTTACGAATTGTTCATCAATTTCATCATGGGACGTGACGAAGGTTTAGTGGATGAAGCGTAACTCAGGGGTAACGATAAGCAAACTTACAAATAACTCTCATGAGTAGGGCAAAAGTACTAAGCCTCTCCTTTTTGCCCCCCCCCCTCCTCCCAATCGTATCTCAGACACTATGAGACCCGTGTTCTTTTTTTTTACAATTCGATTTCGATTCGTATAGAGGAGGCTCGGAAGAGTAAAAACCATTTTTCAAAGTATACCTTCCTTCTGAGTTTTTAATAAGGTTCTAGATTGGATTAGGGGGTTCTTAAGGGATTTTAAATTCTTTTAAGTGCTCTAATGGATTTTAAAATTCTTTTAACTATCTTATGGAATTCTCAATTTATTTTGTTTTTTTTTTTTATTTTTTTTTTCTATTTTTATTAAATTAGTTATAAGGGTTTTCAGAAAATTAAAAATATTTTATATAATTTAATAATTTACAGAATATTCTAAGGACTATGGATTTTCCAATTCATTTAAAGATTCTTATGGAATCTCAAAAGGAGTAGGGTAAGGAATACTTCTCCAAAACACGACCCCGCGAGCTGCTTGCAGCTCGCGCAACGCGCAAATACTAGTTATTATACTATATAAAGCTCGATTACCACTGACTGACTGATTGACATCATTGTTCTCCCAGATGGTGAAGGGGGAGGTGGGTATATTTTGACAGATTCGTAAACAAGTAACTCTGGTGAGTATGGGAAAAATCCCAAACCTCCCCTTTTCTCCCCCACTCTCCCCCCTCCCCATCGTATCTCGGAAACTAAGAGACCCGTGTTTTGTTTTTTTTACGGATTCGTATAGAGGAGGCTCGGAAAAGTAAAAACCATTTTTCAAAGTCCCCCCCCTTGCCCCCCCTTCTCCCCCCCTTAGGCGGATCTCGGAAGTTGACAGACTTGCAACATTTTTTTTTCAGATTCATATCAAGGGGCCAAGAGTTGGTCCAAATCGTTTTTCAAAACTCCCCCCTCTCCCCCTCTTCACCCCTCCCCCCATCGTATCTCGGAAACTAAGAGACCCGTGTTTTGTTTTTTTACGGATTCGTATAGAGGAGGCTCGGAAAAGTAAAAACCATTTTCAAAGTTCCTCCCCTCTTGCACCCCTTCTCCCCCCTTTAGGCGGATCTCGGAAGTTAACAGACTTGCAACATTTTTTTTTTCAGATTCATATCAAGGGGCCCAGAGTTGGTTAAAATCATTTTTCAAAACTTCCCCCTCTCCCCCCCTTTACCCCTCCCCCCGTCGTATCTCGGAAAAAGTATGTAGTGGTAAAGCGAAGCGTAGCGTAGCGTCACGATAGCTTTCCGGTGGTAGGTAGGTCCTGAGTTGAGCGAACCTGCGAGACCGAGTGGAGCGAAGGGGGGAGGTGGCGAGCGAAGCGAGCCGGCGACCTCCGTAGCGTAACGAAGGTTGAGTGGGTGAAGCGTAACTCGGGGGTGACGACATGCAAACTTACAAGTAACTCTCATGAGTAGGGCAAAAGTACTCCACTTATGGACTCCCCCCCCCCTCCCAATCGTATCTCAGAAACTATGAGAACCGTGTTTTGTTTTTTATGGATTCGTATAGAGGAGGCTCGGAAAAGTAAAAACTATTTTTCAAAGTTCCCCCCTTTAACCCCTTTCACCCCTTTAGGCGGATCTTGGAAGTTAACAGACTTGCAACATTTTTTTTTCAGATTCATTCTAAGGGGCCCAGAGTTGGGCAAAATCATTTTTCAAAACTCCCCCCTCTCCCCCTCTTCACCCCTCCCCCATCGTATCTCGGAAAAACTAGGTAGCGGTAGTGATAAGCGTAGCGTAGCGTAGGGTCACGATAGTTTTCCGGTAGTAGGTAGATCCTGAGTGGAGCGAACCTGCGAGACCGAGTGGAGTGAAGGGGGGAGGTGGCGAGCGAAGCGAGCCGGCGACCTCCGTAGCGTAATGAAGGTTGAGTGGGTGAAGCGTAACTCGGGGGTGACGACAAGCAAACTTACAAGTAACTCTCATGAGTAGGGCAAAAGTACTCCACTTATGGACTCCCCCCCCCCTCCCAATCGTATCTCAGAAACTATGAGAACCGTGTTTTGTTTTTAAGGATTCGTATAGAGGAGGCTCGGAAAAGTAAAAATTATTTTTCAAAAATCCCCCCTTCCCCCTCTTCTTCCCCCCCTTCTTCCCCCTTTAGGCGTAACAGACTTGCAAATTTTTTTTTTCAGATTCATATCAAGGAACGCAGAGTTGGTCAAAATCATTTTTCAAAACTCCCCCCTCTCCCCCCCTTCACCCCTCTCCCCTAATTTTCGAATTGTTCATCATGGGAGTCGTTTTCATGGTATTCGAGGGTGCTAAAACCGATGGCGAGGTTAAAATGAGAATCCAAGATGGCGGTTGCTATAATTTTCGAATTGTTCATCAATTTCATCATGGGAGTCGTTTTCATGGTTTTCGAGGATGTTAAAGCCGATAGTAAGGTCAAAATCTAAATCTAAGATGGCGGCTGCGATAATTTTCGAAATGTTCATCATGGGAGTCGTTTTCATGGTTTTCGAGGATGCTAAAGCCGATAGTGAGGTTTAAATCCAAATCCAAAATGGCGGCTGCGATAATTTTTGAATTGATCATCATGGGAGTCGTTTTCATTGTTTTCAATGATGCTAAAGCCGATACTGAGGTCAAAATCAAAATCCAAGATGGCGACTGCAAAAAAATTCAAAGTTTTCATCATGGGAGTCGTTTTTATGGTTTTCGAGGGTGCTAAAACCGATGGCGAAGGCAAAATGAGAATCCAAGGTGGCGGCTGCGATAATTTTCGAATTGTTCATCACGGGAGTCCTTTTCATGGTTTTCGAGGATGCTAAAGACGATAGTGAGGTCAAAATAAGAATCCAAGATGGCGGCTGCTATAATTTTCGAATTGTTCATCAATTTCATTATGGGAGTCGTTTTCATGGTTTTCGAGGGTGCTAAAACCGATGGTGTGGTCAAAATGAGAATCCAAAATGGCGGCTGCGATAATTTTCGAATTGTTCATCATGGGAGTCGTTTTCATGGTTCTCGAGGATGCTGAAGCCGATAAAGAGGTCAAAATCAAAATCCGAGATGGCGGCTGCGATAATTTTCGAATTGTTCATCATGGGAGTCGTTTTCATGGTTTTCGAGGATGCTGAAGCCGATAGTGAGGTCAAAATCAAAATCCAAGATGGCGGCTGCAATAATTTTCGAAATATTTATCATGGGAGTCGTTTTCATGGTTTTCGAGGATGCTAAAGCCGATAGTGAGGTCAAAATCAAAATCCAAGATGGCGGCTGCGATGTTTTTCGAATTGTTCATCGTGGGAGTCGTTTTCATGGTTTTCTAGGGTGCTGAAACCGATAGCGAGGTCAAAATGAGAATCCAAAATGGCGGCTGCTATTATTTTCGAATTGTTCACCAATTTCATCATGGGAGTCGTTTTCATGGTTTTCGAGAATGCTAAAGCCGATAGTGAGGTCAAAATCAAAATCCAAGATGGCGGCTGCGATAATTTTCGAAATATTTATCATGGGAGTCGTTTTCATGGTTTTCGAGGATGCTAAAGCCGATAGTGAAGTTAAAATCCAAATCCAAGATGGCGGCTGCAATAATTTTCGAAATATTTATCATGGGAGTCGTTTTCATGGTTTTCGAGGATGCTAAAGCCGATAGTGAGGTCAAAATCAAAATCCAAGATGGCGGCTGCGATGTTTTTCGAATTGTTCATCGTGGGAGTCGTTTTCATGGTTTTCTAGGGTGCTGAAACCGATAGCGAGGTCAAAATGAGAATCCAAAATGGCGGCTGCTATTATTTTCGAATTGTTCACCAATTTCATCATGGGAGTCGTTTTCATGGTTTTCGAGAATGCTAAAGCCGATAGTGAGGTCAAAATCAAAATCCAAGATGGCGGCTGCGATAATTTTCGAAATGTTTATCATGGGAGTCGTTTTCATGGTTTTCAGGGGTGCTAAAGCCGATGGCGAGGTCAAAATGAGAATCCAAGATGGCGGCTGCGATAATTTTCGAATTGTTCATCATGGGAGTCGTTTTCATGGTTTTCGAGGATGCTGAAGCCGATAGTGAGGTCAAAATCAAAATCCAAGATGGCGGCTGCTATAATTTTCGAATCGTTCATCAATTTCATCATGGGAGTCGTTTTCATGGTTTTCGGGGATGCTAAAGCTGATAGTGAATTTAAATTCAAAATCCAAAATGGCGGCTTCGATAATTTTTGAAATGTTCATCATGGAAGTCGTTTTCATGGTTTTCGAGGATGCTAAAGCCGATAGTGAAGTTAAAATCCAAATCCAAGATGGCGGCTGCAATAATTTTCGAAATATTTATCATAGGAGTCGTTTTCATGGTTTTCGAGGATGCTAAAGCCGATAGTGAGGTCAAAATCAAAATCCAAGATGGCGGCTGCGATGTTTTTCGAATTGTTCATCGTGGGAGTCGTTTTCATGGTTTTCTAGGGTGCTAAAACCGATAGCGAGGTCAAAATGAGAATCCAAAATGGCGGCTGCTATTATTTTCGAAATGTTTGTCATGGGAGTCGTTTTCATGGTTTGCGAGGATGCTAAAGCCGATAGTGAGGTCAAAATCAAAATCCAAGATGGCGGCTGCGATAATTTTCGAAATGTTTGTCATGGGAGTCGTTTTCATGGTTTGCGAGGATGCTAAAGCCGATAGTGAGGTCAAAATCAAAATCCAAGATGGCGACTGCAAAAAATTTCAAAGTTTTAATCATGGATGTCGTTTTCATGTTTTCGAGGTTGCTAAAACCGATGGCGAGGTCAAAATGAGAATCCAAAATGGCGGCCGCGATAATTTTCGAATTGTTCATCATGGGAGTCGTTTTCATGGTTTTCGAGGGTGCTAAAACCGATGGCGAGGTCAAAATGAGAATACAAGGTGGCGACTGCGATAATTTTCGAATTGTTCATCAATTTCATCATGGGAGTCTTTTTCATGGTTTTCGAGGATGCTAAAGCCGATAGTGAAGTTAAAATCCAAATCCAAGATGGCGGCTGCGATAATTTTGGAAGTGTTCATCATGGCAGTCGTTTTTATGGTTTTCGAGGATGCTAAAGCCGATA
Organism: Agrotis clavis; assembly: GCA_954870645.1. Classification (NCBI taxonomy): domain Eukaryota; kingdom Metazoa; phylum Arthropoda; class Insecta; order Lepidoptera; family Noctuidae; genus Agrotis; species Agrotis clavis. The sequence continues at coordinate 26,017,259 of OX940930.1, forward strand.
GTGACGTCAAAATCAAAATCCAAGATGGCGACTGCAAAAAATGCAGTGTTCGAGGGGCAGTAAGCGCGTACCTAACACAATAATTATTTTAAATATCATATTTTTATCTAAACTGAAAAGTTTCTTTTGTTAATTGGTTTGAAATTGAAAATTTCTTTTTGTGATGGATAGTTTTTGTGTTTTCATCATGGATGTCGTTTTCATGTTTTCGAGGTTGCTAAAACCGATGGCGAGGTCAAAATGAGAATCCAAAATGGCGGCCGCGATAATTTTCGAATTGTTCATCATGGGAGTCGTTTTCATGGATAACGATGGTGCTAAAACCGATGGAGAGGTCAAAATGAGAATCCAAGATGGCGGCTGCCATCATTTTCGAATTATTCATCAATTTCATCATGGGAGTCTTTTTCATGGTTTTCGAGGATGCTAAAGCCGATAGTGAAGTTAAAATCCAAATCCAAGATGGCGGCTGCGATAATTTTGGAAGTGTTCATCATGGCAGTCGTTTTTATGGTTTTCGAGGATGCTAAAGCCGATAGTGACGTCAAAATCAAAATCCAAGATGGCGACTGCAAAAAATGCAGTGTTCGAGGGGCAGTAAGCGCGTACCTAACACAATAATTATTTTAAATATCATATTTTTATCTAAACTGAAAAGTTTCTTTTGTTAATTGGTTTGAAATTGAAAATTTCTTTTTGTGATGGATAGTTTTTGTGTTTTCATCATGGGTGTCGTTTTCATGGTTTTCGAGGGTGCTTAAACCGATGGCGAGTTCAAAATGAGAATCCAGAATGGCGGCTGCTATAATTTTCGAATTGTTCATCAATTTCATCATGGGAGTCGTTTTTATGGTTTTCGAGGATGCTATAGCCGATAGTGATGTCAAAATCAAAATCCAAGATGGCGGCTTCGATAATTTTCGAAATGTTCATCATGGGAGTCGTTTTCATGGTTTTCGAGGATGCTAAAGCCGATAGTGAGGTCAAAATGAGAATCCAAGATGGCGGCTGCTATAATTTTCTAATTATTCATCAATTTCATCATGGGAGTCGTTTTCATGGTTTTCGAGGGTGCTAAAACCGATGGCGAGGTCATAATGAGAATCCAAGGCGGCGGCTGCGATAATTTTCGAATTGTTCATCAATTTCATCATGGGAGTCGTTTTCATGGTTTTCGAGGGTGCTAAAACCGATGGCGTGGTCAAAATGAGAATCCAAGGTGGCGGCTGCGATAATTTTCGAATTGTTCATCATGGGAGTCGTTTTCATGGTTTTCGAGGGTGCTAATACCGATGGCGAAGTCAAAATGAGAATCTAAGATGGCGTCTGCTATAATTTACGAATTGTTCATCAATTTCATCATGGGACGTGACGAAGGTTTAGTGGATGAAGCGTAACTCAGGGGTAACGATAAGCAAACTTACAAATAACTCTCATGAGTAGGGCAAAAGTACTAAGCCTCTCCTTTTTGCCCCCCCCCCTCCTCCCAATCGTATCTCAGACACTATGAGACCCGTGTTCTTTTTTTTTACAATTCGATTTCGATTCGTATAGAGGAGGCTCGGAAGAGTAAAAACCATTTTTCAAAGTATACCTTCCTTCTGAGTTTTTAATAAGGTTCTAGATTGGATTAGGGGGTTCTTAAGGGATTTTAAATTCTTTTAAGTGCTCTAATGGATTTTAAAATTCTTTTAACTATCATATGGAATTCTCAATTTATTTTGTTTTTTTTTTTTATTTTTTTTTTCTATTTTTATTAAATTAGTTATAAGGGTTTTCAGAAAATTAAAAATATTTTATATAATTTAATAATTTACAGAATATTCTAAGGACTATGGATTTTCCAATTCATTTAAAGATTCTTATGGAATCTCAAAAGGAGTAGGGTAAGGAATACTTCTCCAAAACACGACCCCGCGAGCTGCTTGCAGCTCGCGCAACGCGCAAATACTAGTCGAGTTTCTAAATATCGAATTTTCGAAAATCGAATATCGGGTATCCGAATATGCAATATCGAATATCGGCTATCCAATATCCGATATCCGTTTACCAAATATCGAATATCGACTTTTCGAATTTCCGGTATCGAGTTTTAAAATATCGAATTTTTAAAAATCGAATATCGGATATCCGAATATGCAATACCGAATATCGGCTATCCAATATCCGATATCCGTTTACCAAATATCGAATATCGACTTTTCGAATTTCCGGTATCGAGTTTCTAAATATCGAATTTTCGAAAATCGAATATCGGATACCCGAATATGCAATATCGTAAATCGGCTATCCAATATCTGATATCCGTTTACCGAATATCGAATATCGACTTTTCGAATATCGGGTATCGAGTTTTTAAGTACCGAATTTTCGAAAATCGAATATCGGATATCCGAATATGCAATATCGAATATCAGCTATCCAATATCCGATATCCGTTTACCAAATATCGAATATCGACGTTTCGGATTTCGGGTATCGAGTTTCTAAATATTGAATTTTCGAAAATCGAATATCGGGTATCCGAATATGCAATACCGAATATCGGATATCCAATATCCGATATCCGTTTACCGAATATCGAATATCGACTTTTCGAATTTCCGGTATTGAGTTTTTGAATACCGAATTTTCGAAAGTCGAATATCGGATATCCGAATATGAAATATCGAATATCGGCTATCCAATATCCGATATCCGATTACCGAATATCGACTTTTCGAATTTCCGGTATCGAGTTTCTAAATATCGAATTTTCGAAAATCGAGTATCGGATACCCGAATATGCAATATCGAATATTGGCTATCCAATATCTGATATCCGTTTACCGAATATCGAATATCGATTTTTCGAATTTCCGGTATCGAGTTTTTAAATATCGAATTTTCGAAAATCGAATATCGGATATCCTAATATGCAAGATCGAATATCGGCTATCCAATATCCGATATCCGTTTACCAAATATCGAATATCGACTTTTTGAATTTCCGGTATCGAGTTTCTAAATATCGAATTTTCGAAAATCGAATATCGGATACCCGAATATGCAATATCGAATATCGGCTATCCAATATCTGATATCCGTTTACCGAATATCGAATATCGACTTTTCGAATTACCGGTATCGAGTTTTTAAATATCGAATTTTCGAAAATCGAATATCGGATATCCTAATATGCAATATCGAATATCGGCTATCCAGTATCCGATATCCGATTACCGAATATCGAATATCGACTTTTCGAATATCGGGTATCGAGTTTTTAAGTACCGAATTTTCGAAAATCGAATATCGGATATCCTAATATGCAATATCGAATATCGGCTATCCAATATCCGATATCCGTTTACCAAATATCGAATATCGACTTTTCGAATTTCCGGTATCGAGTTTTAAAATATCGAATTTTTAAAAATCGAATATCGGATAGCCGATTATCGAATATCCGTTTATCGAATATCGAATATCGACTTTTCGAATTTCGGGTATCGAGTTTCTAAATATCGAATTTTCCAAAATCGAATATCGGATATCCGAATATGCAATACCGAATATCGGATATCCAATATCCGATATCCGTTTACCGAATATCGAATATCGACTATTCGAATTTCGGGTACCGAGTTTTAAAACAGCGAATTTTCGGAAATCGAATATCGCATATCCGAATATGCAATATCGAATATCGGCTATCCAATATCCGATATCCGATTACCGAATATCGAATATCGACTTTTCGAATTTCGGGTATCGAGTTTTTAAGTACCGAATTTTCGAAAATCGAATATCGGATATCCGAATATGCAATATCGAATAACGGCTATCCAATATCCGATATCCGATTACCGAATATCGAATATCGACTTTTCGAATTTCGGGTATCGAGTTTTTAATACCAAATTTTCGAAAATCGAATATCGGATTTCCGAATATGCAATATCGAATACCGGCTTTCCAATATCCGATATCCATTTACCAAATATCGAATATCGACTTTTCGAATTTTGGGTATCGAGTTTTTGAAAATCGAATATCGGATATCCGAATATCCAATATCGTATATTTGTTATCCAGTATCCGATATCCGATTACCGAATATGGAATATCGACTTTTCGAATATCGGGTATCGAGTTTTTAAGTACCGAATTTTCGAAAATCGAATATCGGATATCCGAATATGCTATATCGAATATCGGCTATCCAATATCCGATTATCGAATATCGAATATCGACTTTTCGAATGTCGGGTATCGAGTTTTTAAATACCGAATTTTCGAAAATCGAATATCGGATATCCGAATATGCAATATCGTATATCGGCTATCCAATATCCGATATCCATTTACAGAATATCGAATTTCGACTTTTCGAATTTTGGGTATCGAGTTTTTAAATATCGAATTTTCGAAAATCGAATATCGGATACCCGAATATGCAATATCGAATATCGACTATCCAATATCTGATATCCGTTTACCGAATATCGAATATCGACTTTTCGAATTACCGGTATCGAGTTTTTAAATATCGAATTTTCGAAAATCGAATATCGGATATCCTAATATGCAATATCGAATATCGGCTATCCAGTATCCGATATCCGATTACCGAATATCGAATATCGACTTTTCGAATATCGGGTATCGAGTTTTTAAGTACCGAATTTTCGAAAATCGAATATCGGATATCCTAATATGCAATATCGAATATCGGCTATCCAATATCCGATATCCGTTTACCAAATATCGAATATCGACTTTTCGAATTTCCGGTATCGAGTTTTAAAATATCGAATTTTTAAAAATCGAATATCGGATAGCCGATTATCGAATATCCGTTTATCGAATATCGAATATCGACTTTTCGAATTTCGGGTATCGAGTTTCTAAATATCGAATTTTCCAAAATCGAATATCGGATATCCGAATATGCAATACCGAATATCGGATATCCAATATCCGATATCCGTTTACCGAATATCGAATATCGACTATTCGAATTTCGGGTACCGAGTTTTAAAACAGCGAATTTTCGGAAATCGAATATCGCATATCCGAATATGCAATATCGAATATCGGCTATCCAATATCCGATATCCGATTACCGAATATCGAATATCGACTTTTCGAATTTCGGGTATCGAGTTTTTAAGTACCGAATTTTCGAAAATCGAATATCGGATATCCGAATATGCAATATCGAATAACGGCTATCCAATATCCGATATCCGATTACCGAATATCGAATATCGACTTTTCGAATTTCGGGTATCGAGTTTTTAATACCAAATTTTCGAAAATCGAATATCGGATTTCCGAATATGCAATATCGAATACCGGCTTTCCAATATCCGATATCCATTTACCAAATATCGAATATCGACTTTTCGAATTTTGGGTATCGAGTTTTTGAAAATCGAATATCGGATATCCGAATATCCAATATCGTATATTTGTTATCCAGTATCCGATATCCGATTACCGAATATGGAATATCGACTTTTCGAATATCGGGTATCGAGTTTTTAAGTACCGAATTTTCGAAAATCGAATATCGGATATCCGAATATGCTATATCGAATATCGGCTATCCAATATCCGATTATCGTATATCGAATATCGACTTTTCGAATGTCGGGTATCGAGTTTTTAAATACCGAATTTTCGAAAATCGAATATCGGATATCCGAATATGCAATATCGTATATCGGCTATCCAATATCCGATATCCATTTACAGAATATCGAATTTCGACTTTTCGAATTTTGGGTATCGAGTTTTTAAATATCGAATTTTCGAAAATCGAATATCGGATACCCGAATATGCAATATCGAATATCGGCTATCCAATATCTGATATCCGTTTACCGAATATCGAATATCGACTTTTCGAATTACCGGTATCGAGTTTTTAAATATCGAATTTTCGAAAATCGAATATCGGATATCCTAATATGCAATATCGAATATCGGCTATCCAGTATCCGATATCCGATTACCGAATATCGAATATCGACTTTTCGAATATCGGGTATCGAGTTTTTAAGTACCGAATTTTCGAAAATCGAATATCGGATATCCTAATATGCAATATCGAATATCGGCTATCCAATATCCGATATCCGTTTACCAAATATCGAATATCGACTTTTCGAATTTCCGGTATCGAGTTTTAAAATATCGAATTTTTAAAAATCGAATATCGGATAGCCGATTATCGAATATCCGTTTATCGAATATCGAATATCGACTTTTCGAATTTCGGGTATCGAGTTTCTAAATATCGAATTTTCCAAAATCGAATATCGGATATCCGAATATGCAATACCGAATATCGGATATCCAATATCCGATATCCGTTTACCGAATATCGAATATCGACTATTCGAATTTCGGGTACCGAGTTTTAAAACAGCGAATTTTCGGAAATCGAATATCGCATATCCGAATATGCAATATCGAATATCGGCTATCCAATATCCGATATCCGATTACCGAATATCGAATATCGACTTTTCGAATTTCGGGTATCGAGTTTTTAAGTACCGAATTTTCGAAAATCGAATATCGGATATCCGAATATGCAATATCGAATAACGGCTATCCAATATCCGATATCCGATTACCGAATATCGAATATCGACTTTTCGAATTTCGGGTATCGAGTTTTTAATACCAAATTTTCGAAAATCGAATATCGGATTTCCGAATATGCAATATCGAATACCGGCTTTCCAATATCCGATATCCATTTACCAAATATCGAATATCGACTTTTCGAATTTTGGGTATCGAGTTTTTGAAAATCGAATATCGGATATCCGAATATCCAATATCGTATATTTGTTATCCAGTATCCGATATCCGATTACCGAATATGGAATATCGACTTTTCGAATATCGGGTATCGAGTTTTTAAGTACCGAATTTTCGAAAATCGAATATCGGATATCCGAATATGCTATATCGAATATCGGCTATCCAATATCCGATTATCGAATATCGAATATCGACTTTTCGAATGTCGGGTATCGAGTTTTTAAATACCGAATTTTCGAAAATCGAATATCGGATATCCGAATATGCAATATCGTATATCGGCTATCCAATATCCGATATCCATTTACAGAATATCGAATTTCGACTTTTCGAATTTTGGGTATCGAGTTTCTAAATATCGAATTTTCGAAAATCGAATATCGGATACCCGAATATGCAATATCGTATATCGGCTATCCAATATCTGATATCCGTTTACCGAATATCGAATATCGACTTTTCGAATATCGGGTATCGAGTTTTTAAGTACCGAATTTTCGAAAATCGAATATCGGATATCCGAATATGCAATATCGAATATCAGCTATCCAATATCCGATATCCGTTTACCAAATATCGAATATCGACTTTTCGAATTTCCGGTATCGAGTTTTAAAATATCGAATTTTTAAAAATCGAATATCGGATAGCCGATTATCGAATATCCGTTTATCGAATATCGAATATCGACTTTTCGAATTTCGGGTATCGAGTTTCTAAATATCGAATTTTCCAAAATCGAATATCGGATATCCGAATATGCAATACCGAATATCGGATATCCAATATCCGATATCCGTTTACCGAATATCGAATATCGACTATTCGAATTTCGGGTACCGAGTTTTAAAACAGCGAATTTTCGGAAATCGAATATCGCATATCCGAATATGCAATATCGAATATCGGCTATCCAATATCCGATATCCGATTACCGAATATCGAATATCGACTTTTCGAATTTCGGGTATCGAGTTTTTAAGTACCGAATTTTCGAAAATCGAATATCGGATATCCGAATATGCAATATCGAATAACGGCTATCCAATATCCGATATCCGATTACCGAATATCGAATATCGACTTTTCGAATTTCGGGTATCGAGTTTTTAATACCAAATTTTCGAAAATCGAATATCGGATTTCCGAATATGCAATATCGAATACCGGCTTTCCAATATCCGATATCCATTTACCAAATATCGAATATCGACTTTTCGAATTTTGGGTATCGAGTTTTTGAAAATCGAATATCGGATATCCGAATATCCAATATCGTATATTTGTTATCCAGTATCCGATATCCGATTACCGAATATGGAATATCGACTTTTCGAATATCGGGTATCGAGTTTTTAAGTACCGAATTTTCGAAAATCGAATATCGGATATCCGAATATGCTATATCGAATATCGGCTATCCAATATCCGATTATCGAATATCGAATATCGACTTTTCGAATGTCGGGTATCGAGTTTTTAAATACCGAATTTTCGAAAATCGAATATCGGATATCCGAATATGCAATATCGTATATCGGCTATCCAATATCCGATATCCATTTACAGAATATCGAATTTCGACTTTTCGAATTTTGGGTATCGAGTTTTTAAATATCGAATTTTCGAAAATCGAATATCGGATACCCGAATATGCAATATCGAATATCGACTATCCAATATCTGATATCCGTTTACCGAATATCGAATATCGATTTTTCGAATTACCGGTATCGAGTTTTTAAATATCGAATTTTCGAAAATCGAATATCGGATATCCTAATATGCAATATCGAATATCGGCTATCCAGTATCCGATATCCGATTACCGAATATCGAATATCGACTTTTCGAATATCGGGTATCGAGTTTTTAAGTACCGAATTTTCGAAAATCGAATATCGGATATCCTAATATGCAATATCGTATATCGGCTATCCAATATCCGATATCCATTTACAGAATATCGAATTTCGACTTTTCGAATTTTGGGTATCGAGTTTCTAAATATCGAATTTTCGAAAATCGAATATCGGATACCCGAATATGCAATATCGTATATCGGCTATCCAATATCTGATATCCGTTTACCGAATATCGAATATCGACTTTTCGAATATCGGGTATCGAGTTTTTAAGTACCGAATTTTCGAAAATCGAATATCGGATATCCGAATATGCAATATCGAATATCAGCTATCCAATATCCGATATCCGTTTACCGAATATCGAATATCGACTTTTCGAATATCGGGTATCGAGTTTTTAAGTACCGAATTTTCGAAAATCGAATATCGGATATCCGAATATGCAATATCGAATATCAGCTATCCAATATCCGATATCCGTTTACCAAATATCGAATATCGACGTTTCGGATTTCGGGTATCGAGTTTCTAAATATTGAATTTTCGAAAATCGAATATCGGGTATCCGAATATGCAATACCGAATATCGGATATCCAATATCCGATATCCGTTTACCGAATATCGAATATCGACTTTTCGAATTTCCGGTATTGAGTTTTTGAATACCGAATTTTCGAAAGTCGAATATCGGATATCCGAATATGAAATATCGAATATCGGCTATCCAATATCCGATATCCGATTACCGAATATCGACTTTTCGAATTTCCGGTATCGAGTTTCTAAATATCGAATTTTCGAAAATCGAGTATCGGATACCCGAATATGCAATATCGAATATTGGCTATCCAATATCTGATATCCGTTTACCGAATATCGAATATCGATTTTTCGAATTTCCGGTATCGAGTTTTTAAATATCGAATTTTCGAAAATCGAATATCGGATATCCTAATATGCAATATCGAATATCGGCTATCCAATATCCGATATCCGTTTACCAAATATCGAATATCGACTTTTTGAATTTCCGGTATCGAGTTTCTAAATATCGAATTTTCGAAAATCGAATATCGGATACCCGAATATGCAATATCGAATATCGGCTATCCAATATCTGATATCCGTTTACCGAATATCGAATATCGACTTTTCGAATTACCGGTATCGAGTTTTTAAATATCGAATTTTCGAAAATCGAATATCGGATATCCTAATATGCAATATCGAATATCGGCTATCCAGTATCCGATATCCGATTACCGAATATCGAATATCGACTTTTCGAATATCGGGTATCGAGTTTTTAAGTACCGAATTTTCGAAAATCGAATATCGGATATCCTAATATGCAATATCGAATATCGGCTATCCAATATCCGATATCCGTTTACCAAATATCGAATATCGACTTTTCGAATTTCCGGTATCGAGTTTTAAAATATCGAATTTTTAAAAATCGAATATCGGATAGCCGATTATCGAATATCCGTTTATCGAATATCGAATATCGACTTTTCGAATTTCGGGTATCGAGTTTCTAAATATCGAATTTTCCAAAATCGAATATCGGATATCCGAATATGCAATACCGAATATCGGATATCCAATATCCGATATCCGTTTACCGAATATCGAATATCGACTATTCGAATTTCGGGTACCGAGTTTTAAAACAGCGAATTTTCGGAAATCGAATATCGCATATCCGAATATGCAATATCGAATATCGGCTATCCAATATCCGATATCCGATTACCGAATATCGAATATCGACTTTTCGAATTTCGGGTATCGAGTTTTTAAGTACCGAATTTTCGAAAATCGAATATCGGATATCCGAATATGCAATATCGAATAACGGCTATCCAATATCCGATATCCGATTACCGAATATCGAATATCGACTTTTCGAATTTCGGGTATCGAGTTTTTAATACCAAATTTTCGAAAATCGAATATCGGATTTCCGAATATGCAATATCGAATACCGGCTTTCCAATATCCGATATCCATTTACCAAATATCGAATATCGACTTTTCGAATTTTGGGTATCGAGTTTTTGAAAATCGAATATCGGATATCCGAATATCCAATATCGTATATTTGTTATCCAGTATCCGATATCCGATTACCGAATATGGAATATCGACTTTTCGAATATCGGGTATCGAGTTTTTAAGTACCGAATTTTCGAAAATCGAATATCGGATATCCGAATATGCTATATCGAATATCGGCTATCCAATATCCGATTATCGAATATCGAATATCGACTTTTCGAATGTCGGGTATCGAGTTTTTAAATACCGAATTTTCGAAAATCGAATATCGGATATCCGAATATGCAATATCGTATATCGGCTATCCAATATCCGATATCCATTTACAGAATATCGAATTTCGACTTTTCGAATTTTGGGTATCGAGTTTTTAAATATCGAATTTTCGAAAATCGAATATCGGATACCCGAATATGCAATATCGAATATCGACTATCCAATATCTGATATCCGTTTACCGAATATCGAATATCGACTTTTCGAATTACCGGTATCGAGTTTTTAAATATCGAATTTTCGAAAATCGAATATCGGATATCCTAATATGCAATATCGAATATCGGCTATCCAGTATCCGATATCCGATTACCGAATATCGAATATCGACTTTTCGAATATCGGGTATCGAGTTTTTAAGTACCGAATTTTCGAAAATCGAATATCGGATATCCTAATATGCAATATCGAATATCGGCTATCCAATATCCGATATCCGTTTACCAAATATCGAATATCGACTTTTCGAATTTCCGGTATCGAGTTTTAAAATATCGAATTTTTAAAAATCGAATATCGGATAGCCGATTATCGAATATCCGTTTATCGAATATCGAATATCGACTTTTCGAATTTCGGGTATCGAGTTTCTAAATATCGAATTTTCCAAAATCGAATATCGGATATCCGAATATGCAATACCGAATATCGGATATCCAATATCCGATATCCGTTTACCGAATATCGAATATCGACTATTCGAATTTCGGGTACCGAGTTTTAAAACAGCGAATTTTCGGAAATCGAATATCGCATATCCGAATATGCAATATCGAATATCGGCTATCCAATATCCGATATCCGATTACCGAATATCGAATATCGACTTTTCGAATTTCGGGTATCGAGTTTTTAAGTACCGAATTTTCGAAAATCGAATATCGGATATCCGAATATGCAATATCGAATAACGGCTATCCAATATCCGATATCCGATTACCGAATATCGAATATCGACTTTTCGAATTTCGGGTATCGAGTTTTTAATACCAAATTTTCGAAAATCGAATATCGGATTTCCGAATATGCAATATCGAATACCGGCTTTCCAATATCCGATATCCATTTACCAAATATCGAATATCGACTTTTCGAATTTTGGGTATCGAGTTTTTGAAAATCGAATATCGGATATCCGAATATCCAATATCGTATATTTGTTATCCAGTATCCGATATCCGATTACCGAATATGGAATATCGACTTTTCGAATATCGGGTATCGAGTTTTTAAGTACCGAATTTTCGAAAATCGAATATCGGATATCCGAATATGCTATATCGAATATCGGCTATCCAATATCCGATTATCGTATATCGAATATCGACTTTTCGAATGTCGGGTATCGAGTTTTTAAATACCGAATTTTCGAAAATCGAATATCGGATATCCGAATATGCAATATCGTATATCGGCTATCCAATATCCGATATCCATTTACAGAATATCGAATTTCGACTTTTCGAATTTTGGGTATCGAGTTTTTAAATATCGAATTTTCGAAAATCGAATATCGGATACCCGAATATGCAATATCGAATATCGGCTATCCAATATCTGATATCCGTTTACCGAATATCGAATATCGACTAAATCGAATATCGGATATCCTAATATGCAATATCGAATATCGGCTATCCAGTATCCGATATCCGATTACCGAATATCGAATATCGACTTTTCGAATATCGGGTATCGAGTTTTTAAGTACCGAATTTTCGAAAATCGAATATCGGATATCCTAATATGCAATATCGAATATCGGCTATCCAATATCCGATATCCGTTTACCAAATATCGAATATCGACTTTTCGAATTTCCGGTATCGAGTTTTAAAATATCGAATTTTTAAAAATCGAATATCGGATAGCCGATTATCGAATATCCGTTTATCGAATATCGAATATCGACTTTTCGAATTTCGGGTATCGAGTTTCTAAATATCGAATTTTCCAAAATCGAATATCGGATATCCGAATATGCAATACCGAATATCGGATATCCAATATCCGATATCCGTTTACCGAATATCGAATATCGACTATTCGAATTTCGGGTACCGAGTTTTAAAACAGCGAATTTTCGGAAATCGAATATCGCATATCCGAATATGCAATATCGAATATCGGCTATCCAATATCCGATATCCGATTACCGAATATCGAATATCGACTTTTCGAATTTCGGGTATCGAGTTTTTAAGTACCGAATTTTCGAAAATCGAATATCGGATATCCGAATATGCAATATCGAATAACGGCTATCCAATATCCGATATCCGATTACCGAATATCGAATATCGACTTTTCGAATTTCGGGTATCGAGTTTTTAATACCAAATTTTCGAAAATCGAATATCGGATTTCCGAATATGCAATATCGAATACCGGCTTTCCAATATCCGATATCCATTTACCAAATATCGAATATCGACTTTTCGAATTTTGGGTATCGAGTTTTTGAAAATCGAATATCGGATATCCGAATATCCAATATCGTATATTTGTTATCCAGTATCCGATATCCGATTACCGAATATGGAATATCGACTTTTCGAATATCGGGTATCGAGTTTTTAAGTACCGAATTTTCGAAAATCGAATATCGGATATCCGAATATGCTATATCGAATATCGGCTATCCAATATCCGATTATCGAATATCGAATATCGACTTTTCGAATGTCGGGTATCGAGTTTTTAAATACCGAATTTTCGAAAATCGAATATCGGATATCCGAATATCATCATCATCATCATCAGCCTATAATGTTCCCACTGCTGGGACACAGGCCTCCTCTCTGTGAGAGGGAGTGGGCCATAATCCACCACGCGGGCCCAGTGCGGATTGGTGGATGTCACATGTCTTCGAATTTTTGGTTCTAGGACATGCCGGTTTCCTCACGATGTTTTCCTTCACCGTTTTGAGAGCAGTGGTGATGAAATAAATTACACAAAGTAATGCGCCAGGCGGGGCTCGAACCCACGACCTACAACTCGTAAGTCGGGACCGATACCACTGGGCCACCACTGCTCCAATATGCAATATCGTATATCGGCTATCCAATATCCGATATCCATTTACAGAATATCGAATTTCGACTTTTCGAATTTTGGGTATCGAGTTTTTAAATATCGAATTTTCGAAAATCGAATATCGGATACCCGAATATGCAATATCGAATATCGACTATCCAATATCTGATATCCGTTTACCGAATATCGAATATCGACTTTTCGAATTACCGGTATCGAGTTTTTAAATATCGAATTTTCGAAAATCGAATATCGGATATCCTAATATGCAATATCGAATATCGGCTATCCAGTATCCGATATCCGATTACCGAATATCGAATATCGACTTTTCGAATATCGGGTATCGAGTTTTTAAGTACCGAATTTTCGAAAATCGAATATCGGATATCCTAATATGCAATATCGAATATCGGCTATCCAATATCCGATATCCGTTTACCAAATATCGAATATCGACTTTTCGAATTTCCGGTATCGAGTTTTAAAATATCGAATTTTTAAAAATCGAATATCGGATAGCCGATTATCGAATATCCGTTTATCGAATATCGAATATCGACTTTTCGAATTTCGGGTATCGAGTTTCTAAATATCGAATTTTCCAAAATCGAATATCGGATATCCGAATATGCAATACCGAATATCGGATATCCAATATCCGATATCCGTTTACCGAATATCGAATATCGACTATTCGAATTTCGGGTACCGAGTTTTAAAACAGCGAATTTTCGGAAATCGAATATCGCATATCCGAATATGCAATATCGAATATCGGCTATCCAATATCCGATATCCGATTACCGAATATCGAATATCGACTTTTCGAATTTCGGGTATCGAGTTTTTAAGTACCGAATTTTCGAAAATCGAATATCGGATATCCGAATATGCAATATCGAATAACGGCTATCCAATATCCGATATCCGATTACCGAATATCGAATATCGACTTTTCGAATTTCGGGTATCGAGTTTTTAATACCAAATTTTCGAAAATCGAATATCGGATTTCCGAATATGCAATATCGAATACCGGCTTTCCAATATCCGATATCCATTTACCAAATATCGAATATCGACTTTTCGAATTTTGGGTATCGAGTTTTTGAAAATCGAATATCGGATATCCGAATATCCAATATCGTATATTTGTTATCCAGTATCCGATATCCGATTACCGAATATGGAATATCGACTTTTCGAATATCGGGTATCGAGTTTTTAAGTACCGAATTTTCGAAAATCGAATATCGGATATCCGAATATGCTATATCGAATATCGGCTATCCAATATCCGATTATCGAATATCGAATATCGACTTTTCGAATGTCGGGTATCGAGTTTTTAAATACCGAATTTTCGAAAATCGAATATCGGATATCCGAATATGCAATATCGTATATCGGCTATCCAATATCCGATATCCATTTACAGAATATCGAATTTCGACTTTTCGAATTTTGGGTATCGAGTTTTTAAATATCGAATTTTCGAAAATCGAATATCGGATATCCGAATATCCAATATCGTATATTTGTTATCCAGTATCCGATATCCGATTACCGAATATCGAATATCGACTTTTCGAATATCGGGTATCGAGTTTTTAAGTACCGAATTTTCGAAAATCGAATATCGGATATCCGAATATGCAATATCGAATATCAGCTGTCCAATATCCGATATCCGTTTACCAAAATCGAATACCGACTTTTCGAATTTCGGGTATCGAGTTTCTAAATATCGAATTTTCGAAAATCGAATATCGGGTATCCGAATATGCAATATCGAATATCGGCTATCCAATATCCGATATCCGTTTACCAAATATCGAATATCGACTTTTCGAATTTCCGGTATCGAGTTTTAAAATATCGAATTTTTAAAAATCGAATATCGGATATCCGAATATGCAATACCGAATATCGGCTATCCAATATCCGATATCCGTTTACCAAATATCGAATATCGACTTTTCGAATTTCCGGTATCGAGTTTCTAAATATCGAATTTTCGAAAATCGAATATCGGATACCCGAATATGCAATATCGTATATCGGCTATCCAATATCTGATATCCGTTTACCGAATATCGAATATCGACTTTTCGAATATCGGGTATCGAGTTTTTAAGTACCGAATTTTCGAAAATCGAATATCGGATATCCGAATATGCAATATCGAATATCAGCTATCCAATATCCGATATCCGTTTACCAAATATCGAATATCGACTTTTCGAATTTCCGGTATCGAGTTTTAAAATATCGAATTTTTAAAAATCGAATATCGGATAGCCGATTATCGAATATCCGTTTATCGAATATCGAATATCGACTTTTCGAATTTCGGGTATCGAGTTTCTAAATATCGAATTTTCCAAAATCGAATATCGGATATCCGAATATGCAATACCGAATATCGGATATCCAATATCCGATATCCGTTTACCGAATATCGAATATCGACTATTCGAATTTCGGGTACCGAGTTTTAAAACAGCGAATTTTCGGAAATCGAATATCGCATATCCGAATATGCAATATCGAATATCGGCTATCCAATATCCGATATCCGATTACCGAATATCGAATATCGACTTTTCGAATTTCGGGTATCGAGTTTTTAAGTACCGAATTTTCGAAAATCGAATATCGGATATCCGAATATGCAATATCGAATAACGGCTATCCAATATCCGATATCCGATTACCGAATATCGAATATCGACTTTTCGAATTTCGGGTATCGAGTTTTTAATACCAAATTTTCGAAAATCGAATATCGGATTTCCGAATATGCAATATCGAATACCGGCTTTCCAATATCCGATATCCATTTATCAAATATCGAATATCGACTTTTCGAATTTTGGGTATCGAGTTTTTGAAAATCGAATATCGGATATCCGAATATCCAATATCGTATATTTGTTATCCAGTATCCGATATCCGATTACCGAATATGGAATATCGACTTTTCGAATATCGGGTATCGAGTTTTTAAGTACCGAATTTTCGAAAATCGAATATCGGATATCCGAATATGCTATATCGAATATCGGCTATCCAATATCCGATTATCGAATATCGAATATCGACTTTTCGAATGTCGGGTATCGAGTTTTTAAATACCGAATTTTCGAAAATCGAATATCGGATATCCGAATATGCAATATCGTATATCGGCTATCCAATATCCGATATCCATTTACAGAATATCGAATTTCGACTTTTCGAATTTTGGGTATCGAGTTTTTAAATATCGAATTTTCGAAAATCGAATATCGGATACCCGAATATGCAATATCGAATATCGACTATCCAATATCTGATATCCGTTTACCGAATATCGAATATCGACTTTTCGAATTACCGGTATCGAGTTTTTAAATATCGAATTTTCGAAAATCGAATATCGGATATCCTAATATGCAATATCGAATATCGGCTATCCAGTATCCGATATCCGATTACCGAATATCGAATATCGACTTTTCGAATATCGGGTATCGAGTTTTTAAGTACCGAATTTTCGAAAATCGAATATCGGATATCCTAATATGCAATATCGAATATCGGCTATCCAATATCCGATATCCGTTTACCAAATATCGAATATCGACTTTTCGAATTTCCGGTATCGAGTTTTAAAATATCGAATTTTTAAAAATCGAATATCGGATAGCCGATTATCGAATATCCGTTTATCGAATATCGAATATCGACTTTTCGAATTTCGGGTATCGAGTTTCTAAATATCGAATTTTCCAAAATCGAATATCGGATATCCGAATATGCAATACCGAATATCGGATATCCAATATCCGATATCCGTTTACCGAATATCGAATATCGACTATTCGAATTTCGGGTACCGAGTTTTAAAACAGCGAATTTTCGGAAATCGAATATCGCATATCCGAATATGCAATATCGAATATCGGCTATCCAATATCCGATATCCGATTACCGAATATCGAATATCGACTTTTCGAATTTCGGGTATCGAGTTTTTAAGTACCGAATTTTCGAAAATCGAATATCGGATATCCGAATATGCAATATCGAATAACGGCTATCCAATATCCGATATCCGATTACCGAATATCGAATATCGACTTTTCGAATTTCGGGTATCGAGTTTTTAATACCAAATTTTCGAAAATCGAATATCGGATTTCCGAATATGCAATATCGAATACCGGCTTTCCAATATCCGATATCCATTTACCAAATATCGAATATCGACTTTTCGAATTTTGGGTATCGAGTTTTTGAAAATCGAATATCGGATATCCGAATATCCAATATCGTATATTTGTTATCCAGTATCCGATATCCGATTACCGAATATGGAATATCGACTTTTCGAATATCGGGTATCGAGTTTTTAAGTACCGAATTTTCGAAAATCGAATATCGGATATCCGAATATGCTATATCGAATATCGGCTATCCAATATCCGATTATCGTATATCGAATATCGACTTTTCGAATGTCGGGTATCGAGTTTTTAAATACCGAATTTTCGAAAATCGAATATCGGATATCCGAATATGCAATATCGTATATCGGCTATCCAATATCCGATATCCATTTACAGGATATCGAATTTCGACTTTTCGAATTTTGGGTATCGAGTTTTTAAATATCGAATTTTCGAAAATCGAATATCGGATACCCGAATATGCAATATCGAATATCGGCTATCCAATATCTGATATCCGTTTACCGAATATCGAATATCGACTTTTCGAATTACCGGTATCGAGTTTTTAAATATCGAATTTTCGAAAATCGAATATCGGATATCCTAATATGCAATATCGAATATCGGCTATCCAGTATCCGATATCCGATTACCGAATATCGAATATCGACTTTTCGAATATCGGGTATCGAGTTTTTAAGTACCGAATTTTCGAAAATCGAATATCGGATATCCTAATATGCAATATCGAATATCGGCTATCCAATATCCGATATCCGTTTACCAAATATCGAATATCGACTTTTCGAATTTCCGGTATCGAGTTTTAAAATATCGAATTTTTAAAAATCGAATATCGGATAGCCGATTATCGAATATCCGTTTATCGAATATCGAATATCGACTTTTCGAATTTCGGGTATCGAGTTTCTAAATATCGAATTTTCCAAAATCGAATATCGGATATCCGAATATGCAATACCGAATATCGGATATCCAATATCCGATATCCGTTTACCGAATATCGAATATCGACTATTCGAATTTCGGGTACCGAGTTTTAAAACAGCGAATTTTCGGAAATCGAATATCGCATATCCGAATATGCAATATCGAATATCGGCTATCCAATATCCGATATCCGATTACCGAATATCGAATATCGACTTTTCGAATTTCGGGTATCGAGTTTTTAAGTACCGAATTTTCGAAAATCGAATATCGGATATCCGAATATGCAATATCGAATAACGGCTATCCAATATCCGATATCCGATTACCGAATATCGAATATCGACTTTTCGAATTTCGGGTATCGAGTTTTTAATACCAAATTTTCGAAAATCGAATATCGGATTTCCGAATATGCAATATCGAATACCGGCTTTCCAATATCCGATATCCATTTACCAAATATCGAATATCGACTTTTCGAATTTTGGGTATCGAGTTTTTGAAAATCGAATATCGGATATCCGAATATCCAATATCGTATATTTGTTATCCAGTATCCGATATCCGATTACCGAATATGGAATATCGACTTTTCGAATATCGGGTATCGAGTTTTTAAGTACCGAATTTTCGAAAATCGAATATCGGATATCCGAATATGCTATATCGAATATCGGCTATCCAATATCCGATTATCGAATATCGAATATCGACTTTTCGAATGTCGGGTATCGAGTTTTTAAATACCGAATTTTCGAAAATCGAATATCGGATATCCGAATATGCAATATCGTATATCGGCTATCCAATATCCGATATCCATTTACAGAATATCGAATTTCGACTTTTCGAATTTTGGGTATCGAGTTTCTAAATATCGAATTTTCGAAAATCGAATATCGGATACCCGAATATGCAATATCGTATATCGGCTATCCAATATCTGATATCCGTTTACCGAATATCGAATATCGACTTTTCGAATATCGGGTATCGAGTTTTTAAGTACCGAATTTTCGAAAATCGAATATCGGATATCCGAATATGCAATATCGAATATCAGCTATCCAATATCCGATATCCGTTTACCAAATATCGAATATCGACTTTTCGAATTTCCGGTATCGAGTTTTAAAATATCGAATTTTTAAAAATCGAATATCGGATAGCCGATTATCGAATATCCGTTTATCGAATATCGAATATCGACTTTTCGAATTTCGGGTATCGAGTTTCTAAATATCGAATTTTCCAAAATCGAATATCGGATATCCGAATATGCAATACCGAATATCGGATATCCAATATCCGATATCCGTTTACCGAATATCGAATATCGACTATTCGAATTTCGGGTACCGAGTTTTAAAACAGCGAATTTTCGGAAATCGAATATCGCATATCCGAATATGCAATATCGAATATCGGCTATCCAATATCCGATATCCGATTACCGAATATCGAATATCGACTTTTCGAATTTCGGGTATCGAGTTTTTAAGTACCGAATTTTCGAAAATCGAATATCGGATATCCGAATATGCAATATCGAATAACGGCTATCCAATATCCGATATCCGATTACCGAATATCGAATATCGACTTTTCGAATTTCGGGTATCGAGTTTTTAATACCAAATTTTCGAAAATCGAATATCGGATTTCCGAATATGCAATATCGAATACCGGCTTTCCAATATCCGATATCCATTTACCAAATATCGAATATCGACTTTTCGAATTTTGGGTATCGAGTTTTTGAAAATCGAATATCGGATATCCGAATATCCAATATCGTATATTTGTTATCCAGTATCCGATATCCGATTACCGAATATGGAATATCGACTTTTCGAATATCGGGTATCGAGTTTTTAAGTACCGAATTTTCGAAAATCGAATATCGGATATCCGAATATGCTATATCGAATATCGGCTATCCAATATCCGATTATCGAATATCGAATATCGACTTTTCGAATGTCGGGTATCGAGTTTTTAAATACCGAATTTTCGAAAATCGAATATCGGATATCCGAATATGCAATATCGTATATCGGCTATCCAATATCCGATATCCATTTACAGAATATCGAATTTCGACTTTTCGAATTTTGGGTATCGAGTTTTTAAATATCGAATTTTCGAAAATCGAATATCGGATACCCGAATATGCAATATCGAATATCGACTATCCAATATCTGATATCCGTTTACCGAATATCGAATATCGATTTTTCGAATTACCGGTATCGAGTTTTTAAATATCGAATTTTCGAAAATCGAATATCGGATATCCTAATATGCAATATCGAATATCGGCTATCCAGTATCCGATATCCGATTACCGAATATCGAATATCGACTTTTCGAATATCGGGTATCGAGTTTTTAAGTACCGAATTTTCGAAAATCGAATATCGGATATCCTAATATGCAATATCGTATATCGGCTATCCAATATCCGATATCCATTTACAGAATATCGAATTTCGACTTTTCGAATTTTGGGTATCGAGTTTCTAAATATCGAATTTTCGAAAATCGAATATCGGATACCCGAATATGCAATATCGTATATCGGCTATCCAATATCTGATATCCGTTTACCGAATATCGAATATCGACTTTTCGAATATCGGGTATCGAGTTTTTAAGTACCGAATTTTCGAAAATCGAATATCGGATATCCGAATATGCAATATCGAATATCAGCTATCCAATATCCGATATCCGTTTACCAAATATCGAATATCGACTTTTCGAATTTCCGGTATCGAGTTTTAAAATATCGAATTTTTAAAAATCGAATATCGGATAGCCGATTATCGAATATCCGTTTATCGAATATCGAATATCGACTTTTCGAATTTCGGGTATCGAGTTTCTAAATATCGAATTTTCCAAAATCGAATATCGGATATCCGAATATGCAATACCGAATATCGGATATCCAATATCCGATATCCGTTTACCGAATATCGAATATCGACTATTCGAATTTCGGGTACCGAGTTTTAAAACAGCGAATTTTCGGAAATCGAATATCGCATATCCGAATATGCAATATCGAATATCGGCTATCCAATATCCGATATCCGATTACCGAATATCGAATATCGACTTTTCGAATTTCGGGTATCGAGTTTTTAAGTACCGAATTTTCGAAAATCGAATATCGGATATCCGAATATGCAATATCGAATAACGGCTATCCAATATCCGATATCCGATTACCGAATATCGAATATCGACTTTTCGAATTTCGGGTATCGAGTTTTTAATACCAAATTTTCGAAAATCGAATATCGGATTTCCGAATATGCAATATCGAATACCGGCTTTCCAATATCCGATATCCATTTACCAAATATCGAATATCGACTTTTCGAATTTTGGGTATCGAGTTTTTGAAAATCGAATATCGGATATCCGAATATCCAATATCGTATATTTGTTATCCAGTATCCGATATCCGATTACCGAATATGGAATATCGACTTTTCGAATATCGGGTATCGAGTTTTTAAGTACCGAATTTTCGAAAATCGAATATCGGATATCCGAATATGCTATATCGAATATCGGCTATCCAATATCCGATTATCGTATATCGAATATCGACTTTTCGAATGTCGGGTATCGAGTTTTTAAATACCGAATTTTCGAAAATCGAATATCGGATATCCGAATATGCAATATCGTATATCGGCTATCCAATATCCGATATCCATTTACAGAATATCGAATTTCGACTTTTCGAATTTTGGGTATCGAGTTTTTAAATATCGAATTTTCGAAAATCGAATATCGGATACCCGAATATGCAATATCGAATATCGGCTATCCAATATCTGATATCCGTTTACCGAATATCGAATATCGACTAAATCGAATATCGGATATCCTAATATGCAATATCGAATATCGGCTATCCAGTATCCGATATCCGATTACCGAATATCGAATATCGACTTTTCGAATATCGGGTATCGAGTTTTTAAGTACCGAATTTTCGAAAATCGAATATCGGATATCCTAATATGCAATATCGAATATCGGCTATCCAATATCCGATATCCGTTTACCAAATATCGAATATCGACTTTTCGAATTTCCGGTATCGAGTTTTAAAATATCGAATTTTTAAAAATCGAATATCGGATAGCCGATTATCGAATATCCGTTTATCGAATATCGAATATCGACTTTTCGAATTTCGGGTATCGAGTTTCTAAATATCGAATTTTCCAAAATCGAATATCGGATATCCGAATATGCAATACCGAATATCGGATATCCAATATCCGATATCCGTTTACCGAATATCGAATATCGACTATTCGAATTTCGGGTACCGAGTTTTAAAACAGCGAATTTTCGGAAATCGAATATCGCATATCCGAATATGCAATATCGAATATCGGCTATCCAATATCCGATATCCGATTACCGAATATCGAATATCGACTTTTCGAATTTCGGGTATCGAGTTTTTAAGTACCGAATTTTCGAAAATCGAATATCGGATATCCGAATATGCAATATCGAATAACGGCTATCCAATATCCGATATCCGATTACCGAATATCGAATATCGACTTTTCGAATTTCGGGTATCGAGTTTTTAATACCAAATTTTCGAAAATCGAATATCGGATTTCCGAATATGCAATATCGAATACCGGCTTTCCAATATCCGATATCCATTTACCAAATATCGAATATCGACTTTTCGAATTTTGGGTATCGAGTTTTTGAAAATCGAATATCGGATATCCGAATATCCAATATCGTATATTTGTTATCCAGTATCCGATATCCGATTACCGAATATGGAATATCGACTTTTCGAATATCGGGTATCGAGTTTTTAAGTACCGAATTTTCGAAAATCGAATATCGGATATCCGAATATGCTATATCGAATATCGGCTATCCAATATCCGATTATCGAATATCGAATATCGACTTTTCGAATGTCGGGTATCGAGTTTTTAAATACCGAATTTTCGAAAATCGAATATCGGATATCCGAATATCATCATCATCATCATCAGCCTATAATGTTCCCACTGCTGGGACACAGGCCTCCTCTCTGTGAGAGGGAGTGGGCCATAATCCACCACGCGGGCCCAGTGCGGATTGGTGGATGTCACATGTCTTCGAATTTTTGGTTCTAGGACATGCCGGTTTCCTCACGATGTTTTCCTTCACCGTTTTGAGAGCAGTGGTGATGAAATAAATTACACAAAGTAATGCGCCAGGCGGGGCTCGAACCCACGACCTACAACTCGTAAGTCGGGACCGATACCACTGGGCCACCACTGCTCCAATATGCAATATCGTATATCGGCTATCCAATATCCGATATCCATTTACAGAATATCGAATTTCGACTTTTCGAATTTTGGGTATCGAGTTTTTAAATATCGAATTTTCGAAAATCGAATATCGGATACCCGAATATGCAATATCGAATATCGACTATCCAATATCTGATATCCGTTTACCGAATATCGAATATCGACTTTTCGAATTACCGGTATCGAGTTTTTAAATATCGAATTTTCGAAAATCGAATATCGGATATCCTAATATGCAATATCGAATATCGGCTATCCAGTATCCGATATCCGATTACCGAATATCGAATATCGACTTTTCGAATATCGGGTATCGAGTTTTTAAGTACCGAATTTTCGAAAATCGAATATCGGATATCCTAATATGCAATATCGAATATCGGCTATCCAATATCCGATATCCGTTTACCAAATATCGAATATCGACTTTTCGAATTTCCGGTATCGAGTTTTAAAATATCGAATTTTTAAAAATCGAATATCGGATAGCCGATTATCGAATATCCGTTTATCGA
This sequence comes from Agrotis clavis, assembly GCA_954870645.1. Lineage (NCBI taxonomy): Eukaryota > Metazoa > Arthropoda > Insecta > Lepidoptera > Noctuidae > Agrotis > Agrotis clavis. The sequence continues at coordinate 26,042,381 of OX940930.1, forward strand.
ATATCGAATATCGACTTTTCGAATTTCGGGTATCGAGTTTCTAAATATCGAATTTTCCAAAATCGAATATCGGATATCCGAATATGCAATACCGAATATCGGATATCCAATATCCGATATCCGTTTACCGAATATCGAATATCGACTATTCGAATTTCGGGTACCGAGTTTTAAAACAGCGAATTTTCGGAAATCGAATATCGCATATCCGAATATGCAATATCGAATATCGGCTATCCAATATCCGATATCCGATTACCGAATATCGAATATCGACTTTTCGAATTTCGGGTATCGAGTTTTTAAGTACCGAATTTTCGAAAATCGAATATCGGATATCCGAATATGCAATATCGAATAACGGCTATCCAATATCCGATATCCGATTACCGAATATCGAATATCGACTTTTCGAATTTCGGGTATCGAGTTTTTAATACCAAATTTTCGAAAATCGAATATCGGATTTCCGAATATGCAATATCGAATACCGGCTTTCCAATATCCGATATCCATTTACCAAATATCGAATATCGACTTTTCGAATTTTGGGTATCGAGTTTTTGAAAATCGAATATCGGATATCCGAATATCCAATATCGTATATTTGTTATCCAGTATCCGATATCCGATTACCGAATATGGAATATCGACTTTTCGAATATCGGGTATCGAGTTTTTAAGTACCGAATTTTCGAAAATCGAATATCGGATATCCGAATATGCTATATCGAATATCGGCTATCCAATATCCGATTATCGAATATCGAATATCGACTTTTCGAATGTCGGGTATCGAGTTTTTAAATACCGAATTTTCGAAAATCGAATATCGGATATCCGAATATGCAATATCGTATATCGGCTATCCAATATCCGATATCCATTTACAGAATATCGAATTTCGACTTTTCGAATTTTGGGTATCGAGTTTTTAAATATCGAATTTTCGAAAATCGAATATCGGATATCCGAATATCCAATATCGTATATTTGTTATCCAGTATCCGATATCCGATTACCGAATATCGAATATCGACTTTTCGAATATCGGGTATCGAGTTTTTAAGTACCGAATTTTCGAAAATCGAATAGCGGATATCCGAATATGCAATATCGAATATCAGCTGTCCAATATCCGATATCCGTTTACCAAAATCGAATACCGACTTTTCGAATTTCGGGTATCGAGTTTCTAAATATCGAATTTTCGAAAATCGAATATCGGGTATCCGAATATGCAATATCGAATATCGGCTATCCAATATCCGATATCCGTTTACCAAATATCGAATATCGACTTTTCGAATTTCCGGTATCGAGTTTTAAAATATCGAATTTTTAAAAATCGAATATCGGATATCCGAATATGCAATACCGAATATCGGCTATCCAATATCCGATATCCGTTTACCAAATATCGAATATCGACTTTTCGAATTTCCGGTATCGAGTTTCTAAATATCGAATTTTCGAAAATCGAATATCGGATACCCGAATATGCAATATCGTATATCGGCTATCCAATATCTGATATCCGTTTACCGAATATCGAATATCGACTTTTCGAATATCGGGTATCGAGTTTTTAAGTACCGAATTTTCGAAAATCGAATATCGGATATCCGAATATGCAATATCGAATATCAGCTATCCAATATCCGATATCCGTTTACCAAATATCGAATATCGACTTTTCGAATTTCCGGTATCGAGTTTTAAAATATCGAATTTTTAAAAATCGAATATCGGATAGCCGATTATCGAATATCCGTTTATCGAATATCGAATATCGACTTTTCGAATTTCGGGTATCGAGTTTCTAAATATCGAATTTTCCAAAATCGAATATCGGATATCCGAATATGCAATACCGAATATCGGATATCCAATATCCGATATCCGTTTACCGAATATCGAATATCGACTATTCGAATTTCGGGTACCGAGTTTTAAAACAGCGAATTTTCGGAAATCGAATATCGCATATCCGAATATGCAATATCGAATATCGGCTATCCAATATCCGATATCCGATTACCGAATATCGAATATCGACTTTTCGAATTTCGGGTATCGAGTTTTTAAGTACCGAATTTTCGAAAATCGAATATCGGATATCCGAATATGCAATATCGAATAACGGCTATCCAATATCCGATATCCGATTACCGAATATCGAATATCGACTTTTCGAATTTCGGGTATCGAGTTTTTAATACCAAATTTTCGAAAATCGAATATCGGATTTCCGAATATGCAATATCGAATACCGGCTTTCCAATATCCGATATCCATTTACCAAATATCGAATATCGACTTTTCGAATTTTGGGTATCGAGTTTTTGAAAATCGAATATCGGATATCCGAATATCCAATATCGTATATTTGTTATCCAGTATCCGATATCCGATTACCGAATATGGAATATCGACTTTTCGAATATCGGGTATCGAGTTTTTAAGTACCGAATTTTCGAAAATCGAATATCGGATATCCGAATATGCTATATCGAATATCGGCTATCCAATATCCGATTATCGAATATCGAATATCGACTTTTCGAATGTCGGGTATCGAGTTTTTAAATACCGAATTTTCGAAAATCGAATATCGGATATCCGAATATGCAATATCGTATATCGGCTATCCAATATCCGATATCCATTTACAGAATATCGAATTTCGACTTTTCGAATTTTGGGTATCGAGTTTTTAAATATCGAATTTTCGAAAATCGAATATCGGATACCCGAATATGCAATATCGAATATCGACTATCCAATATCTGATATCCGTTTACCGAATATCGAATATCGACTTTTCGAATTACCGGTATCGAGTTTTTAAATATCGAATTTTCGAAAATCGAATATCGGATATCCTAATATGCAATATCGAATATCGGCTATCCAGTATCCGATATCCGATTACCGAATATCGAATATCGACTTTTCGAATATCGGGTATCGAGTTTTTAAGTACCGAATTTTCGAAAATCGAATATCGGATATCCTAATATGCAATATCGAATATCGGCTATCCAATATCCGATATCCGTTTACCAAATATCGAATATCGACTTTTCGAATTTCCGGTATCGAGTTTTAAAATATCGAATTTTTAAAAATCGAATATCGGATAGCCGATTATCGAATATCCGTTTATCGAATATCGAATATCGACTTTTCGAATTTCGGGTATCGAGTTTCTAAATATCGAATTTTCCAAAATCGAATATCGGATATCCGAATATGCAATACCGAATATCGGATATCCAATATCCGATATCCGTTTACCGAATATCGAATATCGACTATTCGAATTTCGGGTACCGAGTTTTAAAACAGCGAATTTTCGGAAATCGAATATCGCATATCCGAATATGCAATATCGAATATCGGCTATCCAATATCCGATATCCGATTACCGAATATCGAATATCGACTTTTCGAATTTCGGGTATCGAGTTTTTAAGTACCGAATTTTCGAAAATCGAATATCGGATATCCGAATATGCAATATCGAATAACGGCTATCCAATATCCGATATCCGATTACCGAATATCGAATATCGACTTTTCGAATTTCGGGTATCGAGTTTTTAATACCAAATTTTCGAAAATCGAATATCGGATTTCCGAATATGCAATATCGAATACCGGCTTTCCAATATCCGATATCCATTTACCAAATATCGAATATCGACTTTTCGAATTTTGGGTATCGAGTTTTTGAAAATCGAATATCGGATATCCGAATATCCAATATCGTATATTTGTTATCCAGTATCCGATATCCGATTACCGAATATGGAATATCGACTTTTCGAATATCGGGTATCGAGTTTTTAAGTACCGAATTTTCGAAAATCGAATATCGGATATCCGAATATGCTATATCGAATATCGGCTATCCAATATCCGATTATCGTATATCGAATATCGACTTTTCGAATGTCGGGTATCGAGTTTTTAAATACCGAATTTTCGAAAATCGAATATCGGATATCCGAATATGCAATATCGTATATCGGCTATCCAATATCCGATATCCATTTACAGAATATCGAATTTCGACTTATCGAATTTTGGGTATCGAGTTTTTAAATATCGAATTTTCGAAAATCGAATATCGGATACCCGAATATGCAATATCGAATATCGGCTATCCAATATCTGATATCCGTTTACCGAATATCGAATATCGACTTTTCGAATTACCGGTATCGAGTTTTTAAATATCGAATTTTCGAAAATCGAATATCGGATATCCTAATATGCAATATCGAATATCGGCTATCCAGTATCCGATATCCGATTACCGAATATCGAATATCGACTTTTCGAATATCGGGTATCGAGTTTTTAAGTACCGAATTTTCGAAAATCGAATATCGGATATCCTAATATGCAATATCGAATATCGGCTATCCAATATCCGATATCCGTTTACCAAATATCGAATATCGACTTTTCGAATTTCCGGTATCGAGTTTTAAAATATCGAATTTTTAAAAATCGAATATCGGATAGCCGATTATCGAATATCCGTTTATCGAATATCGAATATCGACTTTTCGAATTTCGGGTATCGAGTTTCTAAATATCGAATTTTCCAAAATCGAATATCGGATATCCGAATATGCAATACCGAATATCGGATATCCAATATCCGATATCCGTTTACCGAATATCGAATATCGACTATTCGAATTTCGGGTACCGAGTTTTAAAACAGCGAATTTTCGGAAATCGAATATCGCATATCCGAATATGCAATATCGAATATCGGCTATCCAATATCCGATATCCGATTACCGAATATCGAATATCGACTTTTCGAATTTCGGGTATCGAGTTTTTAAGTACCGAATTTTCGAAAATCGAATATCGGATATCCGAATATGCAATATCGAATAACGGCTATCCAATATCCGATATCCGATTACCGAATATCGAATATCGACTTTTCGAATTTCGGGTATCGAGTTTTTAATACCAAATTTTCGAAAATCGAATATCGGATTTCCGAATATGCAATATCGAATACCGGCTTTCCAATATCCGATATCCATTTACCAAATATCGAATATCGACTTTTCGAATTTTGGGTATCGAGTTTTTGAAAATCGAATATCGGATATCCGAATATCCAATATCGTATATTTGTTATCCAGTATCCGATATCCGATTACCGAATATGGAATATCGACTTTTCGAATATCGGGTATCGAGTTTTTAAGTACCGAATTTTCGAAAATCGAATATCGGATATCCGAATATGCTATATCGAATATCGGCTATCCAATATCCGATTATCGAATATCGAATATCGACTTTTCGAATGTCGGGTATCGAGTTTTTAAATACCGAATTTTCGAAAATCGAATATCGGATATCCGAATATGCAATATCGTATATCGGCTATCCAATATCCGATATCCATTTACAGAATATCGAATTTCGACTTTTCGAATTTTGGGTATCGAGTTTCTAAATATCGAATTTTCGAAAATCGAATATCGGATACCCGAATATGCAATATCGTATATCGGCTATCCAATATCTGATATCCGTTTACCGAATATCGAATATCGACTTTTCGAATATCGGGTATCGAGTTTTTAAGTACCGAATTTTCGAAAATCGAATATCGGATATCCGAATATGCAATATCGAATATCAGCTATCCAATATCCGATATCCGTTTACCAAATATCGAATATCGACTTTTCGAATTTCCGGTATCGAGTTTTAAAATATCGAATTTTTAAAAATCGAATATCGGATAGCCGATTATCGAATATCCGTTTATCGAATATCGAATATCGACTTTTCGAATTTCGGGTATCGAGTTTCTAAATATCGAATTTTCCAAAATCGAATATCGGATATCCGAATATGCAATACCGAATATCGGATATCCAATATCCGATATCCGTTTACCGAATATCGAATATCGACTATTCGAATTTCGGGTACCGAGTTTTAAAACAGCGAATTTTCGGAAATCGAATATCGCATATCCGAATATGCAATATCGAATATCGGCTATCCAATATCCGATATCCGATTACCGAATATCGAATATCGACTTTTCGAATTTCGGGTATCGAGTTTTTAAGTACCGAATTTTCGAAAATCGAATATCGGATATCCGAATATGCAATTTCGAATAACGGCTATCCAATATCCGATATCCGATTACCGAATATCGAATATCGACTTTTCGAATTTCGGGTATCGAGTTTTTAATACCAAATTTTCGAAAATCGAATATCGGATTTCCGAATATGCAATATCGAATACCGGCTTTCCAATATCCGATATCCATTTACCAAATATCGAATATCGACTTTTCGAATTTTGGGTATCGAGTTTTTGAAAATCGAATATCGGATATCCGAATATCCAATATCGTATATTTGTTATCCAGTATCCGATATCCGATTACCGAATATGGAATATCGACTTTTCGAATATCGGGTATCGAGTTTTTAAGTACCGAATTTTCGAAAATCGAATATCGGATATCCGAATATGCTATATCGAATATCGGCTATCCAATATCCGATTATCGAATATCGAATATCGACTTTTCGAATGTCGGGTATCGAGTTTTTAAATACCGAATTTTCGAAAATCGAATATCGGATATCCGAATATGCAATATCGTATATCGGCTATCCAATATCCGATATCCATTTACAGAATATCGAATTTCGACTTTTCGAATTTTGGGTATCGAGTTTTTAAATATCGAATTTTCGAAAATCGAATATCGGATACCCGAATATGCAATATCGAATATCGACTATCCAATATCTGATATCCGTTTACCGAATATCGAATATCGACTTTTCGAATTACCGGTATCGAGTTTTTAAATATCGAATTTTCGAAAATCGAATATCGGATATCCTAATATGCAATATCGAATATCGGCTATCCAGTATCCGATATCCGATTACCGAATATCGAATATCGACTTTTCGAATATCGGGTATCGAGTTTTTAAGTACCGAATTTTCGAAAATCGAATATCGGATATCCTAATATGCAATATCGAATATCGGCTATCCAATATCCGATATCCGTTTACCAAATATCGAATATCGACTTTTCGAATTTCCGGTATCGAGTTTTAAAATATCGAATTTTTAAAAATCGAATATCGGATAGCCGATTATCGAATATCCGTTTATCGAATATCGAATATCGACTTTTCGAATTTCGGGTATCGAGTTTCTAAATATCGAATTTTCCAAAATCGAATATCGGATATCCGAATATGCAATACCGAATATCGGATATCCAATATCCGATATCCGTTTACCGAATATCGAATATCGACTATTCGAATTTCGGGTACCGAGTTTTAAAACAGCGAATTTTCGGAAATCGAATATCGCATATCCGAATATGCAATATCGAATATCGGCTATCCAATATCCGATATCCGATTACCGAATATCGAATATCGACTTTTCGAATTTCGGGTATCGAGTTTTTAAGTACCGAATTTTCGAAAATCGAATATCGGATATCCGAATATGCAATATCGAATAACGGCTATCCAATATCCGATATCCGATTACCGAATATCGAATATCGACTTTTCGAATTTCGGGTATCGAGTTTTTAATACCAAATTTTCGAAAATCGAATATCGGATTTCCGAATATGCAATATCGAATACCGGCTTTCCAATATCCGATATCCATTTACCAAATATCGAATATCGACTTTTCGAATTTTGGGTATCGAGTTTTTGAAAATCGAATATCGGATATCCGAATATCCAATATCGTATATTTGTTATCCAGTATCCGATATCCGATTACCGAATATGGAATATCGACTTTTCGAATATCGGGTATCGAGTTTTTAGTACCGAATTTTCGAAAATCGAATATCGGATATCCGAATATGCTATATCGAATATCGGCTATCCAATATCCGATTATCGTATATCGAATATCGACTTTTCGAATGTCGGGTATCGAGTTTTTAAATACCGAATTTTCGAAAATCGAATATCGGATATCCGAATATGCAATATCGTATATCGGCTATCCAATATCCGATATCCATTTACAGAATATCGAATTTCGACTTTTCGAATTTTGGGTATCGAGTTTTTAAATATCGAATTTTCGAAAATCGAATATCGGATACCCGAATATGCAATATCGAATATCGGCTATCCAATATCTGATATCCGTTTACCGAATATCGAATATCGACTTTTCGAATTACCGGTATCGAGTTTTTAAATATCGAATTTTCGAAAATCGAATATCGGATATCCTAATATGCAATATCGAATATCGGCTATCCAGTATCCGATATCCGATTACCGAATATCGAATATCGACTTTTCGAATATCGGGTATCGAGTTTTTAAGTACCGAATTTTCGAAAATCGAATATCGGATATCCTAATATGCAATATCGAATATCGGCTATCCAATATCCGATATCCGTTTACCAAATATCGAATATCGACTTTTCGAATTTCCGGTATCGAGTTTTAAAATATCGAATTTTTAAAAATCGAATATCGGATAGCCGATTATCGAATATCCGTTTATCGAATATCGAATATCGACTTTTCGAATTTCGGGTATCGAGTTTCTAAATATCGAATTTTCCAAAATCGAATATCGGATATCCGAATATGCAATACCGAATATCGGATATCCAATATCCGATATCCGTTTACCGAATATCGAATATCGACTATTCGAATTTCGGGTACCGAGTTTTAAAACAGCGAATTTTCGGAAATCGAATATCGCATATCCGAATATGCAATATCGAATATCGGCTATCCAATATCCGATATCCGATTACCGAATATCGAATATCGACTTTTCGAATTTCGGGTATCGAGTTTTTAAGTACCGAATTTTCGAAAATCGAATATCGGATATCCGAATATGCAATATCGAATAACGGCTATCCAATATCCGATATCCGATTACCGAATATCGAATATCGACTTTTCGAATTTCGGGTATCGAGTTTTTAATACCAAATTTTCGAAAATCGAATATCGGATTTCCGAATATGCAATATCGAATACCGGCTTTCCAATATCCGATATCCATTTACCAAATATCGAATATCGACTTTTCGAATTTTGGGTATCGAGTTTTTGAAAATCGAATATCGGATATCCGAATATCCAATATCGTATATTTGTTATCCAGTATCCGATATCCGATTACCGAATATGGAATATCGACTTTTCGAATATCGGGTATCGAGTTTTTAAGTACCGAATTTTCGAAAATCGAATATCGGATATCCGAATATGCTATATCGAATATCGGCTATCCAATATCCGATTATCGAATATCGAATATCGACTTTTCGAATATCGGGTATCGAGTTTTTAAGTACCGAATTTTCGAAAATCGAATATCGGATATCCGAATATGCAATATCGTATATCGGCTATCCAATATCCGATATCCATTTACAGAATATCGAATTTCGACTTTTCGAATTTTGGGTATCGAGTTTTTAAATATCGAATTTTCGAAAATCGAATATCGGATATCCGAATATCCAATATCGTATATTTGTTATCCAGTATCCGATATCCGATTACCGAATATCGAATATCGACTTTTCGAATATCGGGTATCGAGTTTTTAAGTACCGAATTTTCGAAAATCGAATATCGGATATCCGAATATGCAATATCGAATATCAGCTATCCAATATCCGATATCCGTTTACCAAAATCGAATACCGACTTTTCGAATTTCGGGTATCGAGTTTCTAAATATCGAATTTTCGAAAATCGAATATCGGGTGTCCGAATATGCAATATCGAATATCGGCTATCCAATATCCGATATCCGTTCACCAAATATCGAATATCGACTTTTCGAATTTCCGGTATCGAGTTTTAAAATATCGAATTTTTAAAAATCGAATATCGGATATCCGAATATGCAATATCGAATATCGGCTATCCAATATCCGATATCCGTTTACCAAATATCGAATATCGACTTTTCGAATTTCCGGTATCGAGTTTCTAAATATCGAATTTTCGAAAATCGAATATCGGATACCCGAATATGCAATATCGTATATCGGCTATCCAATATCTGATATCCGTTTACCGAATATCGAATATCGACTTTTCGAATATCGGGTATCGAGTTTTTAAGTACCGAATTTTCGAAAATCGAATATCGGATATCCGAATATGCAATATTGAATATCAGCTATCCAATATCCGATATCCGTTTACCAAAATCGAATACCGACTTTTCGAATTTCGGGTATCGAGTTTCTAAATATCGAATTTTCGAAAATCGAATATCGGGTATCCGAATATGCAATATCGAATATCGGCTATCCAATATCCGATATCCGTTTACCAAATATCGAATATCGACTTTTCGAATTTCCGGTATCGAGTTTTAAAATATCGAATTTTTAAAAATCGAATATCGGATATCCGAATATGCAATATCGAATATCGGCTATCCAATATCCGATATCCGTTTACCAAATATCGAATATCGACTTTTCGAATTTCCGGTATCGAGTTTCTAAATATCGAATTTTCGAAAATCAAATATCGGATACCCGAATATGCAATATCGTATATCGGCTATCCAATATCTGATATCCGTTTACCGAATATCGAATATCGACTTTTCGAATTACCGGTATCGAGTTTTTAAATATCGAATTTTCGAAAATCGAATATCGGATATCCTAATATGCAATATCGAATATCGGCTATCCAATATCCGATATCCGTTTACCAAATATCGAATATCGACTTTTCGAATTTCCGGTATCGAGTTTTAAAATATCGAATTTTTAAAAATCGAATATCGGATATCCGAATATGCAATATCAAATAACGGCTATCCAATATCCGATATCCGATTACCGAATATCGACTTTTCGAATTTCGGGTATCGAGTTCCTAAACATCGAATTTTCGAAAATCGAATATCGGGTATCCGAATATGCAATACCGAATATCAGCTATCCAATATCCGATATCCGTTTACCAAATATCGAATATCGACTTTTCGAATTTCGGGTATCGAGTTTCTAAATACTGAATTTTCGAAAATCGAATATCGGGTATCCGAATATGCAATACCGAATATCGGATATCCAATATCCGATATCCGTTTTCCGAATATCGAACATCGACTTTTCGAATTTCAGGTACCGAGTTTTTAAACACCGAATTTTCGAAAATCGAATATCGGATATCAGAATATGCAATATCGAATATCGGCTATCAAATATCTGATATCCGTTTACCGAATATCGAATATCGACTTTTCGAATTTTGGGTATCGAGTTTTTAAATATCGAATTTTCGAAAATCGAATATCGGATATCCGAATATCCAATATCGTATATCAGCTATCCAATATCCGATATCCGTTTACCAAATATCGAATATCGACTTTTCGAATTTTGGGTATCGAGTTTTTAAATATCGAATTTTCGAAAATCGAATATCGGATATCCTAATATGCAATATCGAATATCGGCTATCCAATATCCGATATCCGTTTACCAAATATCGAATATCGACTTTTCGAATTTCCGGTATCGAGTTTCTAAATATCGAATTTTCGAAAATCGAGTATCGGATACCCGAATATGCAATATCGAATTTCGGCTATCCAATATGTGATATCCGTTTACCGAATATCGAATATCGATTTTTCGAATTTCCGGTATCGAGTTTTTAAATATCGAATTTTCGAAAATCGAATATCGGATATCCTAATATGCAATATCGAATATCGGCTATCCAATATCCGATATCCGTTTACCAAATATCGAATATCGACTTTTCGAATTTCCGGTATCGAGTTTCTAAATATCGAATTTTCGAAAATCGAATATCGGATACCCGAATATGCAATATCGAATATCGGCTATCCAATATCTGATATCCGTTTACCAAATATCGAATATCGACTTTTCGAATTTCCGGTATCGAGTTTCTAAATATCGAATTTTCGAAAATCGAATATCGGATACCCGAATATGCAATATCGAATATCGGCTATCCAATATCCGATATCCGTTTACCAAATATCGAATATCGACTTTTCGAATTTCCGGTATCGAGTTTCTAAATATCGAATTTTCGAAAATCGAATATCGGATACCCGAATATGCAATATCGTATATCGGCTATCCAATATCTGATATCCGTTATCGAATATCGAATATCGACTTTTCGAATTACCGGTATCGGGTTTTTAAATATCGAATTTTCAAAAATCGAATATCGGATATCCTAATATGCAATATCGAATATCGGCTATCCAATATCCGATATACGTTTACCAAATATCGAATATCAACTTTTCGAATTTCCGGTATCGAGTTTTAAAATATCGAATTTTTAAAAATCGAATATCGTATATCCGAATATGCAATATCAAATAACGGCTATCTAATATCCGATATCCGATTACCGAATATCGACTTTTCGAATTTCGGGTATCGAGTTCCTAAATATCGAATTTTCGAAAATCGAATATCGGGTATCCGAATATGCAATACCGAATATCGGATATCCAAAATCTGATATCCGTTTACCGAATATCGAATATCGATTTTTCGAATTTCCGGTATCGAGTTTTTAAATATCGAATTTTCGAAAATCGAATATCGGATATCCTAATATGCAATATCGAATATCAGCTATCCAATATCCGATATCCGTTTACCAAACATCGAATATCGACTTTTCGAATTTCGGGTATCGAGTTTCTAAATATTGAATTTTCGAAAATCGAATATCGGGTATCCGAATATGCAATACCGAATATCAGCTATCCAATATCCGATATCCGTTTACCAAATATCGAATATCGACTTTTCGAATTTCGGGTATCGAGTTTCTAAATATTGAATTTTCGAAAATCGAATATCGGGTATCCGAATATGCAATACCGAATATCGGATATCCAATATCCGATATCCGTTTTCCGAATATCGAACATCGACTTTTCGAATTTCAGGTACCGAGTTTTTAAACACCGAATTTTCGAAAATCGAATATGCAATATCGAATATCGGCTATCCAATATCTGATATCCGTTTACCGAATATCGAATTATTATCGACTTTTCGAATTTTGGTTATCGAGTTTTTAAATATCGAATTTTCGAAAATCGAATATCGGATATCCGAATATCCAATATCGTATATCAGCTATCCAATATCCGATATCCGTTTACCAAATATCGAATATCGACTTTTCGAATTTTGGGTATCGAGTTTTTAAATATCGAATTTTCGAAAATCGAATATCGGATATCCGAATATCCAATATCGTATATTTGTTATCCAGTATCCGATATCCAATTACCGAATATCGAATATCGACTTTTCGAATATCGGGTATCGAGTTTTTAATTACCGAATTTTCGAAAATCGAATATCGGATATCCGAATATGCAATATCGAATATCAGCTATTCAATATCCGATATCCGTTTACCAAATATCGAATATCGACTTTTCGAATTTCGGGTATCGAGTTTCTAAATATCGAATTTTCGAAAATCGAATATCGGATATCCTAATATGCAATATCGAATATCGGCTATCCAATATCCGATATCCGTTTACCAAATATCGAATATCGACTTTTCGAATTTCCGGTATCGAGTTTCTAAATATCGAATTTTCGAAAATCGAATATCGGATACCCGAATATGCAATATCGTATATCGGCTATCCAATATCTGATATCCGTTATCGAATATCGAATATCGACTTTTCGAATTACCGGTATCGGGTTTTTAAATATCGAATTTTCAAAAGTCGAATATCGGACATCCGAATATGAATTATCGAATATCGGCTATCCAATATCCGATATCCGATTACCGAATATCGACTTTTCGAATTTCCGGTATCGAGTTTCTAAATATCGAATTTTCGAAAATCGAGTATCGGATACCCGAATATGCAATATCGAATTTCGGCTATCCAATATGTGATATCCGTTTACCGAATATCGAATATCGATTTTTCGAATTTCCGGTATCGAGTTTTTAAATATCGAATTTTCGAAAATCGAATATCGGATATCCTAATATGCAATATCGAATATCGGCTATCCAATATCCGATATCCGTTTACCAAATATCGAATATCGACTTTTCGAATTTCCGGTATCGAGTTTCTAAATATCGAATTTTCGAAAATCGAATATCGGATACCCGAATATGCAATATCGAATATCGGCTATCCAATATCTGATATCCGTTTACCAAATATCGAATATCGACTTTTCGAATTTCCGGTATCGAGTTTCTAAATATCGAATTTTCGAAAATCGAATATCGGATACCCGAATATGCAATATCGAATATCGGCTATCCAATATCCGATATCCATTTCTAGAATATCGAATATCGACTTTTCGAATTTTGGGTATCGAGTTTTTAAATATCGAATTTTCGAAAATTGAATATCGGATATCCGAATATCCAATATCGTATATTTGTTATCCAGTATCCGATATCCAATTACCGAATATCGAATATCGACTTTTCGAATATCGGGTATCGAGTTTTTAATTACCGAATTTTCGAAAATCGAATATCGGATATCCGAATATGCAATATCGAATATCAGCTATTCAATATCCAATATCCGTTTACCAAATATCGAATATCGACTTTTCGAATTTCGGGTATCGAGTTTCTAAATATCGAATTTTCGAAAATCGAATATCGGATATCCTAATATGCAATATCGAATATCGGCTATCCAATATCCGATATCCGTTTACCAAATATCGAATATCGACTTTTCGAATTTCCGGTATCGAGTTTTAAAATATCGAATTTTTAAAAATCGAATATCGGATATCCGAATATGCAATATCAAATAACGGCTATCTAATATCCGTTATCCGATTACCGAATATCGACTTTTCGAATTTCGGGTATCGAGTTCCTAAATATCGAATTTTCGAAAATCGAATATCGGGTATCCGAATATGCAATACCGAATATCGGATATCCAAAATCTGATATCCGTTTACCGAATATCGAATATCGATTTTTCGAATTTCCGGTATCGAGTTTTTAAATATCGAATTTTCGAAAATCGAATATCGGATATCCTAATATGCAATATCGAATATCAGCTATCCAATATCCGATATCCGTTTACCAAACATCGAATATCGACTTTTCGAATTTCGGGTATCGAGTTTCTAAATATTGAATTTTCGAAAATCGAATATCGGGTATCCGAATATGCAATACCGAATATCAGCTATCCAATATCCGATATCCGTTTACCAAATATCGAATATCGACTTTTCGAATTTCGGGTATCGAGTTTCTAAATATTGAATTTTCGAAAATCGAATATCGGGTATCCGAATATGCAATACCGAATATCGGATATCCAATATCCGATATCCGTTTTCCGAATATCGAACATCGACTTTTCGAATTTCAGGTACCGAGTTTTTAAACACCGAATTTTCGAAAATCGAATATCGGATATCAGAATATGCAATATCGAATATCGGCTATCCAATATCTGATATCCGTTTACCGAATATCGAATATCGACTTTTCGAATTTTGGGTATCGAGTTTTTAAATATCGAATTTTCGAAAATCGAATATCGGATATCCGAATATCCAATATCGTATATCAGCTATCCAATATCCGATATCCGTTTACCAAATATCGAATATCGACTTTTCGAATTTTGGGTATCGAGTTTTTAAATATCGAATTTTCGAAAATCGAATATCGGATATCCTAATATGCAATATCGAATATCGGCTATCCAATATCCGATATCCGTTTACCAAATATCGAATATCGACTTTTCGAATTTCCGGTATCGAGTTTCTAAATATCGAATTTTCGAAAATCGAGTATCGGATACCCGAATATGCAATATCGAATTTCGGCTATCCAATATGTGATATCCGTTTACCGAATATCGAATATCGATTTTTCGAATTTCCGGTATCGAGTTTTTAAATATCGAATTTTCGAAAATCGAATATCGGATATCCTAATATGCAATATCGAATATCGGCTATCCAATATCCGATATCCGTTTACCAAATATCGAATATCGACTTTTCGAATTTCCGGTATCGAGTTTCTAAATATCGAATTTTCGAAAATCGAATATCGGATACCCGAATATGCAATATCGAATATCGGCTATCCAATATCTGATATCCGTTTACCAAATATCGAATATCGACTTTTCGAATTTCCGGTATCGAGTTTCTAAATATCGAATTTTCGAAAATCGAATATCGGATACCCGAATATGCAATATCGAATATCGGCTATCCAATATCCGATATCCATTTCTAGAATATCGAATATCGACTTTTCGAATTTTGGGTATCGAGTTTTTAAATATCGAATTTTCGAAAATTGAATATCGGATATCCGAATATCCAATATCGTATATTTGTTATCCAGTATCCGATATCCAATTACCGAATATCGAATATCGACTTTTCGAATATCGGGTATCGAGTTTTTAATTACCGAATTTTCGAAAATCGAATATCGGATATCCGAATATGCAATATCGAATATCAGCTATTCAATATCCGATATCCGTTTACCAAATATCGAATATCGACTTTTCGAATTTCGGGTATCGAGTTTCTAAATATCGAATTTTCGAAAATCGAATATCGGATATCCTAATATGCAATATCGAATATCGGCTATCCAATATCCGATATCCGTTTACCAAATATCGAATATCGACTTTTCGAATTTCCGGTATCGAGTTTCTAAATATCGAATTTTCGAAAATCGAATATCGGATACCCGAATATGCAATATCGTATATCGGCTATCCAATATCCGATATCCGTTATCGAATATCGAATATCGACTTTTCGAATTTCCGGTATCGAGTTTTAAAATATCGAATTTTCGAAAATCGAATATCGGGTATCCGAATATGCAATACCGAATATCGGATATCCAAAATCTGATATCCGTTTACCGAATATCGAATATCGATTTTTCGAATTTCCGGTATCGAGTTTTTAAATATCGAATTTTCGAAAATCGAATATCGGATATCCTAATATGCAATATCGAATATCAGCTATCCAATATCCGATATCCGTTTACCAAACATCGAATATCGACTTTTCGAATTTCCGGTATCGAGTTTCTAAATATCGAATTTTCGAAAATCGAGTATCGGATACCCGAATATGCAATATCGAATATCGGCTATCCAATATCTGATATCCGTTTACCAAATATCGAATATCGACTTTTTGAATTTCCGGTATCGAGTTTTAAAATATCGAATTTTTAAAAATCGAGTATCGGATACCCGAATATGCAATATCGAATATCGGCTATCCAATATCTGATATCCGTTTACCGAATATCGAATATCGACTTTTCGAATTTCCGGTATCGAGTTTTTAAATATCGAATTTTCGAAAATCGAATATCGGATATCCTAATATGCAATATCGAATATCGGCTATCCAATATCCGATATCCGTTTACCAAATATCGAATATCGACTTTTCGAATTTCCGGTATCGAGTTTCTAAGTATCGAATTTTCGAAAATTGAATATCGGATACCCGAATATGCAATATCGAATATCGGCTATCCAATATCTGATATCCGTTTACCGAATATCGAATATCGACTTTTCGAATTACCGGTATCGAGTTTTTAAATATCGAATTTTCGAAAATCGAATATCGGATATCCGAATATGCAATACCGAATATCGGATATCCAATATCCGATATCCGTTTGCCGAATATCGAATATCGACTTTTCGAATTTCTGGTACCGAGTTTTTAAACAGCGAATTTTCGAAAATCGAATATCGGATATCTGAATATGCAGTATCGAATATCGGCTATCCAATATCCGATATCCTATTACCGAATATCGACTTTTCGAATTTCGGGTATCGAGTTTTTAAGTACCGAATTTTCGAAAATCGAATATCGGATATCCGAATATGCAATATCGAATAACGGCTATCCAATATCCGATATCCGATTACCGAATATCGAATATCGACTTTTCGAATGTCGGGTATCGAGTTTTTAAATACCGAATTTTCGAAAATCGAATATCGGATATCCGAATATGCAATATCGTATATCGGCTATCCAATATCCGATATCCATTTACAGAATATCGAATTTCGACTTTTCGAATTTTGGGTATCGACTTTTTAAATATCGAATTTTCGAAAATCGAATATCGGATATCCGAATATCCAATATCGTATATTTGTTATCCAGTATCCGATATCCGATTACCGAATATCGAATATCGACTTTTCGAATATCGGGTATCGAGTTTTTAAGTAGGTACCGAATTTTCGAAAATCAAATATCGGATATCCGAATATGCAATATCGAATATCAGCTATCCAATATCCGATATCCGTTTACCAAAATCGAATACCGACTTTTCGAATTTCGGGTATCGAGTTTCTAAATACCGAATTTTCGAAAATCGAATATCGGGTATCCGAATATGCAATACCGAATATCGGATATCCAATATCCGATATCCGTTTACCGAATATCGAATATCGACTTTTCGAATTTCCGGTATCGAGTTTTTGAATACCGAATTTTCGAAAGTCGAATATCGGACATCCGAATATGAATTATCGAATATCGGCTATCCAATATCCGATATCCGATTACCGAATATCGACTTTTCGAATTTCCGGCATCGAGTTTCTAAATATCGAATTTTCGAAAATCGAGTATCGGATACCCGAATATGCAATATCGAATATCGGCTATCCAATATCTGATATCCGTTTACCGAATATCGAATATCGACTTTTCGAATTTCCGGTATCGAGTTTTTAAATATCGAATTTTCGAAAATCGAATATCGGATATCCAATATCCGATATCCGTTTACCAAATATCGAATATCGACTTTTCGAATTTCCGGTATCGAGTTTCTAAATATCGAATTTTCGAAAATCGAATATCGGATACCCGAATATGCAATATCGTATATCGGCTATCCAATATCTGATATCCGTTATCGAATATCGAATATCGACTTTTCGAATTACCGGTATCGGGTTTTTAAATATCGAATTTTCAAAAATCGAATATCGGATATCCTAATATGCAATATCGAATATCGGCTATCCAATATCCGATATCCGTTTACCAAATATCGAATATCGACTTTTCGAATTTCCGGTATCGAGTTTTAAAATATCGAATTTTTAAAAATCGAATATCGGATATCCGAATATGCAATATCAAATAACGGCTATCTAATATCCGATATCCGATTACCGAATATCGACTTTTCGAATTTCGGGTATCGAGTTAGTAAATATCGAATTTTCGAAAATCGAATATCGGGTATCCGAATATGCAATACCGAATATCGGATATCCAAAATCTGATATCCGTTTACCGAATATCGAATATCGATTTTTCGAATTTCCGGTATCGAGTTTTTAAATATCGAATTTTCGAAAATCGAATATCGGATATCCTAATATGCAATATCGAATATCGGCTATTATATACAATATCCGATATCCGTTTACCAAATATCGAATATCGACTTTTTGAATTTCCGGTATCGAGTTTTAAAATATCGAATTTTTAAAAATCGAGTATCGGATACCCGAATATGCAATATCGAATATCGGCTATCCAATATCAAATATCCGTTTACCAAATATCGAATATCGACTTTTCGAATTTCCGGTATCGAGTTTCTAAATATCGAATTTTCGAAAATCGAATATCGGATATCCTAATATGCAATATCGAATATCGGCTATCCAATATCTGATATCTGTTTACCGAATATCGATTTTTCGAATTTCCGGTATCGAGTTTTTAAATATCGAATTTTCGAAAATCGAATATCGGGTATCCGAATATGCAATACCGAATATCGGATATCCAAAATCTGATATCCGTTTACCGAATATCGAATATCGATTTTTCGAATTTCCGGTATCGAGTTTTTAAATATCGAATTTTCGAAAATCGAATATCGGATATCCTAATATGCAATATCGAATATCGGCTATTATATACAATATCCGATATCCGTTTACCAAATATCGAATATCGACTTTTTGAATTTCCGGTATCGAGTTTTAAAATATCGAATTTTTAAAAATCGAGTATCGGATACCCGAATATGCAATATCGAATATCGGCTATCCAATATCTGATATCTGTTTACCGAATATCGATTTTTCGAATTTCCGGTATCGAGTTTTTAAATATCGAATTTTCGAAAATCGAATATCGGATATCCTAATATGCAATATCGAATATCGGCTATTATATACAATATCCGATATCCGTTTACCAAATATCGAATATCGACTTTTTGAATTTCCGGTATCGAGTTTTAAAATATCGAATTTTTAAAAATCGAGTATCGGATACCCGAATATGCAATATCGAATATCGGCTATCCAATATCTGATATCCGTTTACCGAATATCGAATATCGACTTTTCGAATTTCCGGTATCGAGTTTTTAAATATCGAATTTTCGAAAATCGAATATCGGATATCCTAATATGCAATATCGAATATCGGCTATCCAATATCCGATATCCGTTTACCAAATATCGAATATCGACTTTTCGAATTTCCGGTATCGAGTTTCTAAGTATCGAATTTTCGAAAATCGAATATCGGATACCCGAATATGCAATATCGAATATCGGCTATCCAATATCTGATATCCGTTTACCGAATATCGAATATCGACTTTTCGAATTACCGGTATCGAGTTTTTAAATATCGAATTTTCGAAAATCGAATATCGGATATCCGAATATGCAATACCGAATATCGGATATCCAATATCCGATATCCGTTTGCCGAATATCGAATATCGACTTTTCGAATTTCTGGTACCGAGTTTTTAAACAGCGAATTTTCGAAAATCGAATATCGGATATCCGAATATGCAGTATCGAATATCGGCTATCCAATATCCGATATCCTATTACCGAATATCGACTTTTCGAATTTCGGGTATCGAGTTTTTAAGTACCGAATTTTCGAAAATCGAATATCGGATATCCGAATATGCAATATCGAATAACGGCTATCCAATATCCGATATCCATTTACAGAATATCGAATTTCGACTTTTCGAATTTTGGGTATCGAGTTTTTAAATATCGAATTTTCGAAAATCGAATATCGGATATCCGAATATCCAATATCGTATATTTGTTATCCAGTATCCGATATCCGATTACCGAATATCGAATATCGACTTTTCGAATATCGGGTATCGAGTTTTTAAGTACCGAATTTTCGAAAATCGAATATCGGATATCCGAATATGCAATATCGAATACCGGCTTTCCAATATCCGATATCCATTTACCAAATATCGAATATCGACTTTTCGAATATCGGGTATCGAGTTTTTAAGTACCGAATTTTCGAAAATCGAATATCGGATTTCCGAATATGCAATATCGAATATCAGCTATCCAATATCCGATATCCGTTTACCAAAATCGAATACCGACTTTTCGAATTTCGGGTATCGAGTTTCTAAATATCGAATTTTCGAAAATCGAATATCGGGTATCCGAATATGCAATACCGAATATCGGATATCCAATATCCGATATCCGTTTACCGAATATCGAATATCGACTTTTCGAATTTCCGGTATCGAGTTTTTGAATACCGAATTTTCGAAAGTCGAATATCGGACATCCGAATATGAATTATCGAATATCGGCTATCCAATATCCGATATCCGATTACCGAATATCGACTTTTCGAATTTCCGGCATCGAGTTTCTAAATATCGAATTTTCGAAAATCGAGTATCGGATACCCGAATATGCAATATCGAATATCGGCTATCCAATATCTGATATCCGTTTACCGAATATCGAATATCGACTTTTCGAATTTCGGGTATCGAGTTCCTAAATATCGAATTCTCGAAAATCGAATATCGGGTATCCGAATATGCAATACCGAATTTCAGCTATCCAATATCCGATATCCGTTTACCAAATATCGAATATCGACTTTTCGAATTTCGGGTATCGAGTTTCTAAATATTGAATTTTCGAAAATCGAATATCGGATATCCGAATATGCAATACCGAATATCGGATATCCAATATCCGATATCCGTTTTCCGAATATCGAACATCGACTTTTCGAATTTCAGGTACCGAGTTTTTAAACACCGAATTTTCGAAAATCGAATATCGGATATCAGAATATGCAATATCGAATATCGGCTATCCAATATCTGATATCCGTTTACCGAATATCGAATATCGACTTTTCGAATTTTGGGTATCGAGTTTTTAAATATCGAATTTTCGAAAATCGAATATCGGATATCCGAATATCCAATATCGTATATCAGCTATCCAATATCCGATATCCGTTTACCAAATATCGAATATCGACTTTTCGAATTTTGGGTATCGAGTTTTTAAATATCGAATTTTCGAAAATCGAATATCGGATATCCTAATATGCAATATCGAATATCGGCTATCCAATATCCGATATCCGTTTACCAAATATCGAATATCGACTTTTCGAATTTCCGGTATCGAGTTTCTAAATATCGAATTTTCGAAAATCGAGTATCGGATACCCGAATATGCAATATCGAATTTCGGCTATCCAATATGTGATATCCGTTTACCGAATATCGAATATCGATTTTTCGAATTTCCGGTATCGAGTTTTTAAATATCGAATTTTCGAAAATCGAATATCGGATATCCTAATATGCAATATCGAATATCGGCTATCCAATATCCAATATCCGATATCCGTTTACCAAATATCGAATATCGACTTTTCGAATTTCCGGT
Source organism: Agrotis clavis (assembly GCA_954870645.1). Taxonomy (NCBI): domain Eukaryota; kingdom Metazoa; phylum Arthropoda; class Insecta; order Lepidoptera; family Noctuidae; genus Agrotis; species Agrotis clavis. Next base: position 26,065,300 of record OX940930.1, read on the forward strand.
ATCGAGTTTCTAAATATCGAATTTTCGAAAATCGAATATCGGATACCCGAATATGCAATATCGAATATCGGCTATCCAATATCTGATATCCGTTTACCAAATATCGAATATCGACTTTTCGAATTTCCGGTATCGAGTTTCTAAATATCGAATTTTCGAAAATCGAATATCGGATACCCGAATATGCAATATCGAATATCGGCTATCCAATATCCGATATCCATTTACAGAATATCGAATATCGACTTTTCGAATTTTGGGTATCGAGTTTTTAAATATCGAATTTTCGAAAATCGAATATCGGATATCCGAATATCCAATATCGTATATTTGTTATCCAGTATCCGATATCCGATTACCGAATATCGAATATCGACTTTTCGAATATCGGGTATCGAGTTTTTAAGTACCGAATTTTCGAAAATCGAATATCGGATATCCGAATATGCAATATCGAATATCAGCTATTCAATATCCGATATCCGTTTACCAAATATCGAATATCGACTTTTCGAATTTCGGGTATCGAGTTTCTAAATATTGAATTTTCGAAAATCGAATATCGGGTATCCGAATATGCAATACCGAATATCGGATATCCAATATCCGATATCCGTTTACCGAATATCGAATATCGACTTTTCGAATTTCCGGTATCGAGTTTTTGAATACCGAATTTTCGAAAGTCGAATATCGGATATCCGAATATGAAATATCGAATATCGGCTATCCAATATCCGATATCCGATTACCAAATATCGAATATCGACTTTTTGAATTTCCGGTATCGAGTTTTTAAGTACCGAATTTTCGAAAATCGAATTTTTGGTATCGAGTTTTTGAAAATCGAATATCGGATATCCGAATATCCAATATCGTATATTTGTTATCCAGTATCCGATATCCGATTACCGAATATCGAATATCGCCTTTTCGAATATCGGGTATCGAGTTTTTAAGTACCGAATTTTCGAAAATCGAATATCGGATATCCGAATATGCAATATCGGCTATCCAATATCCGATTACCGAATATCGAATATCGAATTTTCGAAAATCGAATATCGGATATCCGAATATGCAATACCGAATATCGGATATCCAATATCCGATATCCGTTTACCGAATATCGAATATCGACTTTTCGAATTTCGGGTATCGAGTTTCTAAATATCGAATTTTCGAAAATCGAATATCGGATATCCGAATATGCAATACCGAATATCGGATATCCAATATCCGATATCCGTTTGCCGAATATCGAATATCGACTTTTCGAATTTCTGGTACCGAGTTTTTAAACAGCGAATTTTCGAAAATCGAATATCGGATTTCCGAATATGCAATATCGAATACCGGCTTTCCAATATCCGATATCCATTTACCAAATATCGAATATCGACTTTTCGAATTTTGGGTATCGAGTTTTTGAAAATCGAATATCGGATATCCGAATATCCAATTTCGTATATTTGTTATCCAGTATCCGATATCCGATTACCGAATATCGAATATCGACTTTTCGAATATCGGGTATCGAGTTTTTAAGTACCGAATTTTCGAAAATCGAATATCGGATATCCGAATATGCAATATCGTATATCGGCTATCCAATATCCGATATCCATTTACAGAATATCGAATATCGCCTTTTCGAATATCGGGTATCGAGTTTTTAAGTACCGAATTTTCGAAAATCGAATATCGGATATCCGATTATGCAATATCGAATATCGGCTATCCAATATCCGATTACCGAATATCGAATATCGACTTTTTGAATTTCCGGTATCGAGTTTTAAAATATCGAATTTTTAAAAATCGAGTATCGGATACCCGAATATGCAATATCGAATATCGGCTATCCAATATCTGATATCCGTTTACCGAATATCGAATATCGACTTTTCGAATTTCCGGTATCGAGTTTTTAAATATCGAATTTTCGAAAATCGAATATCGGATATCCTAATATGCAATATCGAATATCGGCTATCCAATATCCGATATCCGTTTACCAAATATCGAATATCGACTTTTCGAATTTCCGGTATCGAGTTTCTAAGTATCGAATTTTCGAAAATTGAATATCGGATACCCGAATATGCAATATCGAATATCGGCTATCCAATATCTGATATCCGTTTACCGAATATCGAATATCGACTTTTCGAATTACCGGTATCGAGTTTTTAAATATCGAATTTTCGAAAATCGAATATCGGATATCCGAATATGCAATACCGAATATCGGATATCCAATATCCGATATCCGTTTGCCGAATATCGAATATCGACTTTTCGAATTTCTGGTACCGAGTTTTTAAACAGCGAATTTTCGAAAATCGAATATCGGATATCTGAATATGCAGTATCGAATATCGGCTATCCAATATCCGATATCCTATTACCGAATATCGACTTTTCGAATTTCGGGTATCGAGTTTTTAAGTACCGAATTTTCGAAAATCGAATATCGGATATCCGAATATGCTATATCGAATAACGGCTATCCAATATCCGATATCCGATTACCGAATATCGAATATCGACTTTTCGAATGTCGGGTATCGAGTTTTTAAATACCGAATTTTCGAAAATCGAATATCGGATATCCGAATATGCAATATCGTATATCGGCTATCCAATATCCGATATCCATTTACAGAATATCGAATTTCGACTTTTCGAATTTTGGGTATCGACTTTTTAAATATCGAATTTTCGAAAATCGAATATCGGATATCCGAATATCCAATATCGTATATTTGTTATCCAGTATCCGATATCCGATTACCGAATATCGAATATCGACTTTTCGAATATCGGGTATCGAGTTTTTAAGTACCGAATTTTCGAAAATCAAATATCGGATATCCGAATATGCAATATCGAATATCAGCTATCCAATATCCGATATCCGTTTACCAAAATCGAATACCGACTTTTCGAATTTCGGGTATCGAGTTTCTAAATATCGAATTTTCGAAAATCGAATATCGGGTATCCGAATATGCAATACCGAATATCGGATATCCAATATCCGATATCCGTTTACCGAATATCGAATATCGACTTTTCGAATTTCCGGTATCGAGTTTTTGAATACCGAATTTTCGAAAGTCGAATATCGGACATCCGAATATGAATTATCGAATATCGGCTATCCAATATCCGATATCCGATTACCGAATATCGACTTTTCGAATTTCCGGCATCGAGTTTCTAAATATCGAATTTTCGAAAATCGAGTATCGGATACCCGAATATGCAATATCGAATATCGGCTATCCAATATCTGATATCCGTTTACCGAATATCGAATATCGACTTTTCGAATTTCCGGTATCGAGTTTTTAAATATCGAATTTTCGAAAATCGAATATCGGATATCCAATATCCGATATCCGTTTACCAAATATCGAATATCGACTTTTCGAATTTCCGGTATCGAGTTTCTAAATATCGAATTTTCGAAAATCGAATATCGGATACCCGAATATGCAATATCGTATATCGGCTATCCAATATCTGATATCCGTTATCGAATATCGAATATCGACTTTTCGAATTACCGGTATCGGGTTTTTAAATATCGAATTTTCAAAAATCGAATATCGGATATCCTAATATGCAATATCGAATATCGGCTATCCAATATCCGATATCCGTTTACCAAATATCGAATATCGACTTTTCGAATTTCCGGTATCGAGTTTTAAAATATCGAATTTTTAAAAATCGAATATCGGATATCCGAATATGCAATATCAAATAACGGCTATCTAATATCCGATATCCGATTACCGAATATCGACTTTTCGAATTTCGGGTATCGAGTTAGTAAATATCGAATTTTCGAAAATCGAATATCGGGTATCCGAATATGCAATACCGAATATCGGATATCCAAAATCTGATATCCGTTTACCGAATATCGAATATCGATTTTTCGAATTTCCGGTATCGAGTTTTTAAATATCGAATTTTCGAAAATCGAATATCGGATATCCTAATATGCAATATCGAATATCGGCTATTATATACAATATCCGATATCCGTTTACCAAATATCGAATATCGACTTTTTGAATTTCCGGTATCGAGTTTTACAATATCGAATTTTTAAAAATCGAGTATCGGATACCCGAATATGCAATATCGAATATCGGCTATCCAATATCAAATATCCGTTTACCAAATATCGAATATCGACTTTTCGAATTTCCGGTATCGAGTTTCTAAATATCGAATTTTCGAAAATCGAGTATCGGATACCCGAATATGCAATATCGAATATCGGCTATCCAATATCTGATATCTGTTTACCGAATATCGAATATCGATTTTTCGAATTTCCGGTATCGAGTTTTTAAATATCGAATTTTCGAAAATCGAATATCGGATATCCCAATATGCAATATCGAATATCGGCTATTATATACAATATCCGATATCCGTTTACCAAATATCGAATATCGACTTTTTGAATTTCCGGTATCGAGTTTTAAAATATCGAATTTTTAAAAATCGAGTATCGGATACCCGAATATGCAATATCGAATATCGGCTATCCAATATCTGATATCCGTTTACCGAATATCGAATATCGACTTTTCGAATTTCCGGTATCGAGTTTTTAAATATCGAATTTTCGAAAATCGAATATCGGATATCCTAATATGCAATATCGAATATCGGCTATCCAATATCCGATATCCGTTTACCAAATATCGAATATCGACTTTTCGAATTTCCGGTATCGAGTTTCTAAGTATCGAATTTTCGAAAATCGAATATCGGATACCCGAATATGCAATATCGAATATCGGCTATCCAATATCTGATATCCGTTTACCGAATATCGAATATCGACTTTTCGAATTACCGGTATCGAGTTTTTAAATATCGAATTTTCGAAAATCGAATATCGGATATCCGAATATGCAATACCGAATATCGGATATCCAATATCCGATATCCGTTTGCCGAATATCGAATATCGACTTTTCGAATTTCTGGTACCGAGTTTTTAAACAGCGAATTTTCGAAAATCGAATATCGGATATCCGAATATGCAGTATCGAATATCGGCTATCCAATATCCGATATCCTATTACCGAATATCGACTTTTCGAATTTCGGGTATCGAGTTTTTAAGTACCGAATTTTCGAAAATCGAATATCGGATATCCGAATATGCAATATCGAATAACGGCTATCCAATATCCGATATCCATTTACAGAATATCGAATTTCGACTTTTCGAATTTTGGATATCGAGTTTTTAAATATCGAATTTTCGAAAATCGAATATCGGATATCCGAATATCCAATATCGTATATTTGTTATCCAGTATCCGATATCCGATTACCGAATATCGAATATCGACTTTTCGAATATCGGGTATCGAGTTTTTAAGTACCGAATTTTCGAAAATCGAATATCGGATATCCGAATATGCAATATCGAATACCGGCTTTCCAATATCCGATATCCATTTACCAAATATCGAATATCGACTTTTCGAATTTTGGGTATCGAGTTTTTGAAAATCGATTATCGGATATCCGAATATCCAATATCGTATATTTGTTATCCAGTATCCGATATCCGATTACCGAATATCGAATATCGACTTTTCGAATATCGGGTATCGAGTTTTTAAGTACCGAATTTTCGAAAATCGAATGTCGGATAACCGAATATGCAATATCGAATATCGGCTATCCAATATCCGATTACCGAATATCGAATATCGACTTTTCGAATGTCGGGTATCGAGTTTTTAAATACCGAATTTTCGAAAATCGGATATCGGATATCCGAATATGCAATATCGTATATCGGCTATCCAATATCCGATATCCATTTACAGAATATCGAATTTCGACTTTTCGAATTTTGGGTATCGAGTTTTTAAATATCGAATTTTCGAAAATCGAATATCGGATATCCGAATATCCAATATCGTATATTTGTTATCCAGTATCCGATATCCGATTACCGAATATCGAATATCGACTTTTCGAATATCGGGTATCGAGTTTTTAAGTACCGAATTTTCGAAAATCGAATATCGGATTTCCGAATATGCAATATCGAATATCAGCTATCCAATATCCGATATCCGTTTACCAAAATCGAATACCGACTTTTCGAATTTCGGGTATCGAGTTTCTAAATATCGAATTTTCGAAAATCGAATATCGGGTATCCGAATATGCAATACCGAATATCGGATATCCAATATCCGATATCCGTTTACCGAATATCGAATATCGACTTTTCGAATTTCCGGTATCGAGTTTTTGAATACCGAATTTTCGAAAGTCGAATATCGGACATCCGAATATGAATTATCGAATATCGGCTATCCAATATCCGATATCCGATTACCGAATATCGACTTTTCGAATTTCCGGCATCGAGTTTCTAAATATCGAATTTTCGAAAATCGAGTATCGGATACCCGAATATGCAATATCGAATATCGGCTATCCAATATCTGATATCCGTTTACCGAATATCGAATATCGACTTTTCGAATTTCGGGTATCGAGTTCCTAAATATCGAATTCTCGAAAATCGAATATCGGGTATCCGAATATGCAATACCGAATTTCAGCTATCCAATATCCGATATCCGTTTACCAAATATCGAATATCGACTTTTCGAATTTCGGGTATCGAGTTTCTAAATATTGAATTTTCGAAAATCGAATATCGGATATCCGAATATGCAATACCGAATATCGGATATCCAATATCCGATATCCGTTTTCCGAATATCGAACATCGACTTTTCGAATTTCAGGTACCGAGTTTTTAAACACCGAATTTTCGAAAATCGAATATCGGATATCAGAATATGCAATATCGAATATCGGCTATCCAATATCTGATATCCGTTTACCGAATATCGAATATCGACTTTTCGAATTTTGGGTATCGAGTTTTTAAATATCGAATTTTCGAAAATCGAATATCGGATATCCGAATATCCAATATCGTATATCAGCTATCCAATATCCGATATCCGTTTACCAAATATCGAATATCGACTTTTCGAATTTTGGGTATCGAGTTTTTAAATATCGAATTTTCGAAAATCGAATATCGGATATCCTAATATGCAATATCGAATATCGGCTATCCAATATCCGATATCCGTTTACCAAATATCGAATATCGACTTTTCGAATTACCGGTATCGAGTTTCTAAATATCGAATTTTCGAAAATCGAGTATCGGATACCCGAATATGCAATATCGAATTTCGGCTATCCAATATGTGATATCCGTTTACCGAATATCGAATATCGATTTTTCGAATTTCCGGTATCGAGTTTTTAAATATCGAATTTTCGAAAATCGAATATCGGATATCCTAATATGCAATATCGAATATCGGCTATCCAATATCCAATATCCGATATCCGTTTACCAAATATCGAATATCGACTTTTCGAATTTCCGGTATCGAGTTTCTAAATATCGAATTTTCGAAAATCGAATATCGGATACCCGAATATGCAATATCGAATATCGGCTATCCAATATCTGATATCCGTTTACCAAATATCGAATATCGACTTTTCGAATTTCCGGTATCGAGTTTCTAAATATCGAATTTTCGAAAATCGAATATCGGATACCCGAATATGCAATATCGAATATCGGCTATCCAATATCCGATATCCATTTACAGAATATCGAATATCGACTTTTCGAATTTTGGGTATCGAGTTTTTAAATATCGAATTTTCGAAAATCGAATATCGGATATCCGAATATCCAATATCGTATATTTGTTATCCAGTATCCGATATCCGATTACCGAATATCGAATATCGACTTTTCGAATATCGGGTATCGAGTTTTTAAGTACCGAATTTTCGAAAATCGAATATCGGATATCCGAATATGCAATATCGAATATCAGCTATTCAATATCCGATATCCGTTTACCAAATATCGAATATCGACTTTTCGAATTTCGGGTATCGAGTTTCTAAATATTGAATTTTCGAAAATCGAATATCGGGTATCCGAATATGCAATACCGAATATCGGATATCCAATATCCGATATCCGTTTACCGAATATCGAATATCGACTTTTCGAATTTCCGGTATCGAGTTTTTGAATACCGAATTTTCGAAAGTCGAATATCGGATATCCGAATATGAAATATCGAATATCGGCTATCCAATATCCGATATCCGATTACCAAATATCGAATATCGACTTTTTGAATTTCCGGTATCGAGTTTTTAAGTACCGAATTTTCGAAAATCGAATTTTTGGTATCGAGTTTTTGAAAATCGAATATCGGATATCCGAATATCCAATATCGTATATTTGTTATCCAGTATCCGATATCCGATTACCGAATATCGAATATCGCCTTTTCGAATATCGGGTATCGAGTTTTTAAGTACCGAATTTTCGAAAATCGAATATCGGATATCCGAATATGCAATATCGGCTATCCAATATCCGATTACCGAATATCGAATATCGAATTTTCGAAAATCGAATATCGGATATCCGAATATGCAATACCGAATATCGGATATCCAATATCCGATATCCGTTTACCGAATATCGAATATCGACTTTTCGAATTTCGGGTATCGAGTTTCTAAATATCGAATTTTCGAAAATCGAATATCGGATATCCGAATATGCAATACCGAATATCGGATATCCAATATCCGATATCCGTTTGCCGAATATCGAATATCGACTTTTCGAATTTCTGGTACCGAGTTTTTAAACAGCGAATTTTCGAAAATCGAATATCGGATTTCCGAATATGCAATATCGAATACCGGCTTTCCAATATCCGATATCCATTTACCAAATATCGAATATCGACTTTTCGAATTTTGGGTATCGAGTTTTTGAAAATCGAATATCGGATATCCGAATATCCAATTTCGTATATTTGTTATCCAGTATCCGATATCCGATTACCGAATATCGAATATCGACTTTTCGAATATCGGGTATCGAGTTTTTAAGTACCGAATTTTCGAAAATCGAATATCGGATATCCGAATATGCAATATCGTATATCGGCTATCCAATATCCGATATCCATTTACAGAATATCGAATATCGCCTTTTCGAATATCGGGTATCGAGTTTTTAAGTACCGAATTTTCGAAAATCGAATATCGGATATCCGATTATGCAATATCGAATATCGGCTATCCAATATCCGATTACCGAATATCGAATATCGACTTTTCGAATGTCGGGTATCGAGTTTTTAAATACCGAATTTTCGAAAATCGAATATCGGATATCCGAATATGCAATATCGTATATCGGCTATCCAATATCCGATATCCATTTACAGAATATCGAATTTCGACTTTTCGAATTTTGGGTATCGAGTTTTTAAATATCGAATTTTCGAAAATCGAATATCGGATATCCGAATATCCAATATCGTATATTTGTTATCCAGTATCCGATATCCGATTACCGAATATCGAATATCGACTTTTCGAATATCGGGTATCGAGTTTTTAAGTACCGAATTTTCGAAAATCGAATATCGGATATCCGAATATGCAATATCGAATATCAGGTATCCAATATCCGATATCCGTTTACCAAAATCGAATATCGACTTTTCGAATTTCGGGTATCGAGTTTCTAAATATCGAATTTTCGAAAATCGAATATCGGGTATCCGAATATGCAATACCGAATATCGGATATCCAATATCCGATATCCGTTTAACGAATATCGAATATCGACTTTTCGAATTTCCGGTATCGAGTTTTTGAATACCGAATTTTCGAAAGTCGAATATCGGACATCCGAATATGAAATATCGAATATCGGCTATCCAATATCCGATATCCGATTACCGAATATCGACTTTTCGAATTTCCGGTATCGAGTTTCTAAATATCGAATTTTCGAAAATCGAGTATCGGATACCCGAATATGCAATATCGAATATCGGCTATCCAATATCTGATATCCGTTTACCGAATATCGAATATCGACTTTTCGAATTACCGGTATCGAGTTTTTAAATATCGAATTTTCGAAAATCGAATATCGGATATCCTTATATGCAATATCGAATATCGGCTATCCAATATCCGATATCCGTTTACCAAATATCGAATATCGACTTTTCGAATTTCCGGTATCGAGTTTTAAAATATCGAATTTTTAAAAATCGAGTATCGGATACCCGAATATGCAATATCGAATATCGGCTATCCAATATCTGATATCCGTTTACCGAATATCGAATATCGACTTTTCGAATTTCCGGTATCGAATTTTCGAAAATCGGATATCCTTATATGCAATATCGAATATCGGCTATCCAATGTTCGATATCCGTAAACCGAATATCAAATATCGACATGTCGAATTTCCGGTATCGAGTATTTAAGTACCGAGTTTTCGAAAATCGAATATCGGATATCAGAATATGCAATATCGAATATCGGCTATTCAATATCCGATATCCGTTTACCGAATATCGACTTTATGAATTTACTGTATCGAGTTTTTAAATACCGAATATTCGAAAATCGAATATCGGATATTCGAATATGCAATGTCGTAGGGGGGGGTTTGTGTTTGCAGATTTATGTTTTGGTTTCCGACGACACGCTTCGCTTGCTTACTTGCTTAGCTTGGTTTTGTAGACGCAAACCTACCTTGCCTCCTCCTTCAGAGGTGGCAGGGTGCGCGGTCTTGAGGGAGAGCGCAACAGTCGTGTGGATCCTCAAGGCAAGTCTGGTGATGTTCCTTCTCGAGGTTGCCCCCTGTTCTTGGTCTAATTCCATATGAATTAGACGTAACAGAAATCACCAGGCGACTAACCTCAGGGGTGGCGAGGTCATGCCCCTGGGGGTCCACCATCAAACAAGAGCAGATGATGGATAGCAATGACCTCCCGCGTGTTTGTGCCGTGCGCGGGGACCCGTACGGAGGGATGAAGGGATCCTGGTGGTTGAGTGGAGCAGGCTGCACACAACACACCACTTTGGCCTGGATTTCCTCTTACACGGGAGGTAGTGGGGTAGCTACCCACTATCAACCGGCTGAGGCATCCCATAAGCGGGATGTCATGCGAGGGTCGGCTTAATGGGGGGGGGGCAGCCGGCGTGGCGGGGGTCTCGGGATGAGTTGCGGCATAGTCTCGTGTCGTATACAGTCCCCTGATCTTCCGTCGCGTGCGGGCTCGTCAATTTCCCACTAGGCTGATCCTATACCGAAGGAGTAGCTCTGGCGATCGCTCGTTGAACGAGCGACGTCCCCGACTGAGGGCTCCGTGGCGGGTGGAGAGCTCCAACGGTGAATTAAAAAAACAAACAACATATGGATAAAGAGACCGAATCCAAAATAACAAAACCACAAGCTGCGTCCCGCTCGTCGGATGCGCTTGCAACCAACACACCAAGGGCTGCGTCTTCAGATGCGCCATCGACACCTAACTCAAGGGCTGCGTCCCAGGATGCGCCTAAGCGGCAACTACCCAAGCCCGCACTGAAAAAACAGAAGCGCTCGGCTGCGTCCAAGGATGCGATGAGGAAGGCAACCGTAAGGGATGCGCCACAACAGGCTGCGTTCCGAGCGATCCCAACCTCATCTGCGTCCACGGATGCGCCTGCGCCTTCCAACACAACCCTGACTGAAAGGCCAAGGACAGCACTCGCTCATGGCGACTCGAGGAGTACTGCAAAAGTAGATGCGCCCAAAACACGGGCTGCGTCAACGGCTGCGGTCTCTGAGAGGGACCTGACGATTCTGGCCAAAGCCCCGCCGGCAGGGGTATCAAACAACCAACCTGAAACAACCACCGGAAAGAAGACGTCCCTCAAGGCAGTGTCGGCTACGGCTGAGATGCCAAAAGACGAGGCTGCCACCGGCGCTAAGCGCAAGCGTAGCGCGAGGCCAAGAGGGCGAAAAACCAAAACAACCGGACAAGAACAACCGGACAGGCCGCAGAAGCGTTCGCGTCCCGAAGACACCGTCACACCAACTGGGGTTAGTAAGAAGAGCAAGCCTGCTCGCTCCCGTATGGCTGACGGAACTTTGGTGAGCTACGCTGAAGCGGCTGCGTCCTTCAGGAGCAACGAGCTATGCGTTGCCGTCATGACCGAGCCCTTCTCGGAAATGACGCAGGAGCAAGCGGAGGGGATCCGGCTGGTAATAGAAAACCAGCTCCGGGCTCTGCTAAAAGCTCCTGAACCAACCGAAACAACCCAAAGCACCGCGATTCATTTTAGAGGCCGGGCCCATTTTGCTGAAGGCGTCCTTAAGACATGGTGTGAGGATGAATTCACAATGGCCTGGCTCAAAGAGGTCGTAAACAACATTTCATCCCCGTTACCGGGAACCAAGCTAACCGTTCGGCCTCAAGCCGACATACCTAAGAAGGTAATGTGCATGTTGTTCGTCCCCGAGAATAGCGAGGACACAACAGAGCTACTAAGGATGCTGGCGAGGCAGAACCCGAACCTAAAAATGAACACCTGGACCCTGACACACGAAAGAGCTAGGCAGGAGCCCCCGGGTACCTGTCTATACTTCCGTGTGCCGGAGGCCATGGTTAAAACTATAAAGGACCAGCAACGGCGCGTATACTACCTCATGGGTAGCATTTACATCCGCTTCCTGGAGGAGGGTGGTACCAGGGAGAAGGACGCCGATCCAACATCAGGACCAACATCAGAAACAGCCTCGAGTGCGCCTGAGAGGGGGCCTGCTCTGCCGCTTCCGGAACGTTCCCTGTCGCCTATTGCGACGGAGACTGTTGGGGAGGCGATGGAGTTGGCGACCTCTATGGCAGCGCTGGAGGTTCTCTCAGCAGCGGGTTCAACGAGGGATCCACCCTCGTCCGGTTTGATTTCGGACGAGGAGTGCTTTCCGTCAGAGGAGAGAAGTGAGGGCGAGGACAGCAGCCTCTGCTCCTCTCCTTTGCGGGACTAAGATCCTACAAACCAATCTCCAGCACAGCCAATCTGCGTCGGCTACCTTGCGCAGAGTGTTGGAGAACCAACAAGGAAAGACCATCGCCCTTATCCAAGAGCCGTGGATCAGGGGTGGCAGAATATGCGGTTTGAGCAGCATCGGGGGTAAGTTACTGCTAGACACCTCCGCTAATAACCCGCGCACCTGCATATTTATTCCAAAACATGTACCTAACCTGTTAATTAATGAATTCTGTTCAAGGGACCTGACAGCAGTCAGACTTTTTAGAACGGAACAGAAACTCCCGGACATTGTACTAGCCTCGGCATACCTGCCAGGCGATGAGGACGTGCCTCTGCCAGAGCTCGTCTCACTGGTTGAGTACTGTGGAAAGGAGAAACTGGAACTAATCATCGCGACAGACTCCAACGCGCATCACACGCTCTGGGGTAATGTCAAAACCAACACCCGAGGTGAGGAAATGCTTGATTTCATTCTTAGTAACAATCTTGTTTTACTCAATAAGGGCTCCGAACCTACCTTCATAAACGCAAGATCGCAAACAATTATAGACTTAACTGTAGCAACCATAGGCATTTCAAACTCCATACAGGATTGGCATGTGTCCACTGAGTTATCATGCTCTGACCATAGATGGATTCGCTATACCATTAACTTCAACCTAACCAAACCACAACCAAGAAGGGTTCCTCGTAACACAGACCAAGCCAGGTTTACTAAACTCGTTGAGGCTGAACTAGGCAGATTACCCGCCCTTCCGGCTAAAATACCAGTAACCAATTTAGACGAACATGTAAACAAAATCACATCCATCCTTCTATCTAGCTATGAACAGTCTTGTCCCCTCACGGTACCTAGGCAGGGAGCTCGACATTCCTGGTGGAGTCCTGAACTGGAAAGACACCGACACAAGTTGAGAAGACTGTTCAACAGAGCTAGGAACACACGATCGCCAGTAGACTGGGACCGCTATACAACAGCTCGTAAAACATATAAAAAACTAATACGCCTCAGAGGGAAGAACAGTTGGAGGCGGTTCTGTACTAACATTGAAAGTAACAACCAGGCAATGAGGGTCAAAACCTGTCTTGCTCAAGAGACAGACCACTCAATAGGATGCCTGAAAAAGCCAGATAACACATACACAACAAATGATGCTGAGACAAGCGAACTACTTCTAACCACCCACTTCCCAGGATGCCAGATTGCCACCCAGCAAAGCTGGGATTCACACAGAGAGAGGGCTGCGAGCGAAATGGACTGGGAGGTGGCGTTAGAGGTAATCGACAAAGACAAAGTAACGTGGGCAATTAACACCTTCCTACCTTTCAAGGCAGCAGGACTAGACGGTATCTTCCCGGCTCTGCTCAGGTGGAGCCAAGGTTTACTGGCTGACTACCTTGTGAAGGTTTTCAGAGCCTGCCTGGCCCACCGCTACATCCCCTTGAAATGGCGGGAAGTAAAAATAATCTTTATACCGAAACCAGGTAGGGGCGACTACACCCAACCCAAATCCTTTAGACCTATAAGCCTCTCCTCATTCCTCTTGAAGACTCTGGAGAGGCTGGGAGATAGGAAGATTAGGACCCAAATTTCGGTACAAAGACCCCTACATCCTAATCAACACGCCTACTGTGCAGGCAAATCAACAGAATCAGCACTCCATAGCGTGGTCTCACGCATAGGAAATGCTCTAAAAGACAAAAACTCAACTCTAGGCGCTTTCATTGATATAGAAGGTGCTTTTGACAAAACCAACTTCGTCAGCATCAAACGGGCACTTGCCAAACACGGTGTTGCGCGAACACTCGTAGAATGGATAAACAACATGTTAAAATACCGTGCTATTCAATTTACCGTGAACACCACCACACGAGGTATCGTGAGTAGGGGCTGCCCACAGGGTGGGGTGCTGTCACCACTGCTGTGGAACTTAGTGGTAAATGAGCTCATTGCAGAGCTCAACGCCAGCGGTCTGTACTCGGTGGGATACGCGGACGATATAGCAATTTTAATCTCGGGGAAATTTGAGGGCGTCTTATGCGATCTCATGAGAAAGGCCTTCAAAATAATCGAGTGTTGGTGCACGAAGCACGAACTATCGGTTAACCCCTTAAAAACGGAACTAATAATGTTCACTAACAAGAGAACTCTTGGACCTCATAGGCTTCCAAAACTCTTAAACACAGAACTAACGCTCAAGGACGAAGTCAAGTACTTGGGGGTGATCCTGGATAGCAAACTGCTCTGGAACAAGCATCTTGACTACAAACTTAATAAAAGCACAATTACACTATACCAATGTAAAAAAATGTTAGGAAAAACATGGGGGCTCTCTCCAAGGATTACTCTGTGGATCTACAAAACGCTGATCAGGCCAATGTTGGCTTATGGTGCTCTGGTCTGGTGGACGAGAACTGAACTCTCGACCACCATCACCAAACTACAACGTTTCCAACGACTGGCCTGTTCGGCTACCACTGGCTGCATGAGAACCACCCCAACAGCAGCCATGGAGATAGCCCTTCAATTAACTCCCCTTGACCTGTACATACAGCAGGAGGCGGCGTTGGCTGCCATCAGGCTAATGCATCTGGGCATATGGGGCAAAAACCTTACCAGTCCACACGCTAAAATCCTGGACCGGGCGATTGAGTACCAGCCTCTCATCGCTGCCCCGTGTGATAGAATACCCAACCAACCGATGTTCAACAAAAACTATATCATACAAACAGTTCAGGAGGAAAGGGACCAGTCAGGAGCCAATGAAGTGCGAATCTACACAGACGGCTCAAAAACACAAAACGGGTCAGGTGCTGGCATACACTCCCTTGATCTCAATATTAACATACACATACCGCTAGGCACACACAGTTCGATCTTTCAATGCGAATGTGTTGCTTTAACACAAGCCGCAACAGCAGTAAAGCGCTTAGGCATCCGGGACTACGGAATTAAATTCGTATCTGACAGTCTATCTGTGCTCAAAGCTTTAGAAAACAAACAAACTAACAATAAATTAATTCTCGAGTGCCACCAAGCTCTGGAGAGTTTGTCGATGTTCAATCGGATTACTCTCCAGTGGATCAAAGGACACAGCGGATCTTTGGGTAATGATGCAGCAGATGAACTTGCGAAGAGAGGCTCTGATATGAAGGTGCTAGGCCCATACCCTCTTCTCCCACTGCCTTTCTCACAATTTCGTGCGTGGATTCGCCAAAGATCGACGGAACTCCATAACAACAGATGGTCACGGGCAACAGACTGTAGACAGTCGAAATTGGCTCTGCCGATGGTACACCCGCGATTAACCAAAAAACTCCTCAGCATGAGCAGGAATAACCTTAGAATAATTATAGGAACAATTACGGGCCATAACACACTCAATAAACATCTTTTTAACATAGGTGCCACAGACAGTCCCCTTTGCAGGGGATGCCTTGACGCCGAGGAATCAGCCGCCCACGTTATCCTGGAATGCGTGGCCGTAGCCTCTCAACGTGAAGAAATCCTCGGAACAGTGAGGTCGCTCCGCGAAGCCTGTGAAGCTCCCAGGAGGCTTCTGTGCTTTTGGGCGGAGCTAGGCTGGCTCTGTTAGCCAGAATCCCCACGCACAACGGACCGAATGGGAGTCTAAGTGCGGAAAAGGGAGTCCCATCATCATCATCATCATCATATGCAATGTCGTATATCGGCTATCCAATATTCGATATCCGTTAACCGAATATCAAATATCGACTTTTCGAATTTCCGGTATCGAGTTTTTAAGTACCGAGTTTAAGAAAATCGAATATCGGATATCCGAATATGCCATATCGAATATCGGCTATCCAATATCCAATATCCGTTTACCGAATATCGACTTTTCGAACTTCCGGTATCGAGTTTTTAAATACTGAATATTCGAAAATCGAATATCGGATATTCGAATACGCAATATCGAATATCGGCTATCCAATATTCGATATCCGTTAACCGAATATCGACTTTTCGATTTTCCGGTATCGAGTTTATAAATACCGAATTTTCGAAAATCGAATATCGGATATCTGAAAATGCCATATCGAATATCGGCTATCCAATATCCGATATCCGTTTACCGAATATCGAATATCGACTTTTCGAATACCCGGTATCGAGTTTTTAAATACCGAATTTTCGAAAATCGAATAATCGGATATCCGAATATGCAATATCGAATATCGGCTATCTAATATCCGATACCCGTTTACCGAATATCGAATATCGACTTTTCGAATTTCCGGTATCGAGTTTTTAAATACCGAATTTTCGAAAATCGAATATCGGATATCCGAATATGCAATATCGAATATTGAATATCGGCTATCCAATATCCGATATCCGATTACCGAATATCGACTTTTCGAACTTCCGGTATCGAGTTTATAAATACCGAATTTTCGAAAATCGAATATCGGATATCCGAAAATGCCATATCGAATATCGGCTATCCAATGTTCGATATCCGTTAACCGAATATCAAATATCGACATGTCGAATTTCCGGTATCGAGTATTTAAGTACCGAGTTTTCGAAAATCGAATATCGGATATCCGAATATGCTATATCGAAAATCGGCTATCCAATATCCGATGTCCGATTACAGTTATCAAATATCGACTTTTCGGTTTTCGGGTACCGAGTTTTTAAAAAACCGAATTTTCGAAAATCGAATATCGGATATCCGAATATGCTTTATCGAATATCGGCTATCCAATATCTGATAACAGAATATCGAAAATCGACTTTTCGGTTTTCGGGTACCGAGTTTTTAAAAACCGAATTTTCGAAAATCGAATATCGGATATCCGAATATGCAATATCGAATATTGGCTATCCATTATCCGATATCCGATTACAGAATATCGAATACCTATCGTCTTTTCGGTTTTCGGGTACCGAGTTTTTAAAAACCGAATATTCGAACATCGAATATCGGATATCCGAATATGCAATATCGAATATCGGATATCCAATATCCGATATCCGATTACAGTATATCGAAAATCGACTTTTCGGTTTTCGGGTACCGAGTTTTTAAAAACCGAATTTTCGAAAATCGAATATCGGATATCCGAATATGCTTTATCGAATATCGGCTATCCAATATCCAATATCCGATTACAGAATATCGAAAATCGACTTTTCGGTTTTCGGGTACCGAGTTTTTAAAAACCGAATTTTCGAAAATCGAATATCGGATATCCAAATATGCAATATCGAATATTGGCTATCCATTATCCGATATCCGATTACAGAATATCGAATATCGTCTTTTCGGTTTTCGGGTACCGAGTTTTTAAAAACTGAATATTCGAAAATCGAATATCGGATATCCGAATATGCAATATCGAATATCGGATATCCAATATCCGATATCCGATTACAGTATATCGAAAATCGACTTTTCGGTTTTCGGGTACCGAGTTTTTAAAAACCGAATTTTCGAAAATCGAATATCGGATATCCGAATATGCAATATCGAATATTGGCTATCCAATATCCGATATCCGATTACAGTATATCGAAAATCGACTTTTCGGTTTTCGGGTACCGAGTTTTTAAAAACCGAATTTTCGAAAATCGAATATCGGATATCCGAATATGCAATATCGAATATCGGATATCCAATATCCGATATCCGATTACAGTATATCGAAAATCGACTTTTCGGTTTTCGGGTACCGAGTTTTTAAAAACCGAATTTTCGAAAATCGAATATCGGATATCCGAATATGCGATATCGAATATCGGCTATCCAATATTCGATATCCGTTAACCGAATATCGACTTTTCGATTTTCCGGTATCGAGTTTATAAATACCGAATTTTCGAAAATCGAATATCAGATATCCGAATATGCCATATCGAATATCGGCTATCCAATATTCGATATCCGTTAACCGAATATCAAATATCGACATTTCGAATTTCCGGTATCGAGTATTTAAGTACCGAGTTTTCGAAAATCGAATATCGGATATCAGAATATGCAATATCGAATATCGGCTATCCAATATCCGATAACCGAACATCGACTTTTCGATTTTCTGGTATCGAGTTTATAAATACCGAATTTTCGAAAATTGAATATCGGATATCCGAATATGCCATATCGAATATCGGCTATCCAATATCCGATATCCGATATCCGTTTACCGAATATCGACTTTTTGAATTTCCGGTATCGAGTTTTTAAATACCGAATTTTCGAAAATCGAATATCGGATATCCGAATATGCAATATCGAATATCGGCTATCCAATATCCGATACCCGTTTACCGAATATCGAATTTCGACTTTTCGAATTTCTGGTATCAAGTTTTTAAATACCGAATTTTCGAAAATCGAATATCGGATATCCGAATATGCAATATCGAATATTGAATATCGGCTTTCCAATATCCGATATCCGATTACCGAATATCAACTTTTCGAACTTCCGGTATCGAGTTTATAAATACCGAATTTTCGAAAAACGAATATCGGATATCCGAATATGCAATATCGAATATCGGCTATCCAATGTTCGATATCCGTAAACCGAATATCAAATATCGACATGTCGAATTTCCGGTATCGAGTATTTAAGTACCGAGTTTTCGAAAATCGAATATCGGATATCAGAATATGCAATATCGAATATCGGCTATTCAATATCCGATATCCGTTTACCGAATATCGACTTTACGAATTTACTGTATCGAGTTTTTAAATACCGAATATTCGAAAATCGAATATCGGATATTCGAATATGCAATGTCGTATATCGGCTATCCAATATTCGATATCCGTTAACCGAATATCAAATATCGACTTTTCGAATTTCCGGTATCGAGTTTTTAAGTACCGAGTTTTAGAAAATCGAATATCGGATATCCGAATATGCCATATCGAATATCGGCTATCCAATATCCAATATCCGTTTACCGAATATCGACTTTTCGAACTTCCGGTATCGAGTTTTTAAATACTGAATATTCGAAAATCGAATAATTATCGGATATTCGAATACGCAATTTCGAATATCGGCTATCCAATATTCGATATCCGTTAACCGAATATCGACTTTTCGATTTTCCGGTATCGAGTTTATAAATACCGAATTTTCGAAAATCGAATATCAGATATCTGAAAATGCCATATCGAATATCGGCTATCCAATATCCGATATCCGTTTACCGAATATCGAATATCGACTTTTCGAATACCCGGTATCGAGTTTTTAAATACCGAATTTTCGAAAATCGAATATCGGATATCCGAATATGCAATATCGAATATCGGCTATCTAATATCCGATACCCGTTAACCGAATATCGAATATCGACTTTTCGAATTTCCGGTATCGAGTTTTTAAATACCGAATTTTCGAAAATCGAATATCGGATATCCGAATATGCAATTTCGAATATCGGCTATCCAATATTCGATATCCGTTAACCGAATATCGACTTTTCGATTTTCCGGTATCGAGTTTATAAATACCGAATTTTCGAAAATCGAATATCGGATATCCGAATATGCCATATCGAATATCGGCTATCCAATATTCGATATCCGTTAACCGAATATCAAATATCGACATACCGAATTTCCGGAATCGAGTATTTAAGTACCGAGTTTTCGAAAATCGGTTATCGGATATCAGAATATGCAATATCGAATATCGGCTATCCAATATCCGATATCCGATAACCGAATATCGACTTTTCGATTTTCTGGTATCGAGTTTATAAATACCGAATTTTCGAAAATTGAATATCGGATATCCGAATATGCCATATCGAATATCGGCTATCCAATATCCAATATCCGATATCCGTTTACCGAATATCGACTTTTTGAATTTCCGGTATCGAGTTTTTAAATACCGAATTTTCGAAAATCGAATATCGGATATCCGAATATGCAATATCGTATATCGGCTATCCAATATCCGATACCCGTTTACCGAATATCGAATTTCGACTTTTCGAATTTCTGGTATCAAGTTTTTAAATACCGAATTTTCGAAAATCGAATATCGGATATCCGAATATGCAATATCGAATATTGAATATCGGCTATCCAATATCCGATATCCGATTACCGAATATCGAACTTCCGGTATCGAGTTTATAAATACCGAATTTTCGAAAATCGAATATCGGATATCCGAAAATGCCATATCGAATATCGGCTATCCAATGTTCGATATCCGTTAACCGAATATCAAATATCGACATGTCGAATTTCCGGTATCGAGTATTTAAGTACCGAGTTTTCGAAAATCGAATATCGGATATCCGAATATGCTTTATCGAATATCGGCTATCCAATATCCAATATCCGATTACAGAATATCGAAAATCGACTTTTCGGTTTTCGGGTACCGAGTTTTTAAAAACCGAATTTTAGAAAATCGAATATCGGATATCCGAATACGCAATATCGAATATCGGCTATCAAATATCCGATTACAGAATATCGAAAATCGACTTTTCGGTTTTCGGGTACCGAGTTTCTAAATACCGAATTTTCGAAAATCGAATATCGGATATCCGAATATGCTATATCGAATATCGGCTATCCAATATCCGATATCCGATTACAGAATATCGAAAATCGACTTTTCGGTTTTCGGGTACCGAGTTTCTAAATACCGAATTTTCGAAAATCGAATATCGGATATCCGAATATGCAATATCGAATATCGGCTATCCAATATCCGATTACAGAATATCGAAAATCGACTTTTCGGTTTTCGGGTACCGAGTTTCTAAATACCGAATTTTCGAAAATCGAATATCGGATATCCGAATATGCAATATCGAGTATCGGCTATCCAATATCCGATTACAGAATATCGAAAATCGACTTTTCGTTTTTCGGGTACCGAGTTTTTAAAAACCGAATTTTCGAAAATCGAATATCGGATATCCGAATACGCAATATCGAATATCGGCTATCCAATATCCGATTACAGAATATCGAAAATCGACTTTTCGGTTTTCGGGTACCGAGTTTTTAAAAACCGAATTTTAGAAAATCGAATATCGGATATCCGAATACGCAATATCGAATATCGGCTATCCAATATCCGATTACAGAATATCGAAAATCGACTTTTCGGTTTTCGGGTACCGAGTTTTTAAAAACCGAATTTTCGAAAATCGAATATCGGATATCCGAATACGCAATATCGAATATCGGCTATCCAATATCCGATTACAGAATATCGAAAATCGACTTTTAGGTTTTCGGGTACCGAGTTTCTAAATACCGAATTTTCGAAAATCGAATATCGGATATCCGAATGTGCAATATCGAATATCGGCTATCCAATATCCGATATCCGATTACAGAATATCGAAAATCGACTTTTCGGTTTTCGGGTACCGAGTTTTTAAAAACCGAATTTTCGAAAATCGAATATCGGATATCCGAATACGCAATATCGAATATCGGCTATCCAATATCCGATTACAGAATATCGAAAATCGACTTTTCGGTTTTCGGGTACCGAGTTTTTAAAAACCGAATTTTCGAAAATCGAATATCGGATATCCGAATACGCAATATCGAATATCGGCTATCCAATATCCGATATCCGATTACAGAATATCGAAAATCGACTTTTCGGTTTTCGGGTACCGAGTTTTTAAAAACCGAATTTTCGAAAATCGAATATCGGATATCCGAATACGCAATATCGAATATCGGCTATCCAATATCCGATATCCGATTACAGAATATCGAAAATCGACTTTTCGGTTTTCGGGTACCGAGTTTTTAAAAACCGAATTTTCGAAAATCGAATATCGGATATCCGAATACACAATATCGAATATCGGCTATCCAATATCCGATATCCGATTACGAATATCGAAAATCGACTTTTCGGTTTTCGGGTACCGAGTTTTTAAAAACCGAATTTTCGAAAATCGAATATCGGATATCCGAATACGCAATATCGAATATCGGCTATCCAATATCCGATATCCGATTACAGAATATCGAAAATCGACTTTTCGGTTTTCGGGTACCGAGTTCCTAAATACCGAATTTTCGAAAATCGAATATCGGATATCCGAATACGCAATATCGAACATCGGCTTTCGAATATCCGATATCCGATTACAGAATATCGAAAATCGACTTTTCGGTTTTCGGGTACCGAGTTTTTAAAAACCGAATTTTCGAAAATCGAATATCGGATATCCGAATACGCAATATCGAATATCGGCTATCCGATATCCGATATCCGATTACAGAATATCGAAAATCGACTTTTCGGTTTTCAGGTACCGAGTTTTTAAATGCCGAATTTTCGAAATTCGAATATCGGATATCCGAATACGCAATATCGAATATCGGCTATCCAATATCCGATATCCGATTACAGAATATCGAAAATCGACTTTTCGGTTTTCGGGTACCGAGTTTTTAAAAACCGAATTGTCGAAAATCGAATATCGGATATCCGAATACACAATATCGAATATCGGCTATCCAATATCCGATATCCGATTACAGAATATCGAAAATCGACTTTTCGGTTTTCGGGTACCGAGTTTTTAAAAACCGAATTTTCGAAAATCGAATATCGGATATCCGAATATGCAATATCGAATATTGGCTATCCATTATCCGATATCCGATTACAGAATATCGAATACCTATCGTCTTTTCGGTTTTCGGGTACCGAGTTTTTAAAAACCGAATATTCGAAAATCGAATATCGGATATCCGAATATGCAATATCGAATATCGGATATCCAATATCCGATATCCGATTACAGTATATCGAAAATCGACTTTTCGGTTTTCGGGTACCGAGTTTTTAAAAACCGAATTTTCGAAAATCGAATATCGGATATCCGAATATGCTTTATCGAATATCGGCTATCCAATATCCAATATCCGATTACAGAATATCGAAAATCGACTTTTCGGTTTTCGGGTACCGAGTTTTTAAAAACCGAATTTTCGAAAATCGAATATCGGATATCCAAATATGCAATATCGAATATTGGCTATCCATTATCCGATATCCGATTACAGAATATCGAATATCGTCTTTTCGGTTTTCGGGTACCGAGTTTTTAAAAACTGAATATTCGAAAATCGAATATCGGATATCCGAATATGCAATATCGAATATCGGATATCCAATATCCGATATCCGATTACAGTATATCGAAAATCGACTTTTCGGTTTTCGGGTACCGAGTTTTTAAAAACCGAATTTTCGAAAATCGAATATCGGATATCCGAATATGCAATATCGAATATTGGCTATCCAATATCCGATATCCGATTACAGTATATCGAAAATCGACTTTTCGGTTTTCGGGTACCGAGTTTTTAAAAACCGAATTTTCGAAAATCGAATATCGGATATCCGAATATGCAATATCGAATATCGGATATCCAATATCCGATATCCGATTACAGTATATCGAAAATCGACTTTTCGGTTTTCGGGTACCGAGTTTTTAAAAACCGAATTTTCGAAAATCGAATATCGGATATCCGAATATGCGATATCGAATATCGGCTATCCAATATTCGATATCCGTTAACCGAATATCGACTTTTCGATTTTCCGGTATCGAGTTTATAAATACCGAATTTTCGAAAATCGAATATCAGATATCCGAATATGCCATATCGAATATCGGCTATCCAATATTCGATATCCGTTAACCGAATATCAAATATCGACATTTCGAATTTCCGGTATCGAGTATTTAAGTACCGAGTTTTCGAAAATCGAATATCGGATATCAGAATATGCAATATCGAATATCGGCTATCCAATATCCGATAACCGAATATCGACTTTTCGATTTTCTGGTATCGAGTTTATAAATACCGAATTTTCGAAAATTGAATATCGGATATCCGAATATGCCATATCGAATATCGGCTATCCAATATCCGATATCCGATATCCGTTTACCGAATATCGACTTTTTGAATTTCCGGTATCGAGTTTTTAAATACCGAATTTTCGAAAATCGAATATCGGATATCCGAATATGCAATATCGAATATCGGCTATCCAATATCCGATACCCGTTTACCGAATATCGAATTTCGACTTTTCGAATTTCTGGTATCAAGTTTTTAAATACCGAATTTTCGAAAATCGAATATCGGATATCCGAATATGCAATATCGAATATTGAATATCGGCTTTCCAATATCCGATATCCGATTACCGAATATCAACTTTTCGAACTTCCGGTATCGAGTTTATAAATACCGAATTTTCGAAAAACGAATATCGGATATCCGAATATGCAATATCGAATATCGGCTATCCAATGTTCGATATCCGTAAACCGAATATCAAATATCGACATGTCGAATTTCCGGTATCGAGTATTTAAGTACCGAGTTTTCGAAAATCGAATATCGGATATCAGAATATGCAATATCGAATATCGGCTATTCAATATCCGATATCCGTTTACCGAATATCGACTTTACGAATTTACTGTATCGAGTTTTTAAATACCGAATATTCGAAAATCGAATATCGGATATTCGAATATGCAATGTCGTATATCGGCTATCCAATATTCGATATCCGTTAACCGAATATCAAATATCGACTTTTCGAATTTCCGGTATCGAGTTTTTAAGTACCGAGTTTTAGAAAATCGAATATCGGATATCCGAATATGCCATATCGAATATCGGCTATCCAATATCCAATATCCGTTTACCGAATATCGACTTTTCGAACTTCCGGTATCGAGTTTTTAAATACTGAATATTCGAAAATCGAATAATTATCGGATATTCGAATACGCAATTTCGAATATCGGCTATCCAATATTCGATATCCGTTAACCGAATATCGACTTTTCGATTTTCCGGTATCGAGTTTTTAAATACCGAATTTTCGAAAATCGAATATCGGATATCCGAATATGCAATTTCGAATATCGGCTATCCAATATTCGATATCCGTTAACCGAATATCGACTTTTCGATTTTCCGGTATCGAGTTTATAAATACCGAATTTTCGAAAATCGAATATCGGATATCCGAATATGCCATATCGAATATCGGCTATCCAATATTCGATATCCGTTAACCGAATATCAAATATCGACATACCGAATTTCCGGTATCGAGTATTTAAGTACCGAGTTTTCGAAAATCGGTTATCGGATATCAGAATATGCAATATCGAATATCGGCTATCCAATATCCGATATCCGATAACCGAATATCGACTTTTCGATTTTCTGGTATCGAGTTTATAAATACCGAATTTTCGAAAATTGAATATCGGATATCCGAATATGCCATATCGAATATCGGCTATCCAATATCCAATATCCGATATCCGTTTACCGAATATCGACTTTTTGAATTTCCGGTATCGAGTTTTTAAATACCGAATTTTCGAAAATCGAATATCGGATATCCGAATATGCAATATCGTATATCGGCTATCCAATATCCGATACCCGTTTACCGAATATCGAATTTCGACTTTTCGAATTTCTGGTATCAAGTTTTTAAATACCGAATTTTCGAAAATCGAATATCGGATATCCGAATATGCAATATCGAATATTGAATATCGGCTATCCAATATCCGATATCCGATTACCGAATATCGAACTTCCGGTATCGAGTTTATAAATACCGAATTTTCGAAAATCGAATATCGGATATCCGAAAATGCCATATCGAATATCGGCTATCCAATGTTCGATATCCGTTAACCGAATATCAAATATCGACATGTCGAATTTCCGGTATCGAGTATTTAAGTACCGAGTTTTCGAAAATCGAATATCGGATATCCGAATATGCTTTATCGAATATCGGCTATCCAATATCCAATATCCGATTACAGAATATCGAAAATCGACTTTTCGGTTTTCGGGTACCGAGTTTTTAAAAACCGAATTTTAGAAAATCGAATATCGGATATCCGAATACGCAATATCGAATATCGGCTATCAAATATCCGATTACAGAATATCGAAAATCGACTTTTCGGTTTTCGGGTACCGAGTTTCTAAATACCGAATTTTCGAAAATCGAATATCGGATATCCGAATATGCTATATCGAATATCGGCTATCCAATATCCGATATCCGATTACAGAATATCGAAAATCGACTTTTCGGTTTTCGGGTACCGAGTTTCTAAATACCGAATTTTCGAAAATCGAATATCGGATATCCGAATATGCAATATCGAATATCGGCTATCCAATATCCGATTACAGAATATCGAAAATCGACTTTTCGGTTTTCGGGTACCGAGTTTCTAAATACCGAATTTTCGAAAATCGAATATCGGATATCCGAATATGCAATATCGAGTATCGGCTATCCAATATCCGATTACAGAATATCGAAAATCGACTTTTCGTTTTTCGGGTACCGAGTTTTTAAAAACCGAATTTTCGAAAATCGAATATCGGATATCCGAATACGCAATATCGAATATCGGCTATCCAATATCCGATTACAGAATATCGAAAATCGACTTTTCGGTTTTCGGGTACCGAGTTTTTAAAAACCGAATTTTAGAAAATCGAATATCGGATATCCGAATACGCAATATCGAATATCGGCTATCCAATATCCGATTACAGAATATCGAAAATCGACTTTTCGGTTTTCGGGTACCGAGTTTTTAAAAACCGAATTTTCGAAAATCGAATATCGGATATCCGAATACGCAATATCGAATATCGGCTATCCAATATCCGATTACAGAATATCGAAAATCGACTTTTAGGTTTTCGGGTACCGAGTTTCTAAATACCGAATTTTCGAAAATCGAATATCGGATATCCGAATGTGCAATATCGAATATCGGCTATCCAATATCCGATATCCGATTACAGAATATCGAAAATCGACTTTTCGGTTTTCGGGTACCGAGTTTTTAAAAACCGAATTTTCGAAAATCGAATATCGGATATCCGAATACGCAATATCGAATATCGGCTATCCAATATCCGATTACAGAATATCGAAAATCGACTTTTCGGTTTTCGGGTACCGAGTTTTTAAAAACCGAATTTTCGAAAATCGAATATCGGATATCCGAATACGCAATATCGAATATCGGCTATCCAATATCCGATATCCGATTACAGAATATCGAAAATCGACTTTTCGGTTTTCGGGTACCGAGTTTTTAAAAACCGAATTTTCGAAAATCGAATATCGGATATCCGAATACGCAATATCGAATATCGGCTATCCAATATCCGATATCCGATTACAGAATATCGAAAATCGACTTTTCGGTTTTCGGGTACCGAGTTTTTAAAAACCGAATTTTCGAAAATCGAATATCGGATATCCGAATACACAATATCGAATATCGGCTATCCAATATCCGATATCCGATTACGAATATCGAAAATCGACTTTTCGGTTTTCGGGTACCGAGTTTTTAAAAACCGAATTTTCGAAAATCGAATATCGGATATCCGAATACGCAATATCGAATATCGGCTATCCAATATCCGATATCCGATTACAGAATATCGAAAATCGACTTTTCGGTTTTCGGGTACCGAGTTCCTAAATACCGAATTTTCGAAAATCGAATATCGGATATCCGAATACGCAATATCGAACATCGGCTTTCGAATATCCGATATCCGATTACAGAATATCGAAAATCGACTTTTCGGTTTTCGGGTACCGAGTTTTTAAAAACCGAATTTTCGAAAATCGAATATCGGATATCCGAATACGCAATATCGAATATCGGCTATCCGATATCCGATATCCGATTACAGAATATCGAAAATCGACTTTTCGGTTTTCAGGTACCGAGTTTTTAAATGCCGAATTTTCGAAATTCGAATATCGGATATCCGAATACGCAATATCGAATATCGGCTATCCAATATCCGATATCCGATTACAGAATATCGAAAATCGACTTTTCGGTTTTCGGGTACCGAGTTTTTAAAAACCGAATTGTCGAAAATCGAATATCGGATATCCGAATACACAATATCGAATATCGGCTATCCAATATCCGATATCCGATTACAGAATATCGAAAATCGACTTTTCGGTTTTCGGGTACCGAGTTTTTAAAAACCGAATTTTCGAAAATCGAATATCGGATATCCGAATATGCAATATCGAATATTGGCTATCCATTATCCGATATCCGATTACAGAATATCGAATACCTATCGTCTTTTCGGTTTTCGGGTACCGAGTTTTTAAAAACCGAATATTCGAAAATCGAATATCGGATATCCGAATATGCAATATCGAATATCGGATATCCAATATCCGATATCCGATTACAGTATATCGAAAATCGACTTTTCGGTTTTCGGGTACCGAGTTTTTAAAAACCGAATTTTCGAAAATCGAATATCGGATATCCGAATATGCTTTATCGAATATCGGCTATCCAATATCCAATATCCGATTACAGAATATCGAAAATCGACTTTTCGGTTTTCGGGTACCGAGTTTTTAAAAACCGAATTTTCGAAAATCGAATATCGGATATCCAAATATGCAATATCGAATATTGGCTATCCATTATCCGATATCCGATTACAGAATATCGAATATCGTCTTTTCGGTTTTCGGGTACCGAGTTTTTAAAAACTGAATATTCGAAAATCGAATATCGGATATCCGAATATGCAATATCGAATATCGGATATCCAATATCCGATATCCGATTACAGTATATCGAAAATCGACTTTTCGGTTTTCGGGTACCGAGTTTTTAAAAACCGAATTTTCGAAAATCGAATATCGGATATCCGAATATGCAATATCGAATATTGGCTATCCAATATCCGATATCCGATTACAGTATATCGAAAATCGACTTTTCGGTTTTCGGGTACCGAGTTTTTAAAAACCGAATTTTCGAAAATCGAATATCGGATATCCGAATATGCAATATCGAATATCGGATATCCAATATCCGATATCCGATTACAGTATATCGAAAATCGACTTTTCGGTTTTCGGGTACCGAGTTTTTAAAAACCGAATTTTCGAAAATCGAATATCGGATATCCGAATATGCGATATCGAATATCGGCTATCCAATATTCGATATCCGTTAACCGAATATCGACTTTTCGATTTTCCGGTATCGAGTTTATAAATACCGAATTTTCGAAAATCGAATATCAGATATCCGAATATGCCATATCGAATATCGGCTATCCAATATTCGATATCCGTTAACCGAATATCAAATATCGACATTTCGAATTTCCGGTATCGAGTATTTAAGTACCGAGTTTTCGAAAATCGAATATCGGATATCAGAATATGCAATATCGAATATCGGCTATCCAATATCCGATAACCGAATATCGACTTTTCGATTTTCTGGTATCGAGTTTATAAATACCGAATTTTCGAAAATTGAATATCGGATATCCGAATATGCCATATCGAATATCGGCTATCCAATATCCGATATCCGATATCCGTTTACCGAATATCGACTTTTTGAATTTCCGGTATCGAGTTTTTAAATACCGAATTTTCGAAAATCGAATATCGGATATCCGAATATGCAATATCGAATATCGGCTATCCAATATCCGATACCCGTTTACCGAATATCGAATTTCGACTTTTCGAATTTCTGGTATCAAGTTTTTAAATACCGAATTTTCGAAAATCGAGTATCGGATATCCGAATATGCAATATCGAATATTGAATATCGGCTTTCCAATATCCGATATCCGATTACCGAATATCAACTTTTCGAACTTCCGGTATCGAGTTTATAAATACCGAATTTTCGAAAAACGAATATCGGATATCCGAATATGCAATATCGAATATCGGCTATCCAATGTTCGATATCCGTAAACCGAATATCAAATATCGACATGTCGAATTTCCGGTATCGAGTATTTAAGTACCGAGTTTTCGAAAATCGAATATCGGATATCAGAATATGCAATATCGAATATCGGCTATTCAATATCCGATATCCGTTTACCGAATATCGACTTTACGAATTTACTGTATCGAGTTTTTAAATACCGAATATTCGAAAATCGAATATCGGATATTCGAATATGCAATGTCGTATATCGGCTATCCAATATTCGATATCCGTTAACCGAATATCAAATATCGACTTTTCGAATTTCCGGTATCGAGTTTTTAAGTACCGAGTTTTAGAAAATCGAATATCGGATATCCGAATATGCCATATCGAATATCGGCTATCCAATATCCAATATCCGTTTACCGAATATCGACTTTTCGAACTTCCGGTATCGAGTTTTTAAATACTGAATATTCGAAAATCGAATAATTATCGGATATTCGAATACGCAATATCGAATATCGGCTATCCAATATTCGATATCCGTTAACCGAATATCGACTTTTCGATTTTCCGGTATCGAGTTTATAAATACCGAATTTTCGAAAATCGAATATCAGATATCTGAAAATGCCATATCGAATATCGGCTATCCAATATCCGATATCCGTTTACCGAATATCGAATATCGACTTTTCGAATACCCGGTATCGAGTTTTTAAATACCGAATTTTCGAAAATCGAATATCGGATATCCGAATATGCAATATCGAATATCGGCTATCTAATATCCGATACCCGTTTACCGAATATCGAATATCGACTTTTCGAATTTCCGGTATCGAGTTTTTAAATACCGAATTTTCGAAAATCGAATATCGGATATCCGAATATGCAATATCGAATATCGGCTATCCAATATTCGATATCCGTTAACCGAATATCGACTTTTCGATTTTCCGGTATCGAGTTTATAAATACCGAATTTTCGAAAATCGAATATCGGATATCCGAATATGCCATATCGAATATCGGCTATCCAATATTCGATATCCGTTAACCGAATATCAAATATCGACATACCGAATTTCCGGTATCGAGTATTTAAGTACCGAGTTTTCGAAAATCGGTTATCGGATATCAGAATATGCAATATCGAATATCGGCTATCCAATATCCGATATCCGATAACCGAATATCGACTTTTCGATTTTCTGGTATCGAGTTTATAAATACCGAATTTTCGAAAATTGAATATCGGATATCCGAATATGCCATATCGAATATCGGCTATCCAATATCCGATATCCGATATCCGTTTACCGAATATCGACTTTTTGAATTTCCGGTATCGAGTTTTTAAATACCGAATTTTCGAAAATCGAATATCGGATATCCGAATATGCAATATCGTATATCGGCTATCCAATATCCGATACCCGTTTACCGAATATCGAATTTCGACTTTTCGAATTTCTGGTATCAAGTTTTTAAATACCGAATTTTCGAAAATCGAATATCGGATATCCGAATATGCAATATCGAATATTGAATATCGGCTATCCAATATCCGATATCCGATTACCGAATATCGAACTTCCGGTATCGAGTTTATAAATACCGAATTTTCGAAAATCGAATATCGGATATCCGAAAATGCCATATCGAATATCGGCTATCCAATGTTCGATATCCGTTAACCGAATATCAAATATCGACATGTCGAATTTCCGGTATCGAGTATTTAAGTACCGAGTTTTCGAAAATCGAATATCGGATATCCGAATATGCTTTATCGAATATCGGCTATCCAATATCCAATATCCGATTACAGAATATCGAAAATCGACTTTTCGGTTTTCGGGTACCGAGTTTTTAAAAACCGAATTTTAGAAAATCGAATATCGGATATCCGAATACGCAATATCGAATATCGGCTATCAAATATCCGATTACAGAATATCGAAAATCGACTTTTCGGTTTTCGGGTACCGAGTTTCTAAATACCGAATTTTCGAAAATCGAATATCGGATATCCGAATATGCTATATCGAATATCGGCTATCCAATATCCGATATCCGATTACAGAATATCGAAAATCGACTTTTCGGTTTTCGGGTACCGAGTTTCTAAATACCGAATTTTCGAAAATCGAATATCGGATATCCGAATATGCAATATCGAATATCGGCTATCCAATATCCGATTACAGAATATCGAAAATCGACTTTTCGGTTTTCGGGTACCGAGTTTCTAAATACCGAATTTTCGAAAATCGAATATCGGATATCCGAATATGCAATATCGAGTATCGGCTATCCAATATCCGATTACAGAATATCGAAAATCGACTTTTCGTTTTTCGGGTACCGAGTTTTTAAAAACCGAATTTTCGAAAATCGAATATCGGATATCCGAATACGCAATATCGAATATCGGCTATCCAATATCCGATTACAGAATATCGAAAATCGACTTTTCGGTTTTCGGGTACCGAGTTTTTAAAAACCGAATTTTAGAAAATCGAATATCGGATATCCGAATACGCAATATCGAATATCGGCTATCCAATATCCGATTACAGAATATCGAAAATCGACTTTTCGGTTTTCGGGTACCGAGTTTTTAAAAACCGAATTTTCGAAAATCGAATATCGGATATCCGAATACGCAATATCGAATATCGGCTATCCAATATCCGATTACAGAATATCGAAAATCGACTTTTAGGTTTTCGGGTACCGAGTTTCTAAATACCGAATTTTCGAAAATCGAATATCGGATATCCGAATGTGCAATATCGAATATCGGCTATCCAATATCCGATATCCGATTACAGAATATCGAAAATCGACTTTTCGGTTTTCGGGTACCGAGTTTTTAAAAACCGAATTTTCGAAAATCGAATATCGGATATCCGAATACGCAATATCGAATATCGGCTATCCAATATCCGATTACAGAATATCGAAAATCGACTTTTCGGTTTTCGGGTACCGAGTTTTTAAAAACCGAATTTTCGAAAATCGAATATCGGATATCCGAATACGCAATATCGAATATCGGCTATCCAATATCCGATATCCGATTACAGAATATCGAAAATCGACTTTTCGGTTTTCGGGTACCGAGTTTTTAAAAACCGAATTTTCGAAAATCGAATATCGGATATCCGAATACGCAATATCGAATATCGGCTATCCGATATCCGATATCCGATTACAGAATATCGAAAATCGACTTTTCGGTTTTCGGGTACCGAGTTTTTAAAAACCGAATTTTCGAAAATCGAATATCGGATATCCGAATACGCAATATCGAATATCGGCTATCCAATATCCGATATCCGATTACAGAATATCGAAAATCGACTTTTCGGTTTTCGGGTACCGAGTTTCTAAATACCGAATTTTCGAAAATCGAATATCGGATATCCGAATACGCAATATCGAACATCGGCTTTCGAATATCCGATATCCGATTACAGAATATCGAAAATCGACTTTTCGGTTTTCGGGTACCGAGTTTTTAAAAACCGAATTTTCGAAAATCGAATATCGGATATCCGAATACGCAATATCGAATATCGGCTATCCGATATCCGATATCCGATTACAGAATATCGAAAATCGACTTTTCGGTTTTCAGGTACCGAGTTTTTAAATGCCGAATTTTCGAAATTCGAATATCGGATATCCGAATACGCAATATCGAATATCGGCTATCCAATATCCGATATCCGATTACAGAATATCGAAAATCGACTTTTCGGTTTTCGGGTACCGAGTTTTTAAAAACCGAATTGTCGAAAATCGAATATCGGATATCCGAATACACAATATCGAATATCGGCTATCCAATATCCGATATCCGATTACAGAATATCGAAAATCGACTTTTCGGTTTTCGGGTACCGAGTTTTTAAAAACCGAATTTTCGAAAATCGAATATCGGATATCCGAATACGCAATATCGAGTATCGGCTATCCAATATCCGATATCCGATTACAGAATATCGAAAATCGACTTTTCGGTTTTCGGGTACCGAGTTTTTAAAAACCGAATTTTCGAAAATCGAATATCGGATATCCGAATATGCTATATCGAATATCGGCTATCCAATATCCGATATCCGATTACAGAATATCGAAAATCGACTTTTCGGTTTTCGGGTACCGAGTTTCTAAATACCGAATTTTCGAAAATCGAATATCGGATATCCGAATATGGAATATCGAATATCGAATATTCAGTATCCGATATCCGATTACAGAATATCGAAAATCGACTTTTCGGTTTTCGGGTACCGAGTTTCTAAATACCGAATTTTCGAATATCGAATATCGGATATCCGAATATGCAATATCGAATATCGGCTATCCAATATCCGATATCCGATTACAGAATATCGAAAATCGACTTTTCGGTTTTCGGGTACCGAGTTTCTAAATACCGAATTTTCGAAAATCGAATATCGGATATCCGAATATGCTATATCGAATATCGGCTATCCAATATCCGATATCCGATTACAGAATATCGAAAATCGACTTTTCGGTTTTCGGGTACCGAGTTTCTAAATACCGAATTTTCGAAAATCGAATATCGGATATCCGAATACGCAATATCGAATATCGGCTATCCAATATCCGATATCCGATTACAGAATATCGAAAATCGACTTTTCGGTTTTCGGGTACCGAGTTTTTAAATACCGAATTTTCGAAAATCGAATATCGGATATCCGAATACGCAATATCGAATATCGGCTACCCAATATCCGATATCCGATTACAGAATATCGAAAATCGACTTTTCGGTTTTCGGGTACCGAGTTTTTAAAAACCGAATTTTCGAAAATCGAATATTGGATATCCGAATACGCAATATCGAATATCGGCTATCCAATATCCGATATCTTGCCGTCGTACTGTACAGTATACCAGGCCGAACTGCTGGCCGTGTGTGAGGCCACGAGGCGAATAAAGAAGCATGGCGCAACCACATTCGGAATATATAGCGATTCTATGGCGGCACTGCAAACAGTGACTGACTTAGGTTCCCTCCACCCCCTAGCAGTAGAAGCACGCGAGAACATCACAAGCCTATCTCGGCAGAACAAAAATGTATCTTTGGACTGGATAAAGGCACATGCGGGGCTGGAGGGAAACGAACGAGCGGACACACTTGCCAAGGAAGCAGCCGCAGCGTCAAAAAAGAAGAAACCGGACTACGACAAGTATCCCGTCTCATTTGCGAAGCGACAGCTCCGACTGGAAACGCTTCGCGAATGGGACGAAAGGTACAAGTCAGGAGATGTAGCCCGGATTACAAAACTGTTCTTTCCGGATGTGGTTGCGGCATACAACGTGATTCGGAAGTTTGAGCCAAGCTGCCTGCGCACCCAATTGTTTACGGGCCATGGGGGATTCTCCGAGTACTTATGTCGTTTTAAGTGCAAGGAGAGTTCCTCATGTACCTGTGACCCCGAAAAAGAAGAGACTGTCCCCCACATCATATTGGAATGTCCAGCTTTTAGTATCCAGAGACACAATATCGAAATACTTTTAGATACAGCATTAACTGCCGAAAATATTAAATGCATACTGATAGGCAAAAAGAGGGAAAAGTTTATTAACTACTGTTTAAAATTAATAGAGATAGTCGTGAAGAGGAACAAGTAACAAATAGCATGATAAATATATATTGTTGAATATATATTGAATCATACGGCAAATGTGAGAAATAAAATGCTAAGCAAGTAGAAATAAGAGTAGTAAAATAAATGGAAAGTAAATATAAGTAAGTAGAAACGTAAGTGAAACTGTAAATAAAATCAAGTTTAATATATTTTGTGTCAAGAATAATATGGATACGGGAGAGGATAATATGTGTATAAACCCGGGCTCCCAACCCGCAAATGTAATAGAAAATAAGTAGATAATAAGAATAAAGATAAGGTAGATAATAGGAGTAAGGATAAGATAGAGTAAGTAATAAAAGACAAAAATTAAGGTTAAAAGAAAAATTGTGATGTACTGTGAGTTGTGGATTATTTAAATAAAGAAACCTGTGTTTTGTAGTAAGCCCTAATCCTGAACAATGATAATAAAGAAAACATGAATAGATAGATTAGAGAAAGATTAGACCGGAACCCCACCGGATCAAGAATAAAAGAGATGAATGAAAGAAAGAAACAGTATGTGGAATAATAGTACGAGAGGCATAAATGATAGAACTGGAGTGAAAGTGTAAATTTAGTAAGAATAGGCTCTGGCGATTGTGCTGGAGGAACAAGAGAAAAAAAAAAAAAAAAAAAAAAAAAAAAAATATCCGATATCCGATTACAGAATATCGAAAATCGACTTTTCGGTTTTCGGGTACCGAGTTTTTAAAAACCGAATTTTCGAAAATCGAATATCGGATATCCGAATACGCAATATCGAATATCGGCTATCCAATATCCGATTACAGAATATCGAAAATCGACTTTTCGGTTTTCGGGTACCGAGTTTTTAAAAACCGAATTTTAGAAAATCGAATATCGGATATCCGAATACGCAATATCGAATATCGGCTATCCAATATCCGATTACAGAATATCGAAAATCGACTTTTCGGTTTTCGGGTACCGAGTTTTTAAAAACCGAATTTTAGAAAATCGAATATCGGATATCCGAATATGCAATATCGAATATCGAAAATTCAGTATCCGATATCCGTTTACAGAATATCGAAAATCGACTTTTCGGTTTTCGGGTACCGAGTTTCTAAATACCGAATTTCCGAAAATCGAATATCGGATATCCGAATATGCTATATCGAATATCGGCTATCCAATATATATTATCCGATTACAGAATATCGAAAATCGACTTTTCGGTTTTCGGGTACCGAGTTTCTAAATACCGAATTTTCGAAAATCGAATATCGGATATCCGAATACGCAATATCGAATATCGGCTATCCAATATCCGATATCCGATTACAGAATATCGAAAATCGACTTTTCGGTTTTCGGGTACCGAGTTTTTAAAAACCGAATTTTCGAATATCGAATATCGGCTATCCGAATATGCAATATCGAATATTGGCTATCCAATATCCGATATCCGATTACAGAATATCGAAAATCGACTTTTCGGTTTTCGGGTACCGAGTTTCTAAATACCGAATTTTCGAAAATCGAATATTGGATATCCGAATACGCAATATCGAATATCGGCTATCCAATATCCGATATCCGATTACAGAATATCGAAAATCGACTTTTCGGTTTTCGGGTACCGAGTTTTTAAAAACCGAATTTTCGAAAATCGAATATCGGATATCCGAATATGCTATATCGAATATCGGCTATCCAATATCCGATTACAGAATATCGAAAATCGACTTTTCGGTTTTCGGGTACCGAGTTTCTAAATACCGAATTTTCGAAAATCGAATATCGAATATTCAGTATCCGATATCCGTTTACAGAATATCGAAAATCGAGTTTTCGGTTTTCGGGTACCGAGTTTCTAAATACCGAAT
Organism: Agrotis clavis; assembly: GCA_954870645.1. NCBI lineage: Eukaryota > Metazoa > Arthropoda > Insecta > Lepidoptera > Noctuidae > Agrotis > Agrotis clavis. The sequence continues at coordinate 26,103,665 of OX940930.1, forward strand.
TTTCGAATATCGAATATCGGATATCCGAATATGCAATATCGAATATTGGCTATCCAATATCCGATATCCGATTACAGAATATCGAAAATCAACTTTTCGGTTTTCGGGTACCGAGTTTCTAAATACCGAATTTTCGAAAATCGAATATCGGATATCCGAATATGCTATATCGAATATCGGCTATCCAATATCCGATATCCGATTACAGAATATCGAAAATCGACTTTTCAGTTTTCGGGTACCGAGTTTCTAAATACCGAATTTTCGAAAATCGAATATCGGATATCCGAATTTGCAATATCTAATATCGGCTATCCAATATCCGATATCCGATTACAGAATATCGAAAATCGACTTTTCGGTTTTCGGGTACCGAGTTTCTAAATACCGAATTTTCGAAAATCGAATATCGGATATCCGAATATGCAATATCGAGTATCGGCTATCCAATATCCGATATCCGATTACAGAATATCGAAAATCGACTTTTCGGTTTTCGGGTACCGAGTTTTTAAAAACCGAATTTTAGAAAATCGAATATCGGATATCCGAATATGCTATATCGAATATCGGCTATCCAATATCCGATATCCGATTACAGAATATCGAAAATCGACTTTTCGGTTTTCGGGTACCGAGTTTCTAAATACCGAACTTTCGAAAATCGAATATCGGATATGCGAATATGCAATATCGAATATCGGCTATCCAATATCCGATATCCGATTACAGAATATCGAAAATCGACTTTTCGGTTTTCGGGTACCGAGTTTCTAAATACCGAATTTTCGAAAATCGAATATCGGATATCCGAATATGCAATATCGAGTATCGGCTATCCAATATCCGATATCCGATTACAGAATATCGAAAATCGACTTTTCGGTTTTCGGGTACCGAGTTTCTAAATACCGAATTTTCGAAAATCGAATATCGGATATCCGAATATGCTATATCGAATATCGGCTATCCAATATCCGATATCCGATTACTGAATATCGAAAATCGACTTTTCGGTTTTCGGGTACCGAGTTTCTAAATACCGAATTTTCGAAAATCGAATATCGGATATCCGAATATGCAATATCGAATATCGGCTATCCAATATCCGATATCCGATTACAGAATATCGAAAATCGACTTTTCGGTTTTCGGGTACCGAGTTTCTAAATACCGAATTTTCGAAAATCGAATATCGGATATCCGAATATGCAATATCGAGTATCGGCTATCCAATATCCGATATCCGATTACAGAATATCGAAAATCGACTTTTCGGTTTTCGGGTACCGAGTTTTTAAAAACCGAATTTTCGAAAATAGAATATCAGATATCCGAATATGGAATATCGAATATCGAATATTCAGTATCCGATATCCGATTACAGAATATCGAAAATCGACTTTTCGGTTTTCGGGTACCGAGTTTTTAAAAACCGAATTTTCGAAAATTGAATATCGGATATCCGAATACGCAATATCGAATATCGGCTATCCAATATCCGATTACAGAATATCGAAAATCGACTTTTCGGTTTTCGGGTACCGAGTTTTTAAAAACCGAATTTTAGAAAATCGAATATCGGATATCCGAATACGCAATATCGAATATCGGCTATCCAATATCCGAATACAGAATATCGAAAATCGACTTTTCGGTTTTCGGGTACCGAGTTTTTAAAAACCGAATTTTAGAAAATCGAATATCGGATATCCGAATACGCAATATCGAATATCGGCTATCCAATATCCGATATCCGATTACAGAATATCGAAAATCAACTTTTCGGTTTTCGGGTACCGAGTTTCTAAATACCGAATTTTCGAAAATCGAATATCGGATATCCGAATATGCAATATCGAATATCGAATATTCAGTATCCGATATCCGTTTACAGAATATCGAAAATCGACTTTTCGGTTTTCGGGTACCGAGTTTCTAAATACCGAATTTCCGAAAATCGAATATCGGATATCCGAATATGCTATATCGAATATCGGCTATCCAATATATATTATCCGATTACAGAATATCGAAAATCGACTTTTCGTTTTTCGGGTACCGAGTTTCTAAATACCGAATTTTCGAAAATCGAATATCGGATATCCGAATACGCAATATCGAATATCGGCTATCCAATATCCGATATCCGATTACAGAATATCGAAAATCGACTTTTCGGTTTTCGGGTACCGAGTTTTTAAAAACCGAATTTTCGAATATCGAATATCGGCTATCCGAATATGCAATATCGAATATCGGCTATCCAATATCCGATATCCGATTACAGAATATCGAAAATCGACTTTTCGGTTTTCGGGTACCGAGTTTCTAAATACCGAATTTTCGAAAATCGAATATCGGATATCCGAATATGCAATATCGAGTATCGGCTATCCAATATCCGATATCCGATTACAGAATATCGAAAATCGACTTTTCGGTTTTCGGGTACCGAGTTTTTAAAAACCGAATTTTAGAAAATCGAATATCGGATATCCGAATATGCTATATCGAATATCGGCTATCCAATATCCGATATCCGATTACAGAATATCGAAAATCGACTTTTCGGTTTTCGGGTACCGAGTTTCTAAATACCGAACTTTCGAAAATCGAATATCGGATATCCGAATATGCAATATCGAATATCGGCTATCCAATATCCGATATCCGATTACAGAATATCGAAAATCGACTTTTCGGTTTTCGGGTACCGAGTTTCTAAATACCGAATTTTCGAAAATCGAATATCGGATATCCGAATATGCAATATCGAGTATCGGCTATCCAATATCCGATATCCGATTACAGAATATCGAAAATCGACTTTTCGGTTTTCGGGTACCGAGTTTCTAAATACCGAATTTTCGAAAATCGAATATCGGATATCCGAATATGCTATATCGAATATCGGCTATCCAATATCCGATATCCGATTACTGAATATCGAAAATCGACTTTTCGGTTTTCGGGTACCGAGTTTCTAAATACCGAATTTTCGAAAATCGAATATCGGATATCCGAATATGCAATATCGAATATCGGCTATCCAATATCCGATATCCGATTACAGAATATCGAAAATCGACTTTTCGGTTTTCGGGTACCGAGTTTCTAAATACCGAATTTTCGAAAATCGAATATCGGATATCCGAATATGCAATATCGAGTATCGGCTATCCAATATCCGATATCCGATTACAGAATATCGAAAATCGACTTTTCGGTTTTCGGGTACCGAGTTTTTAAAAACCGAATTTTCGAAAATAGAATATCAGATATCCGAATATGGAATATCGAATATCGAATATTCAGTATCCGATATCCGATTACAGAATATCGAAAATCGACTTTTCGGTTTTCGGGTACCGAGTTTTTAAAAACCGAATTTTCGAAAATTGAATATCGGATATCCGAATACGCAATATCGAATATCGGCTATCCAATATCCGATTACAGAATATCGAAAATCGACTTTTCGGTTTTCGGGTACCGAGTTTTTAAAAACCGAATTTTAGAAAATCGAATATCGGATATCCGAATACGCAATATCGAATATCGGCTATCCAATATCCGAATACAGAATATCGAAAATCGACTTTTCGGTTTTCGGGTACCGAGTTTTTAAAAACCGAATTTTAGAAAATCGAATATCGGATATCCGAATACGCAATATCGAATATCGGCTATCCAATATCCGATATCCGATTACAGAATATCGAAAATCAACTTTTCGGTTTTCGGGTACCGAGTTTCTAAATACCGAATTTTCGAAAATCGAATATCGGATATCCGAATATGCAATATCGAATATCGAATATTCAGTATCCGATATCCGTTTACAGAATATCGAAAATCGACTTTTCGGTTTTCGGGTACCGAGTTTCTAAATACCGAATTTCCGAAAATCGAATATCGGATATCCGAATATGCTATATCGAATATCGGCTATCCAATATATATTATCCGATTACAGAATATCGAAAATCGACTTTTCGTTTTTCGGGTACCGAGTTTCTAAATACCGAATTTTCGAAAATCGAATATCGGATATCCGAATACGCAATATCGAATATCGGCTATCCAATATCCGATATCCGATTACAGAATATCGAAAATCGACTTTTCGGTTTTCGGGTACCGAGTTTTTAAAAACCGAATTTTCGAATATCGAATATCGGCTATCCGAATATGCAATATCGAATATCGGCTATCCAATATCCGATATCCGATTACAGAATATCGAAAATCGACTTTTCGGTTTTCGGGTACCGAGTTTCTAAATACCGAATTTTCGAAAATCGAATATCGGATATCCGAATACGCAATATCGAACATCGGCTTTCGAATATCCGATTACAGAATATCGAAAATCGACTTTTTGGTTTTCGGGTACCGAGTTTCTAAATACCGAATTTTCGAAAATCGAATATCGGATTTTCCGAATACGCAATATCGAATATCGGCTATCCAATATCCGATTACAGAATATCGAAAATCGACTTTTCGGTTTTCGGGTACCGAGTTTTTAAAAACCGAATTTTCGAAAATCGAATATCGGATATCCGAATACGCAATATCGAATATCGGCTATCCAATATCCGATATCCGATTACAGAATATCGAAAATCGACTTTTCGGTTTTCGGGTACCGAGTTTCTAAATACCGAATTTTCGAAAATCGAATATCGGATATCCGAATACGCAATATCGAACATCGGCTTTCGAATATCCGATATCCGATTACAGAATATCGAAAATCGACTTTTCGGTTTTCGGGTACCAAGTTTTTAAAAACCGAATTTTCGAAAATCGAATATCGGATATCCGAATACGCAATATCGAATATCGGCTATCCAATATCCGATTACAGAATATCGAAAATCGACTTTTCGGTTTTCGGGTACCGAGTTTTTAAAAACCGAATTTTCGAAAATCGAATATCGGATATCCGAATACGCAATATCGAATATCGGCTATCCAATATCCGATTACAGAATATCGAAAATCGACTTTTCGGTTTTCGGGTACCGAGTTTCTAAATACCGAATTTTCGAAAATCGAATATCGGATATCCGAATACGCAATATCGAATATCGGCTATCCAATATCCGATATCCGATTACAGAATATCGAAAATCGACTTTTCGGTTTTCGGGTACCGAGTTTTTAAAAACCGAATTTTCGAAAATCGAATATCGGATATCCGAATACGCAATATCGAATATCGGCTATCCAATATCCGATTACAGAATATCGAAAATCGACTTTTCGGTTTTCGGGTACCGAGTTTTTAAAAACCGAATTTTCGAAAATCGAATATCGGATATCCGAATATGCAATATCGAATATCGAATATTCAGTATCCGATATCCGTTTACAGAATATCGAAAATCGACTTTTCGGTTTTCGGGTACCGAGTTTCTAAATACCGAATTTCCGAAAATCGAATATCGGATATCCGAATATGCTATATCGAATATCGGCTATCCAATATATATTATCCGATTACAGAATATCGAAAATCGACTTTTCGTTTTTCGGGTACCGAGTTTCTAAATACCGAATTTTCGAAAATCGAATATCGGATATCCGAATACGCAATATCGAATATCGGCTATCCAATATCCGATATCCGATTACAGAATATCGAAAATCGACTTTTCGGTTTTCGGGTACCGAGTTTTTAAAAACCGAATTTTCGAATATCGAATATCGGCTATCCGAATATGCAATATCGAATATCGGCTATCCAATATCCGATATCCGATTACAGAATATCGAAATTCGACTTTTCGGTTTTCGGGTACCGAGTTTCTAAATACCGAATTTTCGAAAATCGAATATCGGATATCCGAATACGCAATATCGAATATCGGCTATCCAATATCTGATATCCGATTACAGAATATCGAAAATCGACTTTTCGGTTTTCGGGTACCAAGTTTTTAAAAACCGAATTTTCGAAAATCGAATATCGGATATCCGAATACGCAATATCGAATATCGGCTATCCAATAACCGATTACAGAATATCGAAAATCGACTTTTCGGTTTTCGGGTACCGAGTTTTTAAAAACCGAATTTTCGAAAATCGAATATCGGATATCCGAATACGCAATATCGAATATCGGCTATCCAATATCCGATATCCGATTACAGAATATCGAAAATCGACTTTTCGGTTTTCGGGTACCGAGTTTTTAAATACCGAATTTTCGAAAATCGAATATCGGATTTTCCGAATACGCAATATCGAATATCGGCTATCCAATATCCGATTACAGAATATCGAAAATCGACTTTTCGGTTTTCGGGTACCGAGTTTCTAAATACCGAATTTTCGAAAATCGAATATCGGATATCAGAATATGCTATATTGAATATCGGCTATCCAATATCCGATATCCGATTACAGAATATCGAAAATCGACTTTTCGGTTTTCGGGTACCGAGTTTCTAAATACCGAATTTTCGAAAATCGAATATCGGATATCCGAATATGCTATATCGAATATCGGCTATCCAATATCCGATACCCGATTACAGAATATCGAAAATCGACTTTTCGGTTTTCGGGTACCGAGTTTCTAAATACCGAATTTTCGAAAATCGAATATCGGATATCCGAATACGCAATATCGAATATCGGCTATCCAATATCCGATATCCGATTACAGAATATCGAAAATCGACTTTTCGGTTTTCGGGTACCGAGTTTTTAAAAACCGAATTTTCGAAAATCGAATATCGGATATCCGAATATGCTATATCGAATATCGGCTACCCAATATCCGATATCCGATTACAGAATATCGAAAATCGACTTTTCGGTTTTCGGGTACCGAGTTTCTAAATACCGAATTTTCGAAAATCGAATATCGGATATCCGAATACGCAATATCGAATATCGGCTATCCAATATCCGATTACAGAATATCGAAAATCGACTTTTCGGTTTTCGGGTACCGAGTTTCTAAATACCGAATTTTCGAAAATCGAATATCGGATATCAGAATATGCTATATCGAATATCGGCTATCCAATATCCGATATCCGATTACAGAATATCGAAAATCGACTTTTCGGTTTTCGGGTACCGAGTTTCTAAATACCGAATTTTCGAAAATCGAATATCGGATATCCGAATATGCTATATCGAATATCGGCTATCCAATATCCGATACCCGATTACAGAATATCGAAAATCGACTTTTCGGTTTTCGGGTACCGAGTTTCTAAATACCGAATTTTCGAAAATCGAATATCGGATATCCGAATATGCAATATCGAAAATCGGCTATCCAATATCCGATATCCGATTACAGAATATCGAAAATCGACTTTTCGGTTTTCGGGTACCGAGTTTCTAAATACCAGATTTTCGAAAATCGAATATCGGATATCCGAATATGCTATATCGAATATCGGCTATCCAATATCCGATATCCGATTACAGAATATCGAAAATCGACTTTTCGGTTTTCGGGTACCGAGTTTCTAAATACCGAATTTTCGAAAATCGAATATCGGATATCCGAATACGCAATATCGAATATCGGCTATCCAATATCCGATATCCGATTACAGAATATCGAAAATCGACTTTTCGGTTTTCGGGTACCGAGTTTTTAAAAACCGAATTTTCGAAAATCGAATATCGGATATCCGAATACGCAATATCGAATATCGGCTATCCAATATCCGATTACAGAATATCGAAAATCGACTTTTCGGTTTTCGGGTACCGAGTTTTTAAAAACCGAATTTTAGAAAATCGAATATCGGATATCCGAATACGCAATATCGAATATCGGCTATCCAATATCCGATTACAGAATATCGAAAATCGACTTTTCGGTTTTCGGGTACCGAGTTTTTAAAAACCGAATTTTCGAAAATCGAATATCGGATGATATTGCGTATTCGGATATCCGATATTCGATTTTCGAAAATTCGGTATTTAGAAACTCGGTACCCGAAAACCGAAAAGTCGATTTTCGATATTCTGTAATCGGATATTGGATAGCCGATATTCGATATAGCATATTCGGATATCCGATATTCGATCGAATATCGGCTATCCAATATCCGATATCCGATTACAGAATATCGAAAATCGACTTTTCGGTTTTCGGGTACCGAGTTTTTAAAAACCGAATTTTCGAAAATCGAATATCGGATATCCGAATACGCAATAAATCGAATATCGGATATCCGAATACGCAATATCGAATATCGGCTATCCAATATCCGATATCCGATTACAGAATATCGAAAATCGACTTTTCGGTTTTCGGGTACCGAGTTTCTAAATACCGAATTTTCGAAAATCGAATATCGGATATCCGAATACGCAATATCGAACATCGGCTTTCGAATATCCGATATCCGATTACAGAATATCGAAAATCGACTTTTCGGTTTTCGGGTACCAAGTTTTTAAAAACCGAATTTTCGAAAATCGAATATCGGATATCCGAATACGCAATATCGAATATCGGCTATCCAATATCCGATTACAGAATATCGAAAATCGACTTTCTGTAATCGGATATCGGATATTGGATAGCCGATATTAGATATTGCAAATTCGGATATCCGATATTCGATTTTCGAAAATTCGGTATTTAGAAACTCGGTACCCGAAAACTGAAAAGTCGATTCTGAAATCGGATATCGGATATTGGATAGCCGATATTCGATATTGCATATTCGGATAGCCGATATTCGATTTTCTAAAATTCGGTTTTTAAAAACTCGGTACCCGAAAACTGAAAAGTCGATTTTCGATATTCTGTAATCGGATATTGGATAGCCGATATTCGATATTGCGTATTCGGATATCCGATATTCGATTTTCGAAAATTCGGTTTTTAAAAACTCGGTACCCGAAAACCGAAAAGTCGATTTTCGATATTCTGTAATCGGCCGAAAAGTCGATTTTCGATATTCTGTAATCGGATATCGGATATTGGATAGCCGATATTCGATATTGCGTATTCGGATATCCGATATTCGATTTTCGAAAATTCGGTATTTAGAAACTCGGTACCCGAAAACCGAAAAGTCGATTTTCGATATTCTGTAATCGGATATTGGATAGCCGATATTCGATATTGCGTATTCGGATATCCGATATTCGATTTTCGAAAATTCGGTTTTTAAAAACTCGGTACCCGAAAACCGAAAAGTCGATTTTCGATATTCTGTAATCGGATATTGGATAGCCGATATTCGATATTGCGTATTCGGATATCCGATATTCGATTTTCTAAAATTCGGTTTTTAAAAACTCGGTACCCGAAAACCGAAAAGTCGATTTTCGATATTCTGTAATCGGATATTGGATAGCCGATATTCGATATTGCGTATTCGGATATCCGATATTCGATTTTCGAAAATTCGGTTTTTAAAAACTCGGTACCCGAAAACCGAAAAGTCGATTTTCGATATTCTGTAATCGGATATCGGATATTGGATAGCCGATACTCGATATTGCATATTCGGATATCCGATATTCGATTTTCGAAAATTCGGTATTTAGAAACTCGGTACCCGAAAACCGAAAAGTCGATTTTCGATATTCTGTAATCGGATATCGGATATTGGATAGCCGATATTCGATATTGCATATTCGGATATCCGATATTCGATTTTCGAAAATTCGGTATTTAGAAACTCGGTACCCGAAAACCGAAAAGTCGATTTTCGATATTCAGTAATCGGATATCGGATATTGGATAGCCGATATTCGATATAGCATATTCGGATATCCGATATTCGATTTTCGAAAATTCGGTATTTAGAAACTCGGTACCCGAAAACCGAAAAGTCGATTTTCGATATTCTGTAATCGGATATCGGATATTGGATAGCCGATACTCGATATTGCATATTCGGATATCCGATATTCGATTTTCGAAAATTCGGTATTTAGAAACTCGGTACCCGAAAACCGAAAAGTCGATTTTCGATATTCTGTAATCGGATATCGGATATTGGATAGCCGATATTCGATATTGCATATTCGGATATCCGATATTCGATTTTCGAAAGTTCGGTATTTAGAAACTCGGTACCCGAAAACCGAAAAGTCGATTTTCGATATTCTGTAATCGGATATCGGATATTGGATAGCCGATATTCGATATAGCATATTCGGATATCCGATATTCGATTTTCTAAAATTCGGTTTTTAAAAACTCGGTACCCGAAAACAGAAAAGTCGATTTTCGATATTCTGTAATCGGATATCGGATATTGGATAGCCGATACTCGATATTGCATATTCGGATATCCGATATTCGATTTTCGAAAATTCGGTATTTAGAAACTCGGTACCCGAAAACCGAAAAGTCGATTTTCGATATTCTGTAATCGGATATCGGATATTGGATAGCCGATATTAGATATTGCAAATTCGGATATCCGATATTCGATTTTCGAAAATTCGGTATTTAGAAACTCGGTACCCGAAAACTGAAAAGTCGATTTTCGATATTCTGTAATCGGATATCGGATATTGGATAGCCGATATTCGATATAGCATATTCGGATATCCGATATTCGATTTTCGAAAATTCGGTATTTAGAAACTCGGTACCCGAAAACCGAAAAGTCGATTTTCGATATTCTGTAATCGGATATCGGATATTGGATAGCCAATATTCGATATTGCATATTCGGATATCCGATATTCGATTTTCGGAAATTCGGTATTTAGAAACTCGGTACCCGAAAACCGAAAAGTCGATTTTCGATATTCTGTAAACGGATATCGAATACTGAATATTCGATATTCGATATTGCATATTCGGATATCCGATATTCGATTTTCGAAAATTCGGTATTTAGAAACTCGGTACCCGAAAACCGAAAAGTCGATTTTCGATATTCTGTAATCGGATATCGGATATTGGATAGCCGATATTCGATATAGCATATTCGGATATCCGATATTCGATTTTCTAAAATTCGGTTTTTAAAAACTCGGTACCCGAAAACTGAAAAGTCGATTTTCGATATTCTGTAATCGGATATTGGATAGCCGATATTCGATATTGCGTATTCGGATATCCGATATTCGATTTTCGAAAATTCGGTTTTTAAAAACTCGGTACCCGAAAACCGAAAAGTCGATTTTCGATATTCTGTAATCGGATATCGGATATTGGATAGCCGATATTCGATATTGCGTATTCGGATATCCGATATTCGATTTTCGAAAATTCGGTATTTAGAAACTCGGTACCCGAAAACCGAAAAGTCGATTTTCGATATTCTGTAATCGGATATTGGATAGCCGATATTCGATATTGCGTATTCGGATATCCGATATTCGATTTTCGAACATTCGGTTTTTAAAAACTCGGTACCCGAAAACCGAAAAGTCGATTTTCGATATTCTGTAATCGGATATCGGATATTGGATAGCCGATATTCGATATTGCGTATTCGGATATCCGATATTCGATTTTCGAAAATTCGGTATTTAGAAACTCGGTACCCGAAAACCGAAAAGTCGATTTTCGATATTCTGTAATCGGATATTGGATAGCCGATATTCGATATTGCGTATTCGGATATCCGATATTCGATTTTCGAAAATTCGGTTTTTAAAAACTCGGTACCCGAAAACCGAAAAGTCGATTTTCGATATTCAGTAATCGGATATCGGATATTGGATAGCCGATATTCGATATAGCATATTCGGATATCCGATATTCGATTTTCGAAAATTCGGTATTTAGAAACTCGGTACCCGAAAACCGAAAAGTCGATTTTCGATATTCTGTAATCGGATATCGGATATTGGATAGCCGATACTCGATATTGCATATTCGGATATCCGATATTCGATTTTCGAAAATTCGGTATTTAGAAACTCGGTACCCGAAAACCGAAAAGTCGATTTTCGATATTCTGTAATCGGATATCGGATATTGGATAGCCGATATTCGATATTGCATATTCGGATATCCGATATTCGATTTTCGAAAGTTCGGTATTTAGAAACTCGGTACCCGAAAACCGAAAAGTCGATTTTCGATATTCTGTAATCGGATATCGGATATTGGATAGCCGATATTCGATATAGCATATTCGGATATCCGATATTCGATTTTCTAAAATTCGGTTTTTAAAAACTCGGTACCCGAAAACAGAAAAGTCGATTTTCGATATTCTGTAATCGGATATCGGATATTGGATAGCCGATACTCGATATTGCATATTCGGATATCCGATATTCGATTTTCGAAAATTCGGTATTTAGAAACTCGGTACCCGAAAACCGAAAAGTCGATTTTCGATATTCTGTAATCGGATATCGGATATTGGATAGCCGATATTAGATATTGCAAATTCGGATATCCGATATTCGATTTTCGAAAATTCGGTATTTAGAAACTCGGTACCCGAAAACTGAAAAGTCGATTTTCGATATTCTGTAATCGGATATCGGATATTGGATAGCCGATATTCGATATAGCATATTCGGATATCCGATATTCGATTTTCGAAAATTCGGTATTTAGAAACTCGGTACCCGAAAACCGAAAAGTCGATTTTCGATATTCTGTAATCGGATATCGGATATTGGATAGCCAATATTCGATATTGCATATTCGGATATCCGATATTCGATTTTCGGAAATTCGGTATTTAGAAACTCGGTACCCGAAAACCGAAAAGTCGATTTTCGATATTCTGTAAACGGATATCGAATACTGAATATTCGATATTCGATATTGCATATTCGGATATCCGATATTCGATTTTCGAAAATTCGGTATTTAGAAACTCGGTACCCGAAAACCGAAAAGTCGATTTTCGATATTCTGTAATCGGATATCGGATATTGGATAGCCGATATTCGATATAGCATATTCGGATATCCGATATTCGATTTTCTAAAATTCGGTTTTTAAAAACTCGGTACCCGAAAACTGAAAAGTCGATTTTCGATATTCTGTAATCGGATATTGGATAGCCGATATTCGATATTGCGTATTCGGATATCCGATATTCGATTTTCGAAAATTCGGTTTTTAAAAACTCGGTACCCGAAAACCGAAAAGTCGATTTTCGATATTCTGTAATCGGATATCGGATATTGGATAGCCGATATTCGATATTGCGTATTCGGATATCCGATATTCGATTTTCGAAAATTCGGTATTTAGAAACTCGGTACCCGAAAACCGAAAAGTCGATTTTCGATATTCTGTAATCGGATATTGGATAGCCGATATTCGATATTGCGTATTCGGATATCCGATATTCGATTTTCGAACATTCGGTTTTTAAAAACTCGGTACCCGAAAACCGAAAAGTCGATTTTCGATATTCTGTAATCGGATATCGGATATTGGATAGCCGATATTCGATATTGCGTATTCGGATATCCGATATTCGATTTTCGAAAATTCGGTATTTAGAAACTCGGTACCCGAAAACCGAAAAGTCGATTTTCGATATTCTGTAATCGGATATTGGATAGCCGATATTCGATATTGCGTATTCGGATATCCGATATTCGATTTTCGAAAATTCGGTTTTTAAAAACTCGGTACCCGAAAACCGAAAAGTCGATTTTCGATATTCTGTAATCGGATATTGGATAGCCGATATTCGATATTGCGTATTCGGATATCCGATATTCGATTTTCGAAAATTCGGTTTTTAAAAACTTGGTACCCGAAAACCGAAAAGTCGATTTTCGATATTCTGTAATCGGATATCGGATATTCGAAAGCCGATGTTCGATATTGCGTATTCGGATATCCGATATTCGATTTTCGAAAATTCGGTATTTAGAAACTCGGTACCCGAAAACCGAAAAGTCGATTTTCGATATTCTGTAATCGGATATCGGATATTGGATAGCCGATATTCGATATTGCGTATTCGGATATCCGATATTCGATTTTCGAAAATTCGGTTTTTAAAAACTCGGTACCCGAAAACCGAAAAGTCGATTTTCGATATTCTGTAATCGGATATCGGATATTGGATAGCCGATATTCGATATAGCATATTCGGATATCCGATATTCGATTTTCGAAAATTCGGTATTTAGAAACTCGGTACCCGAAAACCGAAAAGTCGATTTTCGATATTCTGTAATCGGATATCGGATATTGGATAGCCGATATTCGATATAGCATATTCGGAAATCCGATATTCGATTTTCTAAAATTCGGTTTTTAAAAACTCGGTACCCGAAAACCGAAAAGTCGATTTTCGATATTCCGTAATCGGATATTGGATAGCCGATATTCGATATTGCGTATTCGGATATCCGATATTCGATTTTCGAAAATTCGGTTTTTAAAAACTCGGTACCCGAAAACCGAAAAGTCGATTTTCGATATTCTGTAATCGGTTATTGGATAGCCGATATTCGATATTGCATATTCGGATAGCCGATATTCGATATTCGAAAATTCGGTTTTTAAAAACTCGGTACCCGAAAACCGAAAAGTCGATTTTCGATATTCTGTAATCGGATATCGGATATTGGATAGCCGATATTCGATATTGCGTATTCGGATATCCGATATTCGATTTTCGAAAATTCGGTATTTAGAAACTCGGTACCCGAAAAACGAAAAGTCGATTTTCGATATTCTGTAATCGGATAATATATATTGGATAGCCGATATTCGATATAGCATATTCGGATATCCGATATTCGATTTTCGGAAATTCGGTATTTAGAAACTCGGTACCCGAAAACCGAAAAGTCGATTTTCGATATTCTGTAAACGGATATCGGATACTGAATATTCGATATTCGATATTGCATATTCGGATATCCGATATTCGATTTTCGAAAATTCGGTTTTTAAAAACTCGGTACCCGAAAACCGAAAAGTCGATTTTCGATATTCTGTAATCGGATATTGGATAGCCGATATTCGATATTGCGTATTCGGATATCCGATATTCGATTTTCGAAAATTCGGTTTTTAAAAACTCGGTACCCGAAAACCGAAAAGTCGATTTTCGATATTCTGTAATCGGATATCGGATATTGGATAGCCGATATTCGATATTGCGTATTCGGATATCCGATATTCGATTTTCGAAAATTCGGTATTTAGAAACTCGGTACCCGAAAACCGAAAAGTCGATTTTCGATATTCTGTAATCGGATATTGGATAGCCGATATTCGATATTGCGTATTCGGATATCCGATATTCGATTTTCGAAAATTCGGTTTTTAAAAACTCGGTACCCGAAAACCGAAAAGTCGATTTTCGATATTCTGTAATCGGATATTGGATAGCCGATATTCGATATTGCGTATTCGGATATCCGATATTCGATTTTCGAAAATTCGGTTTTTAAAAACTTGGTACCCGAAAACCGAAAAGTCGATTTTCGATATTCTGTAATCGGATATCGGATATTCGAAAGCCGATGTTCGATATTGCGTATTCGGATATCCGATATTCGATTTTCGAAAATTCGGTATTTAGAAACTCGGTACCCGAAAACCGAAAAGTCGATTTTCGATATTCTGTAATCGGATATCGGATATTGGATAGCCGATATTCGATATTGCGTATTCGGATATCCGATATTCGATTTTCGAAAATTCGGTTTTTAAAAACTCGGTACCCGAAAACCGAAAAGTCGATTTTCGATATTCTGTAATCGGATATCGGATATTGGATAGCCGATATTCGATATTGCGTATTCGGATATCCGATATTCGATTTATTGCGTATTCGGATATCCGATATTCGATTTTCGAAAATTCGGTTTTTAAAAACTCGGTACCCGAAAACCGAAAAGTCGATTTTCGATATTCTGTAATCGGATATCGGATATTGGATAGCCGATATTCGATCGAATATCGGATATCCGAATATGCTATATCGAATATCGGCTATCCAATATCCGATTACAGAATATCGAAAATCGACTTTTCGGTTTTCGGGTACCGAGTTTCTAAATACCGAATTTTCGAAAATCGAATATCGGATATCCGAATACGCAATATCATCCGATATTCGATTTTCGAAAATTCGGTTTTTAAAAACTCGGTACCCGAAAACCGAAAAGTCGATTTTCGATATTCTGTAATCGGATATTGGATAGCCGATATTCGATATTGCGTATTCGGATATCCGATATTCGATTTTCGAAAATTCGGTTTTTAAAAACTCGGTACCCGAAAACCGAAAAGTCGATTTTCGATATTCTGTAATCGGATATCGGATATTGGATAGCCGATATTCGATATTGCGTATTCGGATATCCGATATTCGATTTTCGAAAATTCGGTATTTAGAAACTCGGTACCCGAAAACCGAAAAGTCGATTTTCGATATTCTGTAATCGGATATTGGATAGCCGATATTCGATATTGCGTATTCGGATATCCGATATTCGATTTTCGAAAATTCGGTTTTTAAAAACTCGGTACCCGAAAACCGAAAAGTCGATTTTCGATATTCTGTAATCGGATATTGGATAGCCGATATTCGATATTGCGTATTCGGATATCCGATATTCGATTTTCGAAAATTCGGTTTTTAAAAACTTGGTACCCGAAAACCGAAAAGTCGATTTTCGATATTCTGTAATCGGATATCGGATATTCGAAAGCCGATGTTCGATATTGCGTATTCGGATATCCGATATTCGATTTTCGAAAATTCGGTATTTAGAAACTCGGTACCCGAAAACCGAAAAGTCGATTTTCGATATTCTGTAATCGGATATCGGATATTGGATAGCCGATATTCGATATTGCGTATTCGGATATCCGATATTCGATTTTCGAAAATTCGGTTTTTAAAAACTCGGTACCCGAAAACCGAAAAGTCGATTTTCGATATTCTGTAATCGGATATTGGATAGCCGATATTCGATATTGCGTATTCGGAAAATCCGATATTCGATTTTCGAAAATTCGGTATTTAAAAACTCGGTACCCGAAAACCGAAAAGTCGATTTTCGATATTCTGTAATCGGATATCGGATATTGGATAGCCGATATTCGATATTGCGTATTCGGATATCCGATATTCGATTTTCGAAAATTCGGTATTTAGAAACTCGGTACCCGAAAACCGAAAAGTCGATTTTCGATATTCTGAAATCGGATATTGGATAGCCGATATTCGATATTGCATATTCGGATAGCCGATATTCGATATTCGAAAATTCGGTTTTTAAAAACTCGGTACCCGAAAACCGAAAAGTCGATTTTCGATATTCTGTAATCGGATATCGGATATTGGATAGCCGATATTCGATATTGCGTATTCGGATATCCAATATTCGATTTTCGAAAATTCGGTATTTAGAAACTCGGTACCCGAAAACCGAAAAGTCGATTTTCGATATTCTGTAATCGGATAATATATATTGGATAGCCGATATTCGATATAGCATATTCGGATATCCGATATTCGATTTTCGGAAATTCGGTATTTAGAAACTCGGTACCCGAAAACCGAAAAGTCGATTTTCGATATTCTGTAAACGGATATCGAATACTGAATATTCGATATTCGATATTGCATATTCGGATATCCGATATTCGATTTTCGAAAATTCGGTATTTAGAAACTCGGTACCCGAAAACCGAAAAGTCGATTTTCGATATTCTGTAATCGGATATCGGATATTGGATAGCCGATATTCGATATAGCATATTCGGATATCCGATATTCGATTTTCTAAAATTCGGTTTTTAAAAACTCGGTACCCGAAAACTGAAAAGTCGATTTTCGATATTCTGTAATCGGATATTGGATAGCCGATATTCGATATTGCGTATTCGGATATCCGATATTCGATTTTCGAAAATTCGGTTTTTAAAAACTCGGTACCCGAAAACCGAAAAGTCGATTTTCGATATTCTGTAATCGGATATCGGATATTGGATAGCCGATATTCGATATTGCGTATTCGGATATCCGATATTCGATTTTCGAAAATTCGGTATTTAGAAACTCGGTACCCGAAAACCGAAAAGTCGATTTTCGATATTCTGTAATCGGATATTGGATAGCCGATATTCGATATTGCGTATTCGGATATCCGATATTCGATTTTCGAAAATTCGGTTTTTAAAAACTCGGTACCCGAAAACCGAAAAGTCGATTTTCGATATTCTGTAATCGGATATCGGATATTGGATAGCCGATATTCGATATTGCGTATTCGGATATCCGATATTCGATTTTCGAAAATTCGGTATTTAGAAACTCGGTACCCGAAAACCGAAAAGTCGATTTTCGATATTCTGTAATCGGATATCGGATATTGGATAGCCGATATTCGATATAGCATATTCGGATATCCGATATTCGATTTTCGAAAATCTGGTATTTAGAAACTCGGTACCCGAAAACCGAAAAGTCGATTTTCGATATTCTGTAATCGGATATCGGATATTGGATAGCCGATACTCGATATTGCATATTCGGATATCCGATATTCGATTTTCGAAAATTCGGTATTTAGAAACTCGGTACCCGAAAACCGAAAAGTCGATTTTCGATATTCTGTAATCGGGTATCGGATATTGGATAGCCGATATTCGATATAGCATATTCGGATATCCGATATTCGATTTTCGAAAATTCGGTATTTAGAAACTCGGTACCCGAAAACCGAAAAGTCGATTTTCGATATTCTGTAATCGGATATCGGATATTGGATAGCCGATATTCAATATAGCATATTCTGATATCCGATATTCGATTTTCGAAAATTCGGTATTTAGAAACTCGGTACCCGAAAACCGAAAAGTCGATTTTCGATATTCTGTAATCGGATATTGGATAGCCGATATTCGATATTGCGTATTCGGAAAATCCGATATTCGATTTTCGAAAATTCGGTATTTAAAAACTCGGTACCCGAAAACCGAAAAGTCGATTTTCGATTATCGGCTATCCAATATATATTATCCGATTACAGAATTTCGAAAATCGACTTTTCGGTTTTCGGGTACCGAGTTTCTAAATACCGAATTTTCGAAAATCGAATATCGGATATCCGAATACGCAATATCGAATATCGGCTATCCAATATCCGATATCCGATTACAGAATATCGAAAATCGACTTTTCGGTTTTCGGGTACCGAGTTTTTAAAAACCGAATTTTCGAATATCGAATATCGGCTATCCGAATATGCAATATCGAATATCGGCTATCCAATATCCGATTTCAGAATATCGAAAATCGACTTTTCGGTTTTCGGGTACCGAGTTTCTAAATACCGAATTTTCGAAAATCGAATATCGGATATCCGAATACGCAATATCGAATATCGGCTATCCAATATCCGATATCCGATTACAGAATATCGAAAATCGACTTTTCGGTTTTCGGGTACCGAGTTTTTAAATACCGAATTTTCGAAAATCGAATATCGGATTTTCCGAATACGCAATATCGAATATCGGCTATCCAATATCCGATTACAGAATATCGAAAATCGACTTTTCTCTAATGTGGTTGGTATGGCAACCTCGGACACCGCTTCCACAGTGGTGGAGGTAGAGCCCGCCGTTTCAGCCAAATTTTGGCGCAAGCGACGGGCCTCACCAGTCACACGTGAAGGATCAGGACACCAGACCTCCAGCGACGAAACGACGGATGAGGGGGCGACTGTCAGAAAATCACTTGCCGCCCCGTCGCCTAAACGAGGGAAAGGACGCCCAGGGACGACAGGCCGATATGTTGGACTGTCCAAAGCTCGGCGCGAACTGGCGGAGGCGAAAAAGGCTGCCGCCAGACTAGAGAGGGCAGAAGCGGACGAAAGGGAGGTGGCCGAGTTGGCCCGCAGATTGCCCGGACGGGTCACCCGACTGTCCGAGACTTCCTCCGCCTCTGCAGTCTCGGCGGTCTCAGTCTCGGAGGTGGAAAGAGAGGCGGAGGACCTGTTGGCCGGAGAACTGGCCAACAGGATGCAAAATGCCGTGGCGACGATCAAAAGGGTCGCCAAGTCCTCCAAAGGATTAAAGGGGACCTTTCAAAAGGCCCTCAAAGATGCGGCGGCCTCCATCGCGGAGACCGCAGAGGTGCTGTTGACCCGCACCGCCTCCGAGGAGACTGCACGTTTGCGGGCGGAGAACGCCCGTCTGTCGGCCCAACTGGCCGGACTCCGCAGGGAGCACGAGGCGTTCCGAGCGGAACTCGACGCGCTGCGAACTGAGCGCATAAGAGAGGAGGTGAGGCAGCCTGAGGAGTCCGAAGTGGTGCGGCTCCTCAGAAGCGAGCTCGAAGGCTACCGAGCTCGTTTCGACGTCCTGGAGAGGCAATTGCTGCGCCCTCCTCTGTCCACGGACGGGCCATCAAAGCGGGCGGTGGCTGCGGCTACAACCTTTGCAGCTAAAGCTACGACGCCTCGGGCGACGCAGGCCGCGACCACGGCTCGGCCACCAGAGGTAGCAGAGCCCGCTGCCAAGGAGCCCAGAGCAGCCGGACGCAAGGGCAAAGGGACTGGCAAGAGGACGAAGGCTGCAGCCACAGCTGCCCCCAGCGCCGAGATAGCGTGCTCAGCTCCCAGTGCGGAGGCACCGGCAACCTCCCAGCAGAACCAATGGGAGACTGTCGGTGACAGAAGGAGGGCTCAGAAAAAGGCCAAAAAGAAAGCCAAGAAGGCAGCGAAAAGGGCGGCCGAGCAGAAGGCTGCCGAGAGAGTGGCCAAGGCCCGCGTTCCCCGCTCCACGGCGGTAGTGCTCACATTGCAGCCCGGAGCGGAGGAAAAGGGCATGACCTATGCCGCGGTCTTAACAAAGGCCAAGGCTTCCATCAACCTCGGCGACCTCGGCATAGCGGGCCTTCGCTGCAGGCGGACCGTTACCGGAGCCTGCCTTCTTGAGGTATCCGGCGTCACGAGCGGCCCGAAGGCAGACGCCTTGGCTGAGCAGATCAGGGCGCAGTTTGAGGAAGGCGAGCTCCGGGTGTCCCGGCCTACGAAGTGCGCTGACCTGCGTATCGCAGGCCTGGACGACTCCGTAACAGTGGACGAGGTCGTGGCTGCTGTAGCGAGGGCGGGAGAATGCCCGCCCAGCCAGATCAAGTCGGGCAAGATCCGCCCAGGCTTTCGGGGCATGAGCTCAGTGGTGGTGAGCTGTCCTGTGGCGGCGGCGCAAAGGCTGGCGGACGGGCGCCGGCTGCTAGTGGGCTGGGTGTCGGCACAGGTCAAATTGTTGCCGGCACGAGGCATGACATGCTTCCGGTGCCTGACAGACGGTCACGTCGGGACGCAGTGCGTCTCCGACACAGACTACCGTGACCGGTGCTTCGGATGCGGTCAGCCCGGACATATGGTCGCCTCCTGCACGGCCCCGCCGCACTGCATAGCGTGTGCGGCACTGGGCAAACCAGCAGGGCACCGGGTGGGCCGGAAGCCATGCGCCGCACCCAATGGAAAGAGGAAGGGGAGGGCTCAGCCAGCAGCAGCCCCAGCACAATCGCAAAGTGAGGAGTCGCAGACAATGGACACACAGTAATGGCCCCATCTCTGCGATTCCTCCAAGCGAACATCAACCACTGCGCCCGGGCTCAGGATCTGTTACTCCAGAGCATGGCGCAGTGGTCGATAGGTATCGCGGTGGTCGCCGAGCCGTATTTCGTCCCTCCCGGTCGAGATGACTGGACGAGTGACACGAACGGCTCGGTGGCGCTTATTTGCAGGGCTGGCAACGGTTCTCCTCTTATGGAGGCGCTTTTTGTAGGGCAGGGCCATATAGCGGCACTGTTCGGGGAGATGATGGTGGTGGGAGTTTATTTCTCCCCGAACAGACCTCTCGCCGACTTTGAGGCGTTCTTGGTGGAGCTGGGCGTCGTCGTTGGTCGTAGTCGTCCTCACCCCGTACTCGTTCTCGGGGACTTCAACGCCAAATCCACGGCTTGGGGTTCCCCGACAACAGACGCGCGGGGAGAGGTGCTGGAGGAGTGGGCGATCGAAGCCGGCCTCCAGCTCCTAAACCGGGGTTCCGTTGACACATGCGTGCGTCAGCGGGGCGGTTCCATAGTGGACTTGACGTTCGCTAACCCCGCTCTAGCGCGCCGTGTCAAAGACTGGCGGGTCGTGGAGGAGGCGGAGACTCTGTCGGATCACCGTTACATCCGATTCGACGTCTCTGCCCAGACTTCTGCGGCCCCGCTTCAAGCGGGCCCTGGCGGCTTCGGTCCGCGATGGGCACTTCGGCAACTAGATAGAGACCTACTCATCGAAGCCTCGATAGTCCAGGCCTGGGTATCAGCACCGGACAGGCCTGACGACGTCGACATCGAGGCGGAGTGGTTCCGGCAGGCTATGTCGCATGTGTGCGATGCGGCTATGCCTAGGGTTCTGTCCCGCCCTGCTAGGCGCCAAGTGTACTGGTGGTCGCAAGACATCGAGCGGCTGCGCGCTGCGTGTGTTGCCGCTCGGCGCCGGTACGCTAGGCTTCGCAGGAGGCGTAGCCGCGTCGGTGATGCGGCAGACGAGGCAGAAGAGGCGGAACTGTATGAGGGGTACAGGGCGGCGAGGAAGGCGCTCCAATTTGCCATCAAGCGGGCCAAAGTTTTGGCCCGCGAGGAGCAGCTGGAGACTCTGGACCGAGATCCATGGGGACGCCCATACTTAATGGTAAGGGGCAAACTTCGCCCGTGGGCCCCCCCGCTGACCCAGAGCCTCCGGCCTGAACTGTTGAGTAACGTAGTTGGCGCTCTGTTCCCCTCCAGGGCAGAGCATACGCCGCCACCCATGGTTCCGCCCTCCGAGGTGCCCAACGCGGAAAACGAGGACGACGACGACGACGACGACGTGCCCGAAGTGACCCGGGCAGAGTTGAGAGCGGCGGTGTTGAGGCTTCAAGCCAAAAATACCGCCCCAGGGCCAGACGGCATACCTGGCCGTGCATGGGTCTTGGCCTCGAAGGCTCTCGGGCCCCGACTGAGAGGCCTGTTCAGCGCATGTTTGCGGCAGGGCCAGTTTCCACGCCTATGGAAGACGGGGAAGCTGGTTCTGCTCCGGAAGCCGGGGCGCCCTGCGGACTCCCCGTCCGCTTACCGCCCCATTGTGCTGTTGGACGAGGTGGGCAAACTCTTCGAGAGAATTATAGCAAACCGCCTCGTCCGGCACCTCTCTGGCGTGGGGCCGGATCTGGCGGACAACCAGTTTGGTTTCCGTGAAGGGCGCTCTACAGTGGACGCAATCATGCGAGTGAGGGCTTTGGCGGAGGAAGCAGTCGCACAGGGCGAGGTCGTCTTGGCGGTGTCACTCGACATCGCCAACGCCTTCAACACCTTGCCCTGGAGTTGCATTAGGGAGGCGCTCCGTTACCACGGGGTGCCGACCTACCTCCGCCGCACGGTCGGGGCCTACCTGGCTGACAGGTCGGTCATCTACCCGGGTCAGGATGGATGGGGTCGACGAGAAACGACGTGCGGTGTTCCACAGGGTTCAGTCTTGGGACCGCCCCTGTGGAACATAGGGTATGACTGGGTGCTGCGCGGTGCGCTCCTCCATGGCGTCGGCGTAGTCTGTTACGCCGACGACACGTTGGTGACGGCGCGAGGGAGGACGTACCGCGAGGCGTCGCTACTGGCGACTGCGGGGGTTGCGCAAGTCGTCGCAAGGATCCGGCGGCTGGGCCTCGAGGTGGCGCTCAACAAATCCGAGGCTCTGTGTTTCCATGGGCCTCGGCGCGCGCCACCTGCGGGATCCAACATAGTGGTGGGGGGCGTCCGCATCGGCGTCGAGTCGACAATGAGGTATCTAGGACTCGTCCTCGATAGCCGATGGGACTTTGGGCCGCACTTCCGGCAACTGGCCCCTAAGCTGATGGGCGCGGCGGCGGCTCTGACGCGGCTGCTGCCTAACTTGGGGGGGCCTGAGCCATCTTGCCGGAGGCTCTACCTGGGGATCGTGCGGTCCATGGCTCTATATGGAGCACCTGTCTGGGCGGATACCCTGTCGGCGCGCAACGTCGCAATGCTGCGAAGGCCGCAGCGAGCGATGGCCGTCAGGGTGATCAGGGGGTATCGCACGATCTCCCACGAAGCGGCCTGCCTGTTGGCCGGATCACCGCCATGGGACCTGGAGGCTAAAGTACTCGCGTCCATGTATCGGTGGCGCCGGGAGGTCCTGGAGCGGGGCGGAAGACCGCTGCCTAGTGTAGTGGAGAGACATAGGTCAGAGCTCCGCCGAACTCTAGCGGCGCAGTGGGAGGCGCGACTTGCACAACCCAGTGCGGGGCACGCCGCTATTGCGGCGGTAAGGCCCGTCATGGAGGCGTGGATCGGCAGGAGGCACGGCGCTCTCACCTTCCGACTGACGCAGATACTTTCCGGACATGGTTGCTTCGGAAAGTATCTGCGTCGCATAGGTCGGGAGCAGACGCCCGTGTGCCACCACTGCGACGGTTGCCCGGAAGACACGGCGCAGCACACGCTTGAGGAATGCTCAGCGTGGGCATCACAGCGCCGTGATCTGATCGCGGCGATCGGCGGGAGCGACCTCTCGCTTCCGGCCGTCGTTGAGGCCATGGTAGGAAGCGAGAGTGCGTGGGAAGGGGCCGTCGCCTTCTGCGAGGAGGTAATGCTCGCGAAGGAGACGGCGGAGAGGGAGAGGGAGAGAACATCTATCCCTCTCAGCTCCCGCAGCAGACGCACCGGGCGCCGACGGGCTCAAACCGATCTGCGTCCTCCATGAGTGGTAGCCTGCGGGTGGCAGACTTGGGGAAGTCAGCCGCCCGACCAGATACAGGCCCGAGTTGGCGGCGACGTGTCCTTCGTCGCCACTCGAAGAGAGGTGCCGCCGTTCTGTGTGGCCGCACCGAGGAGAGGGACCCGGCGATGTAGTCGGGTCAAGGCCTGCCGGGGAGCGGTGATTGCGCAAGTGGCCCCGCACCCCCGGCTTAAGGCAGTAGAGGACACCGTGTGGTTTTAGTCAGTCGAGTCTGACATGCCCCTCCGTCTCCCCCAGGCGGAGGAAGTCCATGAGGATTTCCACACGTAAAAAAAAAAAAAAAAAAAAAGGTTAGGTTAGGTTAGGTTAGGTTAGGTTAGGTTAGGTTAGGTTAGGTTAGGTTAGGTTAGGTTAGGTTAGGTTAGGTTAGGTTAGGTTAGGTTAGGTTAGGTTAGGTTTTTTTTTTTTTTTTTTTTTTTTTTTTTTTTTTTTTGTTGAGGCAGGAGTGGGAAATCCCCACGGACACCTCGGCTGTCTCACCGTCTCACGGAGACCATGAGACAGTCGAGGTAGTGTGGGACTCGAACCCACTAAAACCCACTCCTGCCCTGCCAGTGTTCCTCCGCCGTAATTCGCAGAGACCTTTTCACATATCTGTTCATTTATCGTCTGCAGGCGGTCAGAGAGACCGCTTTGTGAATGCTGTCTTTAACGTTTTCTATGTTTCTATTGGTGTAATACACTACTTTAACTTAATTTTCATTATTGCACACTACTTTAACTAAATTATTATGTTTACTACTGGCACGCTTAATTCGAATTTCTTTATTTTTCCAAATTTATTTCACTTCTTATCGTCTAATTATCATTTTCCTTCTTTTCTTCCTACTTTTAATTTTTATTTTACTTATTTAAATTTTACAATTGTCTATTTTCTTTTTACAAAATTTAGTTTTCCACATGCAGCAACGCTTACCCGTATATTAAAGCGAGTAAAGCACTACAATTGTTCTCTTGCTTTATTGCTAGTGTGATATGGTATCCGTATACTTATTATAAGGTAAAATATCACATGGCAAGGACAACGGTACCTTATACCAGGCTCGACGCAGCTCGGCGATTCCGCTAGTGCTGACTTCTGGTCTTTCGCAACTTCAGTCACTTTCACAAGAAAGTGACTCCAGTTTTCACCCCCCATTAAGCCAACCCTAGTGGTTCGCTCAATGCGTTTGCGATCTTGCTGCGTCGAACCCATATTCGCTATGACGCAGGAAGTGGACGCATCCAGGCCCTTAGCAATAGGCTATTGCTTCCCTCGCGAATGCGTCCCACTTCCTACGGATCGGGCAAACGTCACTAAAAGCATTGTGCTGATGCTCCCCCAATTTGGCTCTGGTGCAGTTCACGCATGCCGCTGCCTCGCCGCTCTGCTTGACTGGGCAGTCCAACCTAAGGTGTGGACCACCGCAGTGGCTGCAGAGATCGGCTGGCTCCGTGCAAAATCGCTTGCCGTGGCCGAATGCTAGGCAGCGGGTGCACTGCACCAGAGGCGTCTGATCTTCGACGCGCACTCTCTGAAGGTCAATTCGGAGCTTGCCTCCTTCGAGTGCCCTCCTCCAGATAGTGGGAGATACAGTCAGCACAATGCAGTTGACATGCGGGTTGCGTACCTTTTTTCTGTATTTGACAGACATTCTACCTTCCTCGTCATCGAGGCCGCAGAAGATCTCTCGATTCTGACTCCTGAGGGCTGCGAGCACTTCCTCGTCACTGTGTACTGAGAGTACATCCCTCAGAATCAGAAGCGGGTCCCTATTCTTCACGTCCTCGACGACGAGGTTTCCTCCGGCCGCCTGCAGTCGCTCCCTGATCTTTTTTCTCTCCTCCTTTGTCGCACACCCCATAATGACCTTCCGGTCCTTGGCCTTCCTCACACGTTCCACCCGAACCCAGCCGTCCTTCGCATCCACCGCTCTCCTGACCCTTTCCAGGATCTCGTCACCCGTATCCATCACCTCAGTGGAGGAGACAACCACGGAGTGCAGCGTCTTTCGCTCCAGGGCCTGGGTCCCGGTATGGCGACTAGTCGTTGACGCAACACTCGCGTATGTTTCCCCCCCCACACTTTCCCGGCTGGCCAGACTGTCTCGGAGTCTATCCATCTTCTCGGAGTGGTCTTTCAACTCCGAGATGTGCTCCTTGAGGGTGTTGAGGAGCTCAGCCTGGCCAGCAAGAACCTCGGCGGAGACGGGTGCGGAACTATGGACAGCGGTGGATGCGGTGGTCCTCGGCTCTGGCACGGTCACTAGCGCATCAGGGGCCCGCTCGAGTTCCGCGTCCTCGACCAGCTCGAAGAGCCGCTCCAGGGCCTCCAGCACCGCATTTTTGATGTTTGTCTTGAGGTTGCGAGAGTTGCCCAGGTTGAGCTTTGCCTTCTGTAGGCAATCTCTCGCCTCCTCAAGACGACTGCGACGCTCGGCCACAGCCCCTCCGAGCAAACCGGTAGCGGCCACAGGAGGCGGGCGCCCCTTTGGTGTGGTGAAGACCTCAATGAATTCGCGAGGGGTGGCGTCCTCGAAAGTAATTCTTCTCTTTGCCTCGTCGCGTTCCAACGGGGAGATACATTTCTCCCCCATGGACTCACCCGTCGACCGGTGCTCGTACGGAGCATCGTAAGGGTCGGGGGTGACCGTTTGAGCGCACACAGACATACCCTTGTAAAGGGAGGGTCGTACAGGTCTGGTGGCTGTGGAGAAGGAGAGTTTCATGGAACACTGGCTTTTTAGGTCCCTGTAAAGGGGGGACACAAGGAATATATATTTGTATAATCAATAAAAATAATGCTTCTAATTTAATAAATAAGCGTTGTTAAAATACGTCAGTATGTCCCTGTAAAAGGGGGGCAC
>OX940930.1:26133737-26149320 GCA_954870645.1 Agrotis clavis
TTTTTTTTTTTTTTTTTTTTTTTTGTTGAGGCAGGAGTGGGAAATCCCCGCGGACACCTCGGCTGTCTCACCGTCTCTCTGAGACCATGAGACAGTCGAGGTAGTGTGGGACTCGAACCCACTAAAACCCACTCCTGCCCTGCCAGTGTCCCTCTGCTGTAAGCTTGCAGAGACCTTAGGTTTCAGGGCTTGGCAGTTCGTTACTCAATATTGGTTGAAGAGAGCTATGTGTGTGTTTTGCACAATTTTATTACTTTTAATTTTTCTACTATTTCTTCTTTTTCTTTGTTTTTCTTGATATGTGTTTTCAACTTGATTTACTTTATTAAATATTATTTGATTTCCTTCCTATGTTCAATTTGATTTTATATTTATTTTTCCAAAAGCGTACGACTATTTCATTTCTTCTAAATTATTTCTAGACCCAATCTACTTCTAGCTATATTTTGACCCTTTTTTGCCCATATTTCCTTGCATTCATTTGACTGGTTGTCGCTAGTTGTGTCCTGTGTGATCCTTCCAGTTGTCAATGTTTGCAGGATATACTTTACTATATTAGTCAAAATTGAGCAACTTTTGGGACAGGCACAAAACAACCGCCAGTCAAGCAGGGCTTTATCCAATCTGACACAGCTTGGCGATACCACCAGGATTGACCCCTCACGCGGCACAATTCTAGCCAATTTCCAACGAAAGTAACTATAATTAATACATGTTTCTGAGCCAACCTTGATGGTTCGCTCTATGCGTCTGCCTTTTGGCTGTGCCGAATTGGTGATGTCACTGTACGCGGGAGTGGGCGCATCGACGCCTTTAGCAATATTGTATTGCAGCCCTCGCGAACGCATCCCACTTCCCACGCACTGGGCACTCACTACTAAAAGCATTGTGTGAGTGCTCCCCCCGCTTTGCCCTGGTGCAGTTCACGCACTCCGCTGGTTGGCCATTCTGCTTTTTAAGGCAGTCCACACTAAGATGTGGGCCGCCACAGTGGCTGCATAGGTCAACCGGCTCTGTGCAGAGACGCTTGCCGTGACCATATGCTAAGCAGCGCGTGCACTGCACCAGGGGTGTCTGGTCCTCGACGCGCACTCTCTGGAGATCAATCCTAAGCTTGCCTCCTTCGAGTGCCCGTCTCCAGACCGCAGGGGACACACTCAGCACAATGCTAGTTACGTGGGGGTTACGGGACTTTTTTCTGAAGCGCACACACATTTTTTGCTCCTCGTCGCCGAGGCCGTGGAATACCTCCCGGTTCTGGTTCCTAAGAGCTGTAAGGACTTCCTCGTCGCTGTGGACCGAAAGTACGTCCCTAAGAACCAGAAGCGGGTTTCGGTTTTTCACCTCCTCGACGACCAGGTTCTCTCCGGCCTCACTGAGTCGCTTACGGAGTTTGGCCCTCTCCTCCGTTGTCTCGCATCCCAGTATAATCTTTCTGTCCTTGGCTTTCCGGACTCTGTCCACCCGTACCCAGCCCTCCTTTGCGTCCACTGCCTTCCTGACCTTCTCGAGGATCTCGTCCCCCGTTTCCATCTCGACTGTCGAGGAGACAATCACCGAGTGCAGCGTAGTTCGCTCCGGGACGTGCGCCCCAGTATGGCTCTTTGTGTTGGCTGCTACACCCGCGTAGGTTGTCTCCCCCACCCTCATCCCGCTGGTCAGACTGTCTCGGAGCGAGTCCAATTTCTTGGAGTTGTCTTTCAGCTCCGAGATATGCTCCTTGATGGCATTCAGGAGCTCAGTCTGACCAGCGTGAACGTCGCCGGAAACGGGGTCCGGACTATGGTTGGCAGTGGAGGCAGGTACCGGTATGGCAGTAGGGATGGAGGGAGTCCGGTCAAGCTCCGACTCCTTCACTAGCTCAAAGAGCCTGTTTATGGCCTCAAGCACCGCAGCTTTAATGTCGGTTTTGAGGTTGCGAGAGTTGCCCAAATTGATCTTCGCCTTATTCAGGCAAGCTCTCGCCTCCTCAACACGGCTGCGGTGCCCAACCCCAGACTTTTTGATCGTTCTGGCAGCTTCTACGGTTACTCGCCGCGTCGCCGGAGTGTGAAGGCCGGTCTGAAGGGCCGGAGGACTACTTTCTCCGAACGAGATTCTCCTCCTGGCCTCCGTGGGAGGCGGCCCCGCCTTCTCCACCGATCGCGGCGAGCCCCCGGAGCACTGAGTCATGGTGGGAACGACTGGAGTGCGGTACATAGTTTGGCGTTTTGGAGCAGTTAATATAGAGAAACCCTGTAAAGGGGGGTTACTGATAACTAGTTTCTGCTCGGAGAGGGAGGATAGGACACTGGACCCTTCACTTCCTGTAAAGAGGGAAGATATAAGAAATCGATGCTGAATCTGAATCCCTGTAAAGGAGGGATACGGTCAGATATAATTAAGTGTGATTAAATAAAGTATAACAAATTAGGTCACAACGAGTTAAAATATGTCCCTGTAAAGGGATCAATGTCTGGAGTCAAATTAAATTTAAAAATACTTAAAACAAGTGAAGTTTGCCTAAAATCAAACCCTGTCTGCGCTAATAGCGACGGTCTACCTCCACAAGGGATGAGGAAACGAAATAAGAAAGAAAAAATTTTTGGTCAAAATAAAGTTTTCCCTCCTAGCTATAGGCCAATGGGCGGGTGGGTGGGGAAATTTTTTGCGAGCTAGACGCACGTGCGGGGTATCGTTGGATCGGGCTCCGCGCGGGCTAGTCGAATATGAAATAAAAGATTTTGTGACAAGAGACAAAATTTTGAGTTATGGCCTAAAAACCAGTTTTTTACGTTAAATTTAGTGTTTTTCACCCCCACTCCGGAACCAGGGCCACGGAAAGCGGACCTGATGTCTGGAATAATTGAGGGCGGTTGCTGAGACTATTTTAAATTTGAAACGGTTAATTTAGATCAAAAAATGGCGAAGTTACTGAATTAAATGTGGTGAAATTTTGACAAAAAATTGAAAAAATGCAGAATAAGGGTAAGGGTTGAAATTTAGGGGTTGCGATTTGTGTCAAACGATAGGCGTCCGCCTTTTAAGGTCTAATGAGCTGAAAACAGCTTCAAAATCGCACTTATAACTACAAAGATATCGATGGTTTTCTCAAACACCTCATCCAGTACATCAATTTTTAAAGATAGACGATAATTTTGAAAAAATTTTGGAAAATTTTTTGCGAGCTAGACGCACGTGCGGGGTATCGTTGGATCGGGCTCCGCGCGGGCTAGTCGAATATGAAATAAAAGATTTTGTGACAAGAGACAAAATTTTGAGTTATGGCCTAAAAACCAGTTTTTTACGTTAAATTTAGTGTTTTTCACCCCCACTCCGGAACCAGGGCCACGGAAAGCGGACCTGATGTCTGGAATAATTGAGGGCGGTTGCTGAGACTATTTTAAATTTGAAACGGTTAATTTAGATCAAAAAATGGCGAAGTTACTGAATTAAATGTGGTGAAATTTTGACAAAAAATTGAAAAAATGCAGAATAAGGGTAAGGGTTGAAATTTAGGGGTTGCGATTTGTGTCAAACGATAGGCGTCCGCCTTTTAAGGTCTAATGAGCTGAAAACAGCTTCAAAATCGCACTTATAACTACAAAGATATCGATGGTTTTCTCAAACACCTCATCCAGTACATCAATTTTTAAAGATAGACGATAATTTTGAAAAAATTTTGGAAAATTTTTTGCGAGCTAGACGCACGTGCGGGGTATCGTTGGATCGGGCTCCGCGCGGGCTAGTCGAATATGAAATAAAAGATTTTGTGACAAGAGACAAAATTTTGAGTTATGGCCTAAAAACCAGTTTTTTACGTTAAATTTAGTGTTTTTCACCCCCACTCCGGAACCAGGGCCACGGAAAGCGGACCTGATGTCTGGAATAATTGAGGGCGGTTGCTGAGACTATTTTAAATTTGAAACGGTTAATTTAGATCAAAAAATGGCGAAGTTACTGAATTAAATGTGGTGAAATTTTGACAAAAAATTGAAAAAATGCAGAATAAGGGTAAGGGTTGAAATTTAGGGGTTGCGATTTGTGTCAAACGATAGGCGTCCGCCTTTTAAGGTCTAATGAGCTGAAAACAGCTTCAAAATCGCACTTATAACTACAAAGATATCGATGGTTTTCTCAAACACCTCATCCAGTACATCAATTTTTAAAGATAGACGATAATTTTGAAAAAATTTTGGAAAATTTTTTGCGAGCTAGACGCACGTGCGGGGTATCGTTGGATCGGGCTCCGCGCGGGCTAGTCGAATATGAAATAAAAGATTTTGTGACAAGAGACAAAATTTTGAGTTATGGCCTAAAAACCAGTTTTTTACGTTAAATTTAGTGTTTTTCACCCCCACTCCGGAACCAGGGCCACGGAAAGCGGACCTGATGTCTGGAATAATTGAGGGCGGTTGCTGAGACTATTTTAAATTTGAAACGGTTAATTTAGATCAAAAAATGGCGAAGTTACTGAATTAAATGTGGTGAAATTTTGACAAAAAATTGAAAAAATGCAGAATAAGGGTAAGGGTTGAAATTTAGGGGTTGCGATTTGTGTCAAACGATAGGCGTCCGCCTTTTAAGGTCTAATGAGCTGAAAACAGCTTCAAAATCGCACTTATAACTACAAAGATATCGATGGTTTTCTCAAACACCTCATCCAGTACATCAATTTTTAAAGATAGACGATAATTTTGAAAAAATTTTGGAAAATTTTTTGCGAGCTAGACGCACGTGCGGGGTATCGTTGGATCGGGCTCCGCGCGGGCTAGTCGAATATGAAATAAAAGATTTTGTGACAAGAGACAAAATTTTGAGTTATGGCCTAAAAACCAGTTTTTTACGTTAAATTTAGTGTTTTTCACCCCCACTCCGGAACCAGGGCCACGGAAAGCGGACCTGATGTCTGGAATAATTGAGGGCGGTTGCTGAGACTATTTTAAATTTGAAACGGTTAATTTAGATCAAAAAATGGCGAAGTTACTGAATTAAATGTGGTGAAATTTTGACAAAAAATTGAAAAAATGCAGAATAAGGGTAAGGGTTGAAATTTAGGGGTTGCGATTTGTGTCAAACGATAGGCGTCCGCCTTTTAAGGTCTAATGAGCTGAAAACAGCTTCAAAATCGCACTTATAACTACAAAGATATCGATGGTTTTCTCAAACACCTCATCCAGTACATCAATTTTTAAAGATAGACGATAATTTTGAAAAAATTTTGGAAAATTTTTTGCGAGCTAGACGCACGTGCGGGGTATCGTTGGATCGGGCTCCGCGCGGGCTAGTCGAATATGAAATAAAAGATTTTGTGACAAGAGACAAAATTTTGAGTTATGGCCTAAAAACCAGTTTTTTACGTTAAATTTAGTGTTTTTCACCCCCACTCCGGAACCAGGGCCACGGAAAGCGGACCTGATGTCTGGAATAATTGAGGGCGGTTGCTGAGACTATTTTAAATTTGAAACGGTTAATTTAGATCAAAAAATGGCGAAGTTACTGAATTAAATGTGGTGAAATTTTGACAAAAAATTGAAAAAATGCAGAATAAGGGTAAGGGTTGAAATTTAGGGGTTGCGATTTGTGTCAAACGATAGGCGTCCGCCTTTTAAGGTCTAATGAGCTGAAAACAGCTTCAAAATCGCACTTATAACTACAAAGATATCGATGGTTTTCTCAAACACCTCATCCAGTACATCAATTTTTAAAGATAGACGATAATTTTGAAAAAATTTTGGAAAATTTTTTGCGAGCTAGACGCACGTGCGGGGTATCGTTGGATCGGGCTCCGCGCGGGCTAGTCGAATATGAAATAAAAGATTTTGTGACAAGAGACAAAATTTTGAGTTATGGCCTAAAAACCAGTTTTTTACGTTAAATTTAGTGTTTTTCACCCCCACTCCGGAACCAGGGCCACGGAAAGCGGACCTGATGTCTGGAATAATTGAGGGCGGTTGCTGAGACTATTTTAAATTTGAAACGGTTAATTTAGATCAAAAAATGGCGAAGTTACTGAATTAAATGTGGTGAAATTTTGACAAAAAATTGAAAAAATGCAGAATAAGGGTAAGGGTTGAAATTTAGGGGTTGCGATTTGTGTCAAACGATAGGCGTCCGCCTTTTAAGGTCTAATGAGCTGAAAACAGCTTCAAAATCGCACTTATAACTACAAAGATATCGATGGTTTTCTCAAACACCTCATCCAGTACATCAATTTTTAAAGATAGACGATAATTTTGAAAAAATTTTGGAAAATTTTTTGCGAGCTAGACGCACGTGCGGGGTATCGTTGGATCGGGCTCCGCGCGGGCTAGTCGAATATGAAATAAAAGATTTTGTGACAAGAGACAAAATTTTGAGTTATGGCCTAAAAACCAGTTTTTTACGTTAAATTTAGTGTTTTTCACCCCCACTCCGGAACCAGGGCCACGGAAAGCGGACCTGATGTCTGGAATAATTGAGGGCGGTTGCTGAGACTATTTTAAATTTGAAACGGTTAATTTAGATCAAAAAATGGCGAAGTTACTGAATTAAATGTGGTGAAATTTTGACAAAAAATTGAAAAAATGCAGAATAAGGGTAAGGGTTGAAATTTAGGGGTTGCGATTTGTGTCAAACGATAGGCGTCCGCCTTTTAAGGTCTAATGAGCTGAAAACAGCTTCAAAATCGCACTTATAACTACAAAGATATCGATGGTTTTCTCAAACACCTCATCCAGTACATCAATTTTTAAAGATAGACGATAATTTTGAAAAAATTTTGGAAAATTTTTTGCGAGCTAGACGCACGTGCGGGGTATCGTTGGATCGGGCTCCGCGCGGGCTAGTCGAATATGAAATAAAAGATTTTGTGACAAGAGACAAAATTTTGAGTTATGGCCTAAAAACCAGTTTTTTACGTTAAATTTAGTGTTTTTCACCCCCACTCCGGAACCAGGGCCACGGAAAGCGGACCTGATGTCTGGAATAATTGAGGGCGGTTGCTGAGACTATTTTAAATTTGAAACGGTTAATTTAGATCAAAAAATGGCGAAGTTACTGAATTAAATGTGGTGAAATTTTGACAAAAAATTGAAAAAATGCAGAATAAGGGTAAGGGTTGAAATTTAGGGGTTGCGATTTGTGTCAAACGATAGGCGTCCGCCTTTTAAGGTCTAATGAGCTGAAAACAGCTTCAAAATCGCACTTATAACTACAAAGATATCGATGGTTTTCTCAAACACCTCATCCAGTACATCAATTTTTAAAGATAGACGATAATTTTGAAAAAATTTTGGAAAATTTTTTGCGAGCTAGACGCACGTGCGGGGTATCGTTGGATCGGGCTCCGCGCGGGCTAGTCGAATATGAAATAAAAGATTTTGTGACAAGAGACAAAATTTTGAGTTATGGCCTAAAAACCAGTTTTTTACGTTAAATTTAGTGTTTTTCACCCCCACTCCGGAACCAGGGCCACGGAAAGCGGACCTGATGTCTGGAATAATTGAGGGCGGTTGCTGAGACTATTTTAAATTTGAAACGGTTAATTTAGATCAAAAAATGGCGAAGTTACTGAATTAAATGTGGTGAAATTTTGACAAAAAATTGAAAAAATGCAGAATAAGGGTAAGGGTTGAAATTTAGGGGTTGCGATTTGTGTCAAACGATAGGCGTCCGCCTTTTAAGGTCTAATGAGCTGAAAACAGCTTCAAAATCGCACTTATAACTACAAAGATATCGATGGTTTTCTCAAACACCTCATCCAGTACATCAATTTTTAAAGATAGACGATAATTTTGAAAAAATTTTGGAAAATTTTTTGCGAGCTAGACGCACGTGCGGGGTATCGTTGGATCGGGCTCCGCGCGGGCTAGTCGAATATGAAATAAAAGATTTTGTGACAAGAGACAAAATTTTGAGTTATGGCCTAAAAACCAGTTTTTTACGTTAAATTTAGTGTTTTTCACCCCCACTCCGGAACCAGGGCCACGGAAAGCGGACCTGATGTCTGGAATAATTGAGGGCGGTTGCTGAGACTATTTTAAATTTGAAACGGTTAATTTAGATCAAAAAATGGCGAAGTTACTGAATTAAATGTGGTGAAATTTTGACAAAAAATTGAAAAAATGCAGAATAAGGGTAAGGGTTGAAATTTAGGGGTTGCGATTTGTGTCAAACGATAGGCGTCCGCCTTTTAAGGTCTAATGAGCTGAAAACAGCTTCAAAATCGCACTTATAACTACAAAGATATCGATGGTTTTCTCAAACACCTCATCCAGTACATCAATTTTTAAAGATAGACGATAATTTTGAAAAAATTTTGGAAAATTTTTTGCGAGCTAGACGCACGTGCGGGGTATCGTTGGATCGGGCTCCGCGCGGGCTAGTCGAATATGAAATAAAAGATTTTGTGACAAGAGACAAAATTTTGAGTTATGGCCTAAAAACCAGTTTTTTACGTTAAATTTAGTGTTTTTCACCCCCACTCCGGAACCAGGGCCACGGAAAGCGGACCTGATGTCTGGAATAATTGAGGGCGGTTGCTGAGACTATTTTAAATTTGAAACGGTTAATTTAGATCAAAAAATGGCGAAGTTACTGAATTAAATGTGGTGAAATTTTGACAAAAAATTGAAAAAATGCAGAATAAGGGTAAGGGTTGAAATTTAGGGGTTGCGATTTGTGTCAAACGATAGGCGTCCGCCTTTTAAGGTCTAATGAGCTGAAAACAGCTTCAAAATCGCACTTATAACTACAAAGATATCGATGGTTTTCTCAAACACCTCATCCAGTACATCAATTTTTAAAGATAGACGATAATTTTGAAAAAATTTTGGAAAATTTTTTGCGAGCTAGACGCACGTGCGGGGTATCGTTGGATCGGGCTCCGCGCGGGCTAGTCGAATATGAAATAAAAGATTTTGTGACAAGAGACAAAATTTTGAGTTATGGCCTAAAAACCAGTTTTTTACGTTAAATTTAGTGTTTTTCACCCCCACTCCGGAACCAGGGCCACGGAAAGCGGACCTGATGTCTGGAATAATTGAGGGCGGTTGCTGAGACTATTTTAAATTTGAAACGGTTAATTTAGATCAAAAAATGGCGAAGTTACTGAATTAAATGTGGTGAAATTTTGACAAAAAATTGAAAAAATGCAGAATAAGGGTAAGGGTTGAAATTTAGGGGTTGCGATTTGTGTCAAACGATAGGCGTCCGCCTTTTAAGGTCTAATGAGCTGAAAACAGCTTCAAAATCGCACTTATAACTACAAAGATATCGATGGTTTTCTCAAACACCTCATCCAGTACATCAATTTTTAAAGATAGACGATAATTTTGAAAAAATTTTGGAAAATTTTTTGCGAGCTAGACGCACGTGCGGGGTATCGTTGGATCGGGCTCCGCGCGGGCTAGTCGAATATGAAATAAAAGATTTTGTGACAAGAGACAAAATTTTGAGTTATGGCCTAAAAACCAGTTTTTTACGTTAAATTTAGTGTTTTTCACCCCCACTCCGGAACCAGGGCCACGGAAAGCGGACCTGATGTCTGGAATAATTGAGGGCGGTTGCTGAGACTATTTTAAATTTGAAACGGTTAATTTAGATCAAAAAATGGCGAAGTTACTGAATTAAATGTGGTGAAATTTTGACAAAAAATTGAAAAAATGCAGAATAAGGGTAAGGGTTGAAATTTAGGGGTTGCGATTTGTGTCAAACGATAGGCGTCCGCCTTTTAAGGTCTAATGAGCTGAAAACAGCTTCAAAATCGCACTTATAACTACAAAGATATCGATGGGTTAGGTTTTTTTTTTTTTTTTTTTTTTTTTTTTTTTTTTTTTTGCTGCGATCTCCAACATAATCGGAGACTAGACGAAGCTACTCATTCATACCAGTTCTCGCTTTTATTCTTCTCGCACTTTCATTCTGCATACGTTATCTTTCTTACATTCATTCATCTTTCTTTCTATAAGGGTAGGACTCCCTTCTACTACTATTCTACTCCTTATTTCTTTTATCTTTATTTTTGGGAAGAACGCCAACACGGTATTACTTTATTATTCTTTTACAACTTTTCTTATTCTAATTTCTACATTCTTATTTCTATTACATTGTTGGATATTCTTACTTTTCTATCTTATTTATCTATTCTTATAGCTCTTACATGTTCCTTAGGTGTTATTCTTATTTTTATATTCCTATTATTTTCTATTACATTATGGGTTTTCAACTTTTAATTACACAGTTATCTTATGTGCCTATTCTTACTATTAACATATTCCTTAGGCTAGTTCTTATTTCATTATTCTGGCATATATAAGGGTTTACATTTGAGCCATCTTTGCAGTTCTTGTTTGTTACAAGTTTTGGACTATTAAATTTCTATTTTTAAATTCTATTTACTCTAGCATAGATCTTACAGTTGCTTTATCTCGTATTATTTTTCGGAGGCTTTGGTATTGCTGTGCAGTGTTAAATGACATGTGTTCTTTTGTTATTTATTTTCTCTGTGTCCAATGCTTGACATTAATATTTGTATAATATTAAGTAAACATTTTTGCTTAGTTACTTATTTCTTTTTATGACTTTTGTGCATATTTTCACGCAATATTCCAAGAACTCATTCCTTTTCTTTCCCGCGATTATTGTTCGAATATTTTCGGCGTCAAGTTTGGTGTCCAGTAGGTGCTCGGCCTCGAGTCTCTCCCTGTCAAAAACAGGGCAGCTTAACAATATATGTGGCACCGTCTCAGCGATATCAGGATCGCAGATGCACGACGGGTTCTCTTTACACTTGAAGCGATTCAAGTATTCCGAGAACCCGCCGTGCCCCGTCATGATCTGGGTTGTGACGCTGCTAATTTCCATTTTTCTGACTATCCTGTAGGCCGCCACCGCATCCGGGAAAAACAGTTTGGTCACCGAAGCAGTCTCTCCTGTGGTGTATCTCCGGTTCCACTCGTCAAGAGTTGCCGTACGAATGCATCTCTTGACGTATGAAACCGGACACAGATCGTAGTCGGGCCTTCGCTTGGAACCCTCAGCGGCATCCTTGGCTAGTTTATCGGCCCTCTCATTTCCTTCCAACCCCACATGAGCTTTTATCCAAAACAAGGTTACAGCCTTGTTTTGGGTTGACAAAGACTTTAGGTTTGCCCTGGCTTCCACTGCAAGGGGGTGGTTTCTGTTGTGGTTTTGGATAGTTTGGAGGGCCGCCATTGAGTCGCTGAAGATTCCAAACGATTGTGCCTTGAGCTTCCCGATCTCCCGGGTTGCCACACATATTGCTAAGAGCTCCGCCTGGTAAACCGTGGAGTACTGTGGGAGAGCAAGCTTGCGGGTTTTGGTTTCGGCTTCGCCATTCCAGATGGACAGCGCAGCCCCAACTTTGCCCCCTATCTTGCTCCCGTCTGTGAATATGCGAACTTCCAGGTCATTTTGTGCATCAAGTTGCTCTTGGTTTACCAGGCTAACAAGCTCCAGCTCAGTGCGCTCTGCAGGATGTGGGGCATCCATAGCTGAGGCAGGACGTTCGACCGTCCTGTCGCCAAGTACTGGCTGGGGTACCCCTCTTCTGGCTTCGTATAACGATGCCGCTTCGCGAACTCGTAGGTCCAGAGGTAGTATCCCAGCCAGCACCAAAGCGGCATTTAGGGAGACCGTCCGGTATGCTTTACACAGCTTTTGTGCAATGCCTCGCTGAACTGTTCCCAACTGCTTTTTGACACCCAGCTTCTCAACGGCCGGGGCCCATACGCTGGCGGCGTACAGGATAATCGGTTCAACGGTGGCCACATATATTATCCTTATAACTTCAGGGCGAAGCCCCCAGCTGGTCTTCGCTGCCCTGGTTAGTTGCTTATGGATTCCTATTGCCCTTCTGCAGACGTTTGCAACGTGCGTGTTGAAGGTCAACTGTTTGTCTATGGTAACACCCAGGATTTTGATCTCGTTTGACATGCCAATGTCGACCCCGCCCATGCTCAGGCGCGGAGTGTCATATTTCAATTTCCGCGTGATGACCATGGCATTGGTTTTGTGCGGGGCAAATTTCAATTTGTTTTCCGCTCCCCACGTCCGAACATGTGCAAGAGCGGCATTGGCACGTCTCTCGATCTCCAGCGATGTTTCTCCATCGAATATCAACACCACGTCGTCAGCAAACGCTTGGCAATAGTCGTCCCTAGCTTCCAGGCTTTTGAGTAGCGGATCCAGCAGGAGGTTCCAGAATGTGGGTCCCCCTATGGAACCCTGGACACAGCCCTTGCTCGTGGCCTTGCAGTATTCCTCACCTGCGTACCTGACTTTG
This sequence comes from Agrotis clavis, assembly GCA_954870645.1. Taxonomy (NCBI): domain Eukaryota; kingdom Metazoa; phylum Arthropoda; class Insecta; order Lepidoptera; family Noctuidae; genus Agrotis; species Agrotis clavis. The sequence goes on from OX940930.1 coordinate 26,146,003, forward strand.
ACCTTTCGGTTTTCAAGGTAGTTGTCGATGACCCTCCTCAAGCCGACTGGACAGTTTTCCTCAGCCAGACGGACTCTTATAGCTGGCCACCAGGCGCTATCGAAGGCTCCCTCTATGTCCAATGATACTACGACTACTATTCTTTTTTGTTGTAGTTTACCGCGCACATGTTGCATTAGTGCATAGAGGGAGTCCTCGGTGCTCCGTTGGGGCATGAATCCGTACTGGCGAGTACTCATTCTTGGTATCAGATGATACTTGAGACGGGCCACCAACATCCTCTCATAAATTTTGCCTAATATTGGCAATAAACCGATTGGTCTGTACGCCTTGGGTGTGCTGTAATCGCTTTTGCCAGGTTTCTTTAAAATAATCACGGTTGCCTCCTTCCAAGCGTCAGGGAAGACGTGATACTTTAAGCAGCCGTTCAGGAGAGCCAAAGCTGTCCCAGGAGCACTCCTCATGGCTTGGCAACAGATGTCGGCAGTGAAGCCGTCTGCTCCTGGTGCTTTCTTGGCGTTGAAGGACGTAGCCGCTGCCATCATTTCGGCCATCGTGAATGGTGGGTCGCACGAGTCATCTTGCCCTCCAGCATTAACAACCTGGGCCTTTTCCCTTATAAGACGATGGCTGGCGTTGTCAGTGCACGGTAGGTCCTCCTGATAAAAGGTGTTCGCCAGGAGTTCGACCGAACCTTTGGCGTCTAACACCTCCCCGTCCTTTACCAGTGGCTGATCCTCTTCCCTTCCTTTGGTCCTTCCTATTACCCTGTAAATTCCTTCCCAAACCCCCTCTCTGTCCTGTCTGGTACAGAAGTTCTTCCAGCTCTCGATTTCAGCTTTGGCTGCTTCCTTCTCATACTCAACTTTATGTTTCAGGTAATCTTCGACGACCTTCGACCTTCGGACCGGTGCAGCACATCTAATTCTACGTTTTCTGGTGGCGACCCCTTTCTTCATCCTCTCGAGTTTCTCGGACCACCACGGCAAAGTGAGTATTTCTTTTTTCTTTTTAATAGGCATTGACAGATTGCAGGCTTCTTTTATTATATTGGTGTATGTATTTATTGCTTCGTTAATTTCGTCGGCTGTTTTTATTTTATCTATTTCTGCTGTATTTATTTTATTCTGCTGTATTAATTGGCCGAGTTTCTCACGAAACTCTAACCAATTTGCCTTTTTTGTATTATAAATTCTTGTTGTTCTGCTAACCTGTAAGCCCTTGGATCTTTTCAGTTTGATGTTAAATATGATGCCGTTGTGATCCGAGCTCGTGAGTCCCTCATCAACCCTCCAGTCGTCCACCAGATCCAAGATGTCGGTCGAGCAGGCTGTGATATCGACGTGGCTGCAATAGCGTACTCCACCTCTGGTCGTGTCGAAGGTCGGAATTTCCCCTCTGTTGAGTATGTTCAGGTCCAGCTCGTCAAGAACTCCGGATACTTCTTCTCCCCTGCGGTCGATGGTCAAGCCTCCCCACCAGGTACTCTTCGCATTTGCATCTCCTCCAACGATCCACATTCTGGAACCTAGTTCTGCCTCCACGAGTTTGAGGTGTTCCAAATATGGTCCGATTGGCCGGTCGGGCTCAAAGTAGAAGGAGACGAGCGTGATCTTCCAGGCACATGTTCGGATCCCCACCACGGTGATGTTGTTCGTGGTGAGTTTCGGGTACTGTGTGACTATAAGGTCTTGATCGAAGACCGCTATTGCGGCCTTGACAGTCCCATCTCCGGTATTGGTGTTCTGAAAGATCCGTACTCCCCTGTAGCTCCTCATAGCTTTGGCCCCCCCCACATATGGTTCTTGGAGGAGAGCAACCGCGACTCCGCGTTTTATCGCTTCTGTTAAAAGCTCGTTGGTTGCGAGTCTTTTACGCTGGAGGTTGGTTTGGATGACCTTGTAAGGGTTTGGGTTGCCTTGGGTGCCCTTAGCAGTATGCTACTGTAGATCTAGCTATTTCATCCCATTTTTGGCGTGTTTGGCAATCAGGGTTAAAGGCATTGTGGTCAACGTCCCCGAGTTTGGCTCTTGTGCAGTTATGGCATTTAGGCGCTTCGCCCGCCAGGAAATCCGCACATTCCGACTTTAAGTGTGGGCCGCCGCAATGGCTGCACAGGTCGGCTGGTTCTTTGCAGAATCGTCTGCCATGCCCGAAGCCCAAGCAGCGCGTACACTGAACGAGTGGGGACTGATCTTCGACCCTCACGCGCTGGAGGTCCACGTGCACGCATCCGATTTCCGTAGCTCGCTTCCAGATCGTAGGTGAGACGCTGACCACAATGTGACTTGTATGAGGATTTCTTGTCCTCCTTCGGAATTTTACTGTCACTCTTTGCTCCTCCTTGTCGAGGCCGTGAAAGACATCCTTGTTCTGATTTCTCAGAGCCTTCAGTATGTCCTCGTCTGAGTTTGCTGAGAGAACACTTCGGAGAATCAGTAACGGGTCCTTGTTCTTCACTTCCTCGACATTGAGGTCCTGTCTTTCCTTTCCCAACTTACTTTTAATTTTATCTCTCTCTTCCGTTGTCCGAAAGCCCATAATGATTTTCCTATCTTTAGCTTTTCTTACTTTCTCCACCTTGACCCAACCCTCCTTCGCATCTATTGCATTCCTTACTTTATTGAGCACCTCGTCTCCCGTTTCCGTATCGTCCTTGGACGTGACTACGATCGAGTGGAGCGTACTCCGCACTGGGTTCACTTTTCCGCTCTGCATCGCAGTCACACTTGCATAGGTCGTGACACGGTTGCTCTCGAGCATCTCTTTGTGTTGCTCCATGGCTGCTCGCAATTCTTCCATTCTTTTATTGTTGCTTTCTAGTAGCAACGCATGGTCCTTTAATTGCTTCTCCAGCATGTTTTGCTCGAGAGTTTGGTTGGGATTGGGATTGGTAGCGACAGCGAGAGCGACTTCGGGCCGCGTTCCTTCGTGCTCCATCGCTGAGCTCTTGGTTTTTAATTGCCTTTCCGCTTCAATTACGAGCTGGCATAGCCGTTCCAGCGCTTCGCCGATCCCGTTCGTTATATCCTTCCTGGTGTTTCGCGAGGAGCCTAGCAAGGATTTGGCTCTATTAAGACAGGCCCTGGCTTCGGTTGACCGATTCGGATAGTAGGTTTTTGGCGGCGAGTGGACCTCTATAAGTTTTTGGCGCACTGAGAGGGTTTTGTTCTCCTGCGTCTGTAAAGGTTTCTGTGCGACTTTCGCAGGGCCTGCCTGCGCCGTTTTAGTGGTCAATGGGGATATTGAGTCCGTACTGGTGGACTTAGCGGCTTCCCACTCTCCTACGCTGCGTCTGACGTTTGGTGGTGATGTTGT
>OX940931.1:2500-7500 GCA_954870645.1 Agrotis clavis
TTTCACTTAAAAAACTGGTTTTTCGGCCATAACTCAAAATTTTTGCTCTTGTTATAAAAAATTTTATTGCATATTCGGCTAGCCCGCGCCGAGCCCGATCTAGCGATACCTCGCACGACCGGATAGCTCGCAAAAAAATTCCCTTCATTTTTCAAAAATTTCGACAAAGTCCAGAAATTGATATACCGGATAAGGTGTTTTGGAAAAATATCGATATCTTTTTTGTTATAAGTGCGATTTTGAAGCTGTTTTCAGCTCATTAGACCTAAAAAGGCGGACGCCTATCGATTGACACAAATCGCAACCCCTAAATATCAACCCTTACCCTTATTCTGCATTTCTTCAATTTTTTTCAAAATTCCAACACATTTAATTCAATAACTTCGCCAGTTTTTAATCTAAATTCACCGTTTCAAATTTAAAATAGTCTCAGCCACCGCCTTCAATTATTCCAGTGACCAGGACCGCTTTCCGTGGCCCTAGTTCCGGAGTGGGGGTGGAAAACACTAAATTTCACTTAAAAAACTGGTTTTTCGGCCATAACTCAAAATTTTTGCTCTTGTTATAAAAAATTTTATTGCATATTCGGCTAGCCCGCGCCGAGCCCGATCTAGCGATACCTCGCACGACCGGATAGCTCGCAAAAAAAAAACCCCGCCCACCCGCCCATAGTGCTCTATAGGGTAGGAAAACTTTGCATTTTCGGCAAAAAATATTTTTCGATAAATAGCTTTAATTGATCAGTCTGACAGCCTGAAACAGGTAAACGGTAATTAGGGTTGATTTCTTGACGAAAAATTGACATTTTAAACATTTTTATTTTTATTGACCTTTTGTACGGACTTTGTTTCCCTTTAATACAGGGATACATTTTAGCTAGTAGATGACATTGATTGACCCCGTACAATCTTTATTTTAGTGATTTATATATTACAATTTTATTCACTATAATATTATCGTACGCACTGAATTCCCCCTATACAGGTATCCAGTGCAGTCGATTATTTATTATATTGCCCCCTGACATTTTAGTTACTGTGAAGCTTCCTCAGTGTCTCCGTTATGATCGGAATTAGAACTCCAGTGGTAAAGGCGAAGCCTGTGGAGGCGAGTTTGGAGGTGGAGGGACCAAGCCCAGTACGGACGGGCCTCTCAGTTCGGAGAAGTATCGGTGAGTGGGAGGCGGAGAGACAAATAGCGGGACCGTCCCGAAAACTTTTAACACCCCCTGAAAAGGTACCCACCTCTACTCAACTTAAAAAGAATCCCGCTCTCTCGCCCTCCAAGCTCAAATCCACCGCCAAAGCCACAGCGTCGCAGCAAGGTTCCCAAAGACAGTCGGAGAGTCCTCGTGAGAGCTCGCTCTTTGAGGTGCCACCCGTGAGATACGCCACTAGAACCGCGGAGGCAAGGGCGTGCCTCTCGAAGGCCAAGACTCTTCTTAGTCTTTCCAAGAACCTTAAGAAAGAAATCAAGGAAGGTATGGTGAGTGCGGCAGAGAGGCTGTTTGTGTTGGTCAAGGAGAGTGAAAACGAGCGAAAAAGAGGCTCTGGAGCAATAGAACCCGGGAAAGCTTCCAGTGACCTGACGCCGACTCCGACCCCGGATGCCTCGACGGAGCTCATGAAGCAGCTCATGGAGGACCTCCGGACCCACAACAAGGCCCTGGAGGAGTGCCAGCAGCACACACGGGCTCTGTCGGAGCAGCTAAACCAGGCCCCTCGCTTCGTCGCCGGCCAAGGACCTTCGTTCGCAGAAATGGCCGCCGCCCCGAAGCAGCAATTCCAAGCACCTCTTCACTCGGCGGTGATCTCGTCGACTGACGAAAAAGACACCGGTGAAGAGGTGATTGAGAAGCTAAGGACTGTGGTAGATGCCAGAAACGAGGGTACTCGCGTTGAGAGGCTGCGAAAGGCGAGGGACCGGAAGGTGGTAGTCGGCTTCAGGACAAAGGAAGAATTGACCCGGGTTACCCAGAAAATTATAAAGGCCGGGAACCTCACAGTGGAGGAGGTAAAAAACAAGGACCCTCTCGTAATTATGCGCGATGTGCTCTCCTGCCACACTGATGTGGAGGTCATCGATGCACTTAAGCGTCAGAACAGCCACCTGATCGGGGACCTGCCGGCGGATGACTCGCGACTGGGGGTGAAGTACCGCCGCAAGGCGAGGAACTCCCACCTGTGCCATATCGTCTTGCAGGTGTCCCCGATTGTGTGGCAGAGGCTGACGTCTGCGGGTCGAGTGCACATTGACTTGCAGCGGGTGCGCGTGTTGGACCAGTCACCTCTGATTCAATGCACCCGCTGCTTGCGCTACGGTCACAGTCGCAAGATGTGCACTCAGCCTGCCGATCTCTGCGCTCATTGCGGTGACCCCCACATGAGTGTGGACTGCCCTTCCCGGCTGGCAGCAAAGCCGCCAAAGTGCTGCAACTGCGCCGCCTCAAAGTTGGATGGAACCGAGCACAACGCCTTCGACAGCGAGTGTCCAACCCGCGTAAAGTGGGATGCATTGGCTCGGCTGTCGGTGGCGTACTGCTAAGGTCCAACCAATGGCAACTGGAATCAGGGACTCTTTTAGGGACTCCCGAACACGCGTAGGCGTCCGTACAAGTTACCAGGTAATCCAAGCGAATCTGCAGAGGAAGAACCTAGCAACCCAAGAGCTCATGCTTGTCGCTAGTGAGCGGAAAGTTGCGTTCGCATTGCTCCAGGAGCCGTATGTGGGTGGGGTGGGAAGGATGCGAGACTACCAAGGCGCCAGAGTGTACCAGTGCGCTGACCAAGGAGGTGGGACTGTGAAGGCGGCAATAGTAGTCTTTGATCACGACCTCGATGTGACACAGTGCCCGAAACTCACCACCAACAACATCACGGTGGTGAGGATCCGTACCAGCGCCTGGGAAATCACAGTAGTCTCGTTCTACTTTGAACCGGACCAACCCATACGGCCATACCTGGAGCAACTCATGCGGATTCGCGAGGAATTGGGCCCCACAAAGGTGCTAATGGGCGGGGACGCCAACGCCAAGAGCGCCTGGTGGGGCAGCCTGGTAACAGACGCCAAAGGCGAAGAAATGTCGGGATCCCTGGAAGAAATGGGCTTGCAGGTGCTCAACGTCGGCAACACTCCGACTTTCGACACCGTCAGAGGTAACACCCTGTACAGCAGCTTCGTTGATGTAACTGCTTGCACGACGGAGTTGCTGGACCTGGTGGAGGACTGGCGGGTCGACGAGGGTATCACGAGTTCGGACCACAACGCTATTGTTTTCAAAATTAATCTCCAAAAATCTAGAGGCCTAAATGTAACAAGAACGACACGTTTATACAACACAAAAAAAGCAAATTGGCGCCAATTTAATGATAAACTGGCACAATTACAAGCTGATTCAGGAATAAATCAACAAAGCATTAGTGAAATTAATAATACGCAAAATTTAGAAGAAATGATCAACAAATACATAGCTACAATAGTCGAAACGTGTGAATTAGAGTTACCAAAAATAAAAAATAATACAAAACTTACCGTACCGTGGTGGTCCAATGAGCTCGCAGCCCTGAAGTCGGAGGTGAATACCCGGAGACGCCGCATCCGATGCGCTGCACCGATCCGGAGGCAGAAAGTCGTAGATGAGTACCTGCAAGCAAAAGAAAGATATGAGTCCCTGGCGAAAAAAGCGCAGACGGCCAGTTGGAAGAGCTTTTGCGAGAGGCAGAACAGAGAGGGAGTCTGGGAAGGTATTTATAGGATCATGGGACGGACCGCCAAAAGGCAGGAGGACATGCCGTTGGTCAAGGATGGGAAGCCACTGAATGCCCAAGAATCGGCCCGGCTGCTAGCGGAGACCTTCTTCCCCGAGGACCTAGAGGAGGGAGAAACGGAGGACCACCGTCGGACACGGGAAGCGGCCTGTCGTGTAAACGAGCGTAGGCATGATGAACACCATGACCCGCCGTTTACACTTCAGGAGCTGAAAACGGCGGTGGAGAGCTTTAACCCGAAGAAGGCACCCGGGGCAGATGGTCTCACAGCCGATATATGCGCCCAGGTGATATTCCGAGATCCGGAGACGTTCCTTGCACTGGCCAACAAGTGCCTGGAACATGGACATTTCCCTGGACCATGGAAAACAGCAGCAGTGGTAGTTCTCCAGAAGCCCGGCAAAGACTCGTACACCACCCCTAAGTCCTACAGGCCGATCGGTCTCTTACCGGTCCTGGGCAAGATCTTAGAGAAGATGCTGGTGGCTAGACTGAAATGGCACTTGATCCCGCGGCTCAGTACTCGCCAGTTTGGCTTCATGCCACAGAGAAGCACCGAGGACTCCCTCTACACAATGATGCAACATATCCGAGGAAAGCTGAAGGAAAAGAAGCTGATCACTGTTGTGTCACTTGATATAGAGGGAGCCTTCGACAGCGCATGGTGGCCGGCCATCAGGACCAGACTGGCTGAGGAAAAGTGCCCGGTGAACATCAGACGCATGATGGATAGCTACCTGACCGGTAGGAGTGTCCGTCTGAGGTACGCAGGGGCTGAGTGCACTAGGCACACAAATAAGGGGTGTGTGCAAGGGTCGATTGGCGGTCCGATCCTGTGGAACGTAATTCTCGACCCATTGCTGAAAGAGCTGGAAGAGCGAGGAGACTACTGTCAGGCATTTGCGGATGACGTGGTCATGATTTTCGACGGTGATACAGCATTGGAAATTCAGAGACGTGCCAATGCCGCCCTCGGGTATGTTAGGGAGTGGGGCATCCGAAACAAACTTAAATTTGCACCACACAAAACCTGTGCAATGGTCATCACCAGGAAGTTAAAGTACGATGTCCCGCTCCTGAGCATGGGCGGGGTAGACATTGGCATGTCTAATGAAATAAAAATACTGGGGCTCACCGTCGACCACCAGCTCACCTTCAACACACACGTTGCCAATGTTTGCAGGAAAGCTGTAAACATTTATAAACATCTGGCACGTGCAGCCAAGGTGAGCT